>ML677360.1:30078689-30136292 GCA_007922305.1 Dermatemys mawii
CCTGGCAATGAGTTTCACAGGCTGACTGTGTGCTGGGTAATGAAGTATTTTCTTTTAAAAGAAAGTACTTTAAAAGAAAGTACTTCATTACCCAGCACACAGTCAGCCTGTGAAACTCATTGCCAGGGGATGTTGTGAAGGCCAAAAGTATAACAAGGTTCAGAAAAGAATTAGATACTTTCGTGGAAGATAAGTCCATCAATGGTTATTAGTCACAATGGTCAGGGATGCTGTTGCCATCCCTAAGTCTTGGACTTCCAGATGCTGAGACTGGACAAAGGGAATTGCATTGCTTGAAGATTGCGCCATTCTGTTTTTTCCCTGTGAACCATCTGACATCATCCACTGTCAGATGAGTGGATGCTGGGCTAGATGGACCTTTGTTCTGTCCCAGTATAGACATTCTTATGTTCTTACCTGCCCATAGTACCATCCTCTAGCTTCAATATAGTTGGCATTTCCAATAAAGATGATTCCATTTTCATCCAGAACATATTCCTGTCTTGCATCTTCATTAGCTATGTGGACATCATCACCTGAAAGCCCAAAGTTAGATGTGCTGGTGCACCTACAACTGAGGACATTCTAAAAAGGGTTCAATGTAGCTTATTGATTGAGATGTCACATAACTAAGCTCAATCAATTTATTAATCAATGATTATACATCAAAGCTTAATCAGGACTCTCTAAAAAACGGGTTAATACTTGACCAAGTCCAGGAAGAGAGGTTGCAGCTCACTTATATTCCAACTTTCTCTCTCTCTTTAGCCTGGAGTTGTTTATCTTGCTTGTTTACAGTATTTTACTTGCCTGTTACATATTTACATTATCCAGTCATATGTTAATGTCATTTCTGTGGTTAACATTTTCTGTACACCTGCAAGATCCATGTCTCACCCCCACCCTGTACATTTCCAATCTATGGGCAGTAAAAAGCTCAGCTGAGAGTCATTTTCCATTATTTTTCTTTGCATAACTATGCAAACCTTCACTCCATCATGTCTACCTATTTCTTTCTTTTGGTTTTGGTTACAGTTTCATAACTTGCTATTCAAATAGCAGAGCCAATCACATTTTATCTAACAAGCACATTTCTTATTTGCTATATCGGCTAGCAAGTATGTGGTTAAAAACTACCCTAGGCAATGGTAAAAACTCGTTATGAAAATAGGTCATACCTAGAGAGATTTCCATTCCTTTCAAGAGGGCACATTCTAAATTAGTTCAGTAAGCTCAAAGCCAGGTAAACCTTTTTTGTTCCCTTGATGTAAACTGTGTGGCATTGTGTGAGCTCTAGGCCTCTTTGGCAACAACACTGATGATAAACTTCAGCCAAAGCCATGGTTGTCTTTTGGCCTTTCTGAGTAAGTGGATCTGTTAGCAGGAAGAGCACATCTCATTGTTATATATCCCTGAATCTGTACAGTTCAGTGTGAGTACGCTGTCCAGTACGTTGCAGGAGAAAATTAATAAAAACTCAAGTTGCATGCGACTATCCCAGATTTTCATGTTGCACGTTAGAGTTCATTGTTCATTGCACCAGTGAAGATTAGAAAAAAAGACAAAGTTGTTTCTTTGGATTCTTCTGCCTTGTTATAGAAATTAGGGATGGAAAAGACCTGATAAATAATTCACCCTGTATTATTTTCAGGGCAGGATTGTTCCCTATTGTATATTTCCTAATGATTTGTCCAATCACACTTTAAAAATCCCAGCACTGGGTCTCCCGCTACCTGAGACTCATCAGTGTCAGAATTGTTTTACTCTGATATCCAGTCTGAGAGTAAGGCTACACTACCCGTGCTACAGGGCCACAGCTGCAGCTACACAACTATGGTATGGGCCCTGACTACAGTGACAGGGGTTTTCTGTCACTGTGGTAAATCCACTCCCTTGAGAGAGGTGGTAGTTAGACTGAGAGGAATTCTTCTGTCTGCCTGGGGTGTCTACAATGGGAGTTAGGTCAACTTAACTACATTGCACAGGGCATGAAATTTTCATAACAATGTAGCTAGGACAACCTAAATTTTAGGCGTAAACCCAGCCTCAGTGTTTCCTCTGTTAATTTAATTTCATGGCTCCTTGGTTATATCCTTGCATACCACATTAGGATTGCCAGGTGTCCAATTTTCGACCGGAATGCCTGGTCAACAAGGGACCCTGGCTACTCCCATCAGTAGTGTTGATCGGGCTGCTAAAAGTAGTGCAGCAGGGCTAAGGCAGACTCCCTGCGGCTCCTAGACACAGGAGCGGCCACAGGGACTCTGCATCCTGTCCCTGTCCGGAGCGCCAGCTCTGCAGCTCCCATTGACCAAGAATCACAGCCAATGGGAGCGGCATGCAGCGCCTCTGATCCCTCTGCCTAGGAGCTGGACATGCTGGCTGCTTCTGGGAGCTGCCTGAGGTAAGCACCACCACCCAGAGCCTGCATCCCAACCTCCTGAGCTTCCTCCTGCACACCAAATCCCTGCCCCAGGTCAGAATCCCCTCCAGCACCCAAACTCCCTCCTGGAGCCTGCACCCCAACCCTCTGTCCCAGCCCTGAGCTCCCACCCACACCCAACTCCTTCCCAGAGCCTGAACCCCCCACCACACCCTAAACACCTGTCCCCGCCTTCTCCCGCACTCCAGCTAAAATTACACTAAAGCTACATGCAGAGTGATGATGGCATTTCTGCCCCGTGATGTGATGTCTCTGCATGTGGGGAGAGGATGGGAAAGGTGTGTTTGTGCATGCACATGTTTAAGGTTGTGTTTTTGTTTGTTTTATTTTGAAGCCAAAGTGCAACAATTCATGTCTTGTTTGATGTCTACGATCAACTTGAAGTCTTTTATTATAAATTATTATTTATTATCATTATAGCTTCCCAACTTTTTCCTCCCTCTTGAGCATATACAGTGTAAGCCAAATCTCCCTCTCTTTTTGAAATTACCCAGAAAATTGCTGAACATTTTGTCTAATATTTTGCTGCCTTAATTGACTGTTATAGAGCCAGCCTGCCACTTATTGATTTATTTAAATTTATGCAAATATAAAGACCATCTTTCCATTAATTAGAAGTATCCTTAACATAACTTAAAATCCATATAAAAAGTTCCCTTCTCTTCATTATGGCTAAGCAGAAATCCCTTCTCCTTTGACCCTCAGCAAACCAGTTAAATTAGACTACAAGAATCCTCACCTTTTCCAATTATTTCCTACTCTCATGATGCTCCCACCTTTATCAAATAGATGTGAGCATTGCAACATGTCATGCAGGTCAGGGACTATTTTAGGACCAAGATGGGGAGGGAACAAGTTGCAAAGTTAAGAGGGCTTCACAAAGAACACCTTGCCAGTAGCTCTTTTCATTTATACCAAGGGACTCCAACTTGTGAGTCTCTGCTGATTACAACTGCAGCAGTATAGCCTAGGGAGAGAAGCATCTCAAAGGTAGTATTTAAGGCATTTGTGGTTTTATAGATTGATACCAGTACCTTTACTTCCACCACAAAAACAACAGACAACCAGAACAGATCATAGAGCACTGGGGTACTGTGCTTCATGGCATGATTTTTTGCTTTAGTGATTGAGCTGCTGAATTCTACAGTGGGCCTCAGTTTCCAAGTGGGTTTAAGGTATAGCCCATATAGGCTATGTCTACGCTAGCATTTTAGTGAGTAAAACTTTTGTTGGTCAGGGTGTGAAAAACACACACACACCCCTGCCTGACATAAGTTACGCCCACAGACGTGCCAGTATGGACAGTGCTATGTCAATGGGCGAGCAGGCACTGCCACTTATTGGGAGTGGCTTAACTGTGCTGACAGGCTTGCTCTCTCCTGTTGGCATTGAGAGGCTACACAGGAGACCTTATAGCAGACAACCAATAACCCTCAGTCCTGTTTGGACAGAACTTTAGCCATGCCCCAGTCTCAGCCAAAGAGGGTATGATTGTCTACTCTCATACTACCATGGCTCCTCAGCAGTGGCATGGCTCTTGGAGAGTTCCTCCACTGAAGCTTCAAGGGTCACAGGCTGGTTAATGTACATTTTTAATAGGCAATATAAGTTGGTGTGTTCATGTTGGCTAAAATAGCACTCAATGACAGGTCAAGTAGGGATGGGCAAATGGCATGAATTTTTTGTGTGTGTGCATATTTAGTCAAATTTCTGAATTGTTTGCAGCCCTTGTGGCTTGCTTTCCTGTGAGCATTTGTACAGTGGTTTTCTCTTTAGAAATATTTGGGGAATAGTTCATAATGCACATATGTAAACAGGCATGTTTGCCTCATTAGTGCTGGCATCGGCCTCATGTATTTGTTGTCTTTGTAGGAGACTGAGGGTTGTAGAAGGTGATGAGAGACTAATGTGAAAAAGTAAGTGATGTAAAAAATAAAACTGATCTGTAGGAGCAGCTATGCTCCCACCCCCCGATTTCAGCCTGTGCTGTGCACTGCGCTGTGGCTGCATCTGGTTGGAAATAAGGAGTTCTAAAGCTAGCACCATAGGCATCTCCAGCCCTTCTACAGCTCCCTGTGGCTTTCTGCACTAGACCCCTCTCCTTCCACCTCCAACCTGTCTGTAGCGGGGTGGCTACCTGCTCCCAGCCAGAAAGGGTTAAAGTCAGCCCTCGGGGAAGGCTGGGACTGTAAGTGCAAAGCCCAGGCTGATGAGAAAGCAGGCTCAGCTGGATGGCCACACCCCAAACAGACCAGCAGGCCCTTATAAAAGGATTGAGGGGCAGGAGCCTGAGAGATACAGTCTCCTCTGGTTATAGAGACAGACAGGCCTGGCTGCTGGGAAGCTTAGGATACGCAGAGTGGAGCAGGGCTAGGGGGAGCTCTGGCCTGGAAACCCCCAGGCTGCAGGGCCTAGGGGACTGGCCCACCAAGGGATACTGGGGTTGCAGAGGGCAGCCCTTGATTAGCTGTAGAGGCAGAAGGCCAACCCCCCTTGCTGGTGATGAATGGCAATGATACTGCAGTCTGCCCCAGAGAACAGGGGCAAGTAGTGACTGGCAGTTGCCTAGACTGAGGCGGAGTGGGGGTTCACCAGGGAGGGGAGACCCTGAGACTGTGGGGGTACTGCAGTGGTGCAGCACCCTAGTGGAAAAGGGCACCGGAGTGCGGGAGAGACACGGGGCTGAGTAGCAAGCAGGACCACAGGCTGCAGAGGGTGCTCCAGAGAGCTGGAAGAGCTAATTTCCTGGATGACCAGAGGGAGGCGCCGCAGGGGTGAGTCACCACATGCTTACGCTGTCACAACCAATCATGTAAAAAACAGTACCATTTCACCTTGGGGACCAGTCTCTCACACAGACTATCAGATACACCCAGAGGCCAAAGTATGCTTGAAAAAGTTTGATATTCAGAATTATTTTGTGAATAGTAGGAGTTTGTAGCTGCTGGAAGCAAAGCTCATTGCACATACTAGAAGCTCCTTGCATTCCTCCATTCTACTCCCACAAACTCCCTGTGGGCCATCATCCCACACCCTTCTATTTCAGGGACTCCCTGCAACTCCCCAAATAGCCCCTCAATTCCTTCCTCTCAGTGGCTCTATGCCACCCATTTCCACTCTATTCCCTCTGTCCCCTAAGCCAGGGACTCTCTGTGCAACATTCACCATCCTATGGTCCCCCACTCCCATTTGCTAGGGTTTCAGTGTGCTCTCTTTTACAACAGAATCCCCCTTCTCCCTTGCATGTGTGCACCTCTGTTTCCCATTCTCCCTGCATAGTAGGGGCTCTGTGTGTGCACATTTAGCCCATATCCCCACCTTTGCCCAGGGAGTATGTCCCCCTGTTACCTCTTCCCCCCCCCCCCCCACTAGCCTTTATGCCAGGGCTCTATATGCTGACCTTTCCCCACTTTTCTCATCACCCCACCATTCAGGATGTCCACCCCTATTGGGAGGCTAGGTAGAGCAGAGTTAGGGGTACTGTTCTGCTTGCAGATGTTAATGGGCACCATCAACCAGCTGTTCCACGAACAGACAGTTACAGAGGTGCTTGAGTCCGTAGCTGTGCTAAACAGATTGCAGGGATACCATGTCTCTCATTTTCCCCCTTACAGTTTTTCCAATCTCCCCCCTTCTCCCAACCCCAAATCAATAGGGTTCTGCTCACTGATGCCTAGAACATTCCCAGAAATTTTGGAATTGATCAGATCTGAGGTCCAACAGCTCTCACATTGTAGATGAACACAAATGTCATCAAGATGGGTGTAAGGCCTTGCAAGCTGTGCCAAGGAGTGATCTATCTGTCAAAAACTGAAATGGGCTGCTTTTGCTGGGGATAAATTGTTCACATAGAGTGGCGAGACAGCTCTTGTGCTTAGGGCAGGGATTTTGTGAGCACCTTCCTGGAGTGTGACTGTTATTTACTCATTTCCGTTGTGCCTCTCTTCCTGGCACTTCAGCACTTCAGTTACAGAGACTAAAAGAAGAACAAACAAAATCTGATTTGAATTTTGAGGCTCTCCCTTTTCCACTTCCTCCCAGTAGTGGTATTTGCTTCAGTAGTATCGCCCAGGCAGAAGCCCTTTCCTGTGCTGGCACCAGGGAGTTAAGCAGGGAAGAATATTAGGAAGCCAGATAAGTCACGCTGCCTGATGTTAGGGCTCTCTCCCTTATCTGGCCATTGCCTCAGAATCCTCTGATACCCTGATTTGGGGAGCTGCTCATCCAAACCCTGGGATTTGGGAGAGCCAAATGGGAGATGCCACATTTTTTCCTCACTATCTTTCCATTTTCAACCAGCAACAATGAGACTTGACTTGCCACCACCACTGCTGTCCCAGTGCCCCATTTTGAGCAGTGGTTCACCATAGTCTCTGCACTGCAGGCAAACAGGTAGGTCTGTACCTGCAGATTTGTTTCCAGCAGTCCAGCTGCTTACCTAGCAGGTGGTGTTTCAGGTAGTTGTGCAGAAGCCATTTCCCTGGAAAATTCTGTATAGACACAGTCTCTGTGTCCTGAATATTATTCATTAATTATTATTATGGTGCTTTGCAAGGCACTCTGAGCTAATTAGTAGGTTTTTTGATCTTGACTTATTCATTGGGGTGGCCTCTGACTCACATCCCTAATTACTGATGTGATGTCTGCTGCTCTGTAATTAGAGGAGGAAGCTGTTGCTAATTCTGCAGTCATTTCTCTTGTTCCTCTCCCTTTACACTGGGAGTTAGGGATAATTCCCTTAAAATTAGGAGCCTAACTCAAGCCTTACATTTTACAGTTCCATCATCACTTATTTGCCAAGACCTGAACTCGGGGCTCTTCATGTCCATAGAAGTGCAAAATGGGAGAAGCAGAGCTTGTATCGTTCCCACTTCACTGTGAAAGAACTGGGAAACCACAGGACCCTAGCCTCCTTCATGTCATACACTTTCAGGGAATGTGGGAATTCTGACTGATCCAGCCTTCACCCTGCCAGCATCATCTGTGAAGGATGTAGGAAGTGCTGGGCCCTTTTCTTCGATTTAGGAGTATGTGAGGGTATTAACTTCTACAAGAAATCACAGTGCCTCTAACTCAGGCCTTGGCAGGTACAAGCATTTTTTCAGCAGAGTTTCACTATTCTCTTGGCTGTGGAAATCAGGTGCTCTGGGTCCCCTAGAAATATCCAATAGGGCCACCTGGCAGAGCTGGATATTTCACAGCTACAGGTAGAACTAGCCACCCATGCAGAGGCTGGATATTTGTCATATTTAAAATTTTTAAAATAGCTGAATTTGCTACCTGCAATAACTCTCAATGAGCAAGACTGAGGCATGAGCTCACTGTGCATGCTGTGAAAGCAATAAAATTTAATTAATACCTTGAAGAGCAAATATCTCATTTCCTACCTGAACACCAAGGGTTAAAGAGCAGTACAAAGTGCCCCAGGACCTTGGAGGAGACCTTGTTGCCGGAGGTGATCTGGAGGCTCAGTTTGTAACGTCCAATGACTGCATTAGCTGGGCTGCATATTGAAAAGTTCATGGAGCCGGACTCACTGGGTCCTTGAACTGCAGTCCAGCCACTGGCCCCTGCCTCAGAGAGGTTAAAGATGGCCTTGGTGTGATGTGCCTCTGAAGGGGCTGGCCCTGGCAGAGAGAACAGCAGAGAGCAACGTTTACTAAGAATGGGTGTTTGTTTGTGGATCACGGACAGGTCTGCACTGATACAGATCTCACACTTACACAGATCTCACACTTACAATGAGCACATTAAAAATACACTGTTACAAAAGTGAAATGAATGGGGGGGGGGAAGAACTTATATCTGAGTGGGATGAGAGGGGAGCTGAAATGAGGAAAGATTAATCCTCTGTGAGGGGGATTAGTGGGGAATATGTAGGTTTTACCTATTTCTGTGATGAATGCTATGTTATCCCCCGTCTCCCATGTCTTGTTGAACCACACGGTGACAGCGAAGACCTGCCCTCTCCTCACAGTCAGCTCTTTGTGGGCATATCTGTCAGTATGGTGTGCACTAGTGTTGGCTTTAGGATGCCAGCTGATTTGGGTTGGTATGAGATCTGTAAAATAAGAGAGTAGAGCTGAAGAAATAGCCAGTATATTTAGTTCCCAGAGGCAGAAGTCAGTCACTGGCAGCAGGGATTTCCCTGCGGCTGGAGAAGTCACAGGAGCAGGGATTTTGCTGTTGGAGGATCGTTGGACTGAAGGGAAGACAGTTTAGTACCTTAACTAAGCCCAATGGTTAAAGAGGGCTTGAAGAGCTTGTTGTGTTGGGTATTGTTACGTTCATCTTACATGATATAATGAACTTCCACATTTCATATAATTAAGTCATTAAAATAAAAGTATTGCTATGTCATTATCATACTTTAGAAGGATGGACAGGTGGCATTTCGGACAAGGCAGAAGAAATTAGACAGATTTCTAGCACTTCAGGGACTAATGTCCACTCTAACTGGGGTAAAAGGTGGGACAGGATGATGGACTATCAATATTAAAAATGAAGGAACGGTTAGTGGGGTATAACAAGGAGTAATAGGATTACATAAAGAGGTTGAATTTAGAACATAATTTAGGCTGACTAGCTGGGAAAACTTGACAGGCTGCAGAATAGTCTCCTAAATGAAATCTGGGATTTTGTAAACCTGGGTTGGACAGATTTCTTTCATCTCTCTTATTAGAAGACAAAGTCGTCATCTTAGGGCCCAATTCACTATTGCCCTCCATGTTGAATAGTCATTTACACTAATGCAAAGTAGGGATAAAATGCTACTATTCAGATTTGTAGTATTTTACACACACTTTGCACTTGTAGAATGATTACACAAGGTGAATGGCAGCAGTAAGTTGAAACTCTAGTTTCTACATACAATCTACGGATCACAAATGCAGCTGACAGTAATAACAAAACGTTAAAATGCAGTGCAATTATAAATTGCTTATTTCAGAGGGCAGTTTTGCATTGTAATCTATGGAAACATTTCCAATAAATGCCTCTTAAAACACTTTTAAGGACATGATTAATATGCTAATGAGCACTCAGATTACACATTGAACTCACCCGCCATTCTCTCTCTCTCTCTCTCTGTGTGAACTGTATAGATCTTCTACTTAATTCCTCAGGGAAATCTCATCCACATTAATAATAAAGATCAAAGTCTACTTCTGTATCTGAAATTCAAGAGAGATGGGTGAGGTGCTTGGCAGTTACAAGTGATCCCTGTAGATTTGTGAAATACAATTAGCCAGTTCCTATAATTCATGTCAGTCTAATGCCAATTTTCCTGCTTAACCCGGGGTGTAACTGTGGGAAGAGATGCTGAACTTGTTTACTCAGAAGAACAACATTTGCTTAAATACCCATGACAAATAGGACTTCTTACTGGGAATCTTAGGTATACCATGAATAACACACATTTAGGGATGAGGAAATAATGAGTGGAGGTATAGAGCCATATGGAAGTCAGGGTCACTTCTTGCCTGACAGGTGACTTCTTTTTATTTAGTATCAGAGGGGTAGCCGTGTTAGTCTGGATCTGCAAAAGCGACAAAGAGTCTTGTAGCACCTTATAGACTAACAGATTTAGTCTATAAGGTGTTAGTCTATAAGGTGCTACAAGACTCTGTCACTTCTTTTTATTTGTTTAGCAGCAGCAGCAATATATATATTGTTTGCAAAAAGCTACTTTCTTTGTACAATGCTGAATTTTCCCCTAGAACAAGTTTATAGCTATTTGCTGCTCTCTGTGTTGTATCTGCTCTCAGAATAATTAGCAATTGTCACTCCAATTTTCTGTCTCATATTTGAATAGCACCCATCATTGCAATATGCAACACCTTCTAGATAGAAGGAATGAATTATTTTTTGTGGGGAAATGGCTCACATCAGTTCCAACAGCCTTTTCTCAGCTCTCATTAAAGACTAAATAATAAAGCTGTCTGGTTTTTAGTTTCAAAAAGTAAAACCTAGGAAGAAACATAACAGACCCTGGTAATTATTTTCCTGGCTAAGGTAGTAACTAAATGACGATGTTAGACCTTATTGAAATGATTTCCCAAAACTATTTTTAGAAATCTCCTTATTTAAATATCTTCATGGTTGAGAATCTCCCATGTGGAAGGTGCTAACTTCATATTTCCCAGTGGGAGCCCCAACCTGATGATGTAGATTAGAACTCAGAAAATGCAGATCCATTTGAATATAGAGGAAACCCGGAAGCTTCAAAACCTGAGGGCAGTTTTCTTTATTTATCAGTACTGTAACCCTTAGATCAATCAAAATGAGTATTCCTAGAAGCTTCAACTACTATTTGAACCTTTCTACTTCATCCTCCAAAAAGGAACCAAGTTTCAGCATTCAGGGTAGCCCTCTAGATTTGATTTAGAAAGAAGAACATTGCCCACTTTCCACATCAGGAAGCATGGCTCTGTTGTGACTAATTTGTATCTCCACTGACATTTTGATTTCAAAGATTGCTCCTTTTTTTTGTAAGTGGTCAGAGTCCAAACTGTTCAGACTCTCAAAACTCATACTGGGAACTCGCTTGAACTCATTTGATTGCTGCGCATGGAGTTCAGTAATTTTTTCCCCCTCCTCACCTTAGATTAACCTTCCTTTGTATCCACCAGGGCCACAGACTCTGACATTTACCTGGGACCCAACACTCAAACCTAATGACAAATAGCCATCAACCAGTTTTGACCTTCAGGCACTCGCTACTTGAAGTGTAGTGCCTTCACCAGTTTCCATACTGTTTCTGGAACATGACTCTTATTTTTCAATCTTTCTGTTTGTTACTCACATTGTTCATTAAGTCATATAACATTTTTCTGCCTCAGCTCCATCCACCTCATTGACAACTGTAGAACACCAACTGTGGTGGTCACAAAGAAACAAAAAAACTTTTAAACAACCCCCTCCAGCCCCAGTCAGAAACAGACAACAACCATCCCATGCCTTCAGTCACTCACCGCTCTAAAGCACTGGTAGTTGCTTTCCGTAATCCCTCAGGAACACGACTGTCTTCCTACTCACAGTGTTCATTAAGTTACAGTAATTTTTCCTACGTCAGCTCCACCCTCTCATTATCAACAATGGTTCAGAGTGTTTTGTTTCTGCGTTCCTGCACTTGTGGGGCTTTGAAGATGCTGTTCCATGTACCTGTTTCCTTGTTTCATAACGCAGAGAATTTCACCACAACACTATACTGCTGCCATTGTAAATTCCATCCAGGCCATTTCCTCTCCCTTTCTGTCTCTCTCCTCTCTCTCTCCCTAGATGTTCCAGCTATGAGAGTCATGAAGTTTAAATCTTTCTCCTTATTTATTTCCTATACTCTTTGCATTTCTGTAAGGACACTCAAGTATGTTAACACTTGTGAAACAGAAGATTAAAAATAAAACAATCCCACTTCTGCCTTATTTTGTGTCTTGGAAGTACGTAAGACACAAAGACAAAAGCTCTCCCTTTTCCCCAGTCTTGCCTAGTTTAAAGCTCATTGAACAAATCTTGCCAGCTGTGAATCCAAGAGGTAATTCTTCTGCTTAAGTGGAGTCAAATGCTATGTGTACACTAGAGATCTTACAGCAGCACAGCTGTCCCAATGCAGCTGTGCCACTGTAAGGTCTCCCATGTAGCCTCTCTAAGATGATGGGAGAGAGCTCTCCTGTTGACACAGTTAAACCACCCCCAATGAGAGCAGATGGCTTTGTCGATGAGAGAGTGTCTTCCACTGACACGGCGCTGTCCATACCAGCACTTCTGCCAGTGTAACTTACGTCACTCAGGGGTGTATTTTTTGCTTCAGTGATCTCCCCACCCCAGCTCGCCACTGCTCTGTGTCCTCCTGCTCCCCTGAGCACACCGCTGCCGCTCTGCTTCTACCCCCTCCCTCCCAGACTTGCCTCCATCTTCTCGGATTCCTTCCAAACTGTTTAATCAAACTAGGTATTTATATCACTCGTCGTGGTGGTACCTCTGTGCCTGATCTTAATCGTATCCAGGCCTCCTTTACTTTTGCCCAGGGGTGGGCAAACTACGACCCGTGGGCCACATGTGGCCTGCTGGCCATTTTTACCCAGCCCGCGGGCTTGGGCCGGGGAGAGGTGGCAGTGGCAAGCCGCGCGGCTCTGCGCTCCCAAGTCAGGGGGCCGGGCTAGCGTGGCAACGAGTGCGGCGAGCCACAGGGCCCGGTGCCTGGTTGAGCAGGCAAGCAAGTTGCAGGGGGGCTTAGGTGGTGGGGTCTCAGGGGAGGGAGTAGTTGGGGGGGTCTCAGGAGGGGGCAGTCAGGGAACAGAGTGCAGGGGGGGCTAGATAAGGGGCAGAGTCTGGGGGGCCAAATGGGGCGGGTCTCTGGAGGGGGCAATCAGGGGACAAGGAAGAGGGGGTTGAATGGGTTGGAGGTTCTGAGTGGGGCAGTCAGGAGGCAGTGAGTGGGTGGGGGTTTGATAGGGGTGGGGCCAGGCTGTTTGGGGAGGCACAGCCTTCCCCATCCGGCCCTCGGCAAAATTTTGAACCCCGGTGTGGCCCTGGGGTCAAAAAGTTTGCCAACCCCACTTTAGTCACTTATTTCTGTAAAGTACAGTGGGCATTCCGAAAGATGTACTCCACCATTTTTCTCCCCTAGTCTGGTCTTCAGAAAGCAGCATGCTATACTGTGCTGTTCTGTTAATTTGGGTCACAGAGATCTTGTATCAGGATCTTCACTAGGGAATGCACAACCGGAAGTGCTTGAACAGCTTTTTTTCTCAAGGGCAGAAAATGTATTGTGGTCAATGCTTCCGCTATTGTTTTGCACTGCTTTAACCTCTTCCATCCAAGATTCTGAAACCAATTCAGAATAATTAATTAGTCCTCACAATGGTCTAGTGAGGTAAGGAAGCATTATAATATTTACAGAATAGGGAAACTAAGACATGGGGAGACTAAATAACTTGCCCTGGGTTACACGTTGAATCTGTGGCAGAGCTGGGAATAGAATAGAGGCCTCTTGACTTCCAGACTTGTGTTTTTAAGGATAAAATAATCTATCCCTGATAAGGTTGGAAGTCTGTATTAATGCCTTTTGCATTTACTATTCTTCCTGGTTGCCATCGTGTCTTTCTCCTCATCCATAAGTGAGTCAGTCATGTGAACTCATCCTGAAGGTCCTAGTTGTATCTTCTTTCAAATTCTGACTTTGATTTTTTTTTCCACAGTAATTTCATCCATTGTTCAAGTTCCTCCACCCTCTTTCATTAAGAGACCCAGGTTGCACCTCTTTCTAGTGTAGCTTTGTTTCTCATCATTACAAAGAGGAATCATGTGATTTCTACTGCAGATGCCACTCATTCTTTTGGGGCCATTCAGAATCCCAAATTGAATTTTTAAATTAAAAATTAATCTCTTAATTTATTGGCAGTGGTAAGCGTCCAGCTCTTTGGCTTCTCAAACTCCCTTGGAACTTCCTTTACAGCTGACAAAGGACATGATTCTCCTCTCACTTATGTAAATGCAGTGTAATTGATTTCTGGGTTACACTGGTGTAAGGTGAATTAGTGCCTTGACAGCTGCCTCAGTTTCACTCACTCCTTACTGCTCATGGCTGTGGTTACACAGGGATAAAAGATCCCACAGATGGCCTGGAAAATCATGGTATAGACATTTTGGCTTGGGCTGTAGCCCAAGCTCTGGGACCCTGTGAGGGCAGAGGATCTCAGAGCTTGGGTTCCAGCCTGAGTCGAAACATCTATACAACAATTTTTTGGTCCTGGAGCCTAAACCTTGTGAGCCCAAGTCAGCTGATGTGGGCCAGCCATGGGTTTTTTATCCCTGTGTAGACAGACCCTAACTCGGCTGTCCACCTACTCTATACAGACGGAGTCCTAGAAATGTACAGTCAGCCAGTCAGCCACTTCTTTTCTTAAATCACCTGGCTAGATAGAGTATCTGAAGCTGTTCTGGCTTTTACATTTGTTTCCACACACTACTTTGTTAGCTAACAGTTAAGGTTGCTAAATGCTAATTCAAAGAACATCTGCCATTGTACAAGCTATTTAGAAACAAATATTCAAGACATGGAAATCAAGAGCTAAGATTGTCATTTTTTTTTTTTTTTTTTTTTTTTTTACCTCAAGCTTAACATGCCCTTCATTAAGAACACACCTCGGACTGGAATTTTCTGTCTGAAGAACACCTGAACAAGCTTTACACCACCCTCTGTTCTTCCCTCCCTAGTTTCTTTTGTGCCCAGCTGACAGAGGTCTCTCAAAAAGGGATGTAAGTAGTCTGATTTTTGCCTCAGAGCTCTGTACTGATTTGGACGTTGATGGGTTTCCACATTTCATATGTTGCTGATAATCTTTCTATATTGGTGTCCCTAGCACTGATCCAGTCTGTAATGATGAAGATTCTAAAATCATTCTTGCCTGGAAAATGCTCTGTGATTGATTTACAGCGACCCCTTACATGATTCCTAAAGAGCTGTGTTGATAGGCTGAAAAATCATGACATGTCAGAAAACAATTAAAACATCATTTTTGAATAAATAGCTACGTCTTCACTGGACACCTGCCAAATTCTCTGAAAAAGATTGTTTTCATGCCCTAGTTCAGGCATCCCAATTTTCCTATCAGTCACCAGCATCTAAAGTTAGACAGGATGAAAACAGGACTTAGAATGAATTTAAACTCCACTGTGGTGTGGTGACTAAGGTCCCTTCTCTTTCTTTTCCACCAATATGCAGAATCCAAGCACCAGTCTAAATTCTATGCATGCAAGCAGGAAGAGTGGGGGAATTGGGGGCAGAAAGGGAAGCTGTGCAGTAGGAACAGCAAGGGGAAGGGGATCTCCCTTGCCTCCCAGACTAAGTGAGGCTACTTTCACTTCTGTTGATACTAGGCTAGGTACTTTCAAGAAGGCTCTTAAACACAACACAACAGTAATTGTGTTGCAGTTCTCACAGGAGAATATTTAAAACCAAATACCAAGAAAATTATAGATTTTAAAGTTGAGAAAAAAATTGAGACTTCTGAGGTCTGTGAGGGCCACTGCAGGCAGGAAAGGAAAATAAACAGGCAGGGGAGATCTGGGCAGCAGTTCCTCTTGAAAGAAAGTTTGATGGTTAAATCTTCTAGCCCTTAATCAAGTAAAATTTCTATTGCCATTAGTGCTCAATAACTATACACGTCATACTTATATATCTGAACCATCCTATCCTGGGCTACATATTTTATACACATTGGCTCAGGGACTGCACTTTCTGGCATATTCTGAACAGTGCTGAGCACATAGGTGGTGCTCAGTGAAGAATACAAATCATGACAATTGTTGACTTTTTGGATTCTGTGGATGCAATTTCTGTTCTTTGTTCTGGAATTGGCCTGGATACAGCTGAAACCCTATGAATTTGAGGCACATACGCATCAGATACTCATTTGATACTTTCTCATTCCTTCATTTTCTCAAACTCACAACAAAAAATGACAAACCAAAATGGTTTTCGGTTAAAATGTAAAATTGCACATTAGCCATTGCTCTACAGCCCAGAATGGGGCAGAACCTGCTGCTACTCTCATCTGACTCTTTCTTTCTTCATGCTTCCTAAACTCTGTGCTGCTTTTCATGCTGTTTACCATGGCAGCTTTCCCATCCGCCTGGGATTGTTTACTGGCATCTCAGAGAACTGGCCTTCTTGGTTCTATCAGGGCCCTCTTTTTCTTCCGCAGCATGCAGCAGAGGGAGAGAGGTCCAGTGGCTAAGAGCCCCTCTGGACTGCCTGTATAACCTCAGACTAGTGCCCAGAGTTTCAAATGTTTTTAGGAACCCAAAGATGCAGCTAGGCATCTAGTGGGATTTACAAAACACCAAACCTTCTAGGCCAGTGGTATCCAATATGTTCAGCACTAGCCACATGTGGCTAATAGGCTGTTGAATTGTAGCTAATGCATGTGGCTTTTTTATAATGTAGTTTAATGTGGATTTTTTATAATGTGCCTAATAAGAAAAATTCAAAACCACCAGTGTGGCTAGCATCGAATTTCTGTTGGACACCGCTGTTCTAGGTGCTTTTGAAAATCCCACTAGGTGCATTAAATACCTTGGAAAATTTGGCCCTAGGTCTCTATATGCCTCAGTGCCCCATGTGTACAAAATACTGAGTCTGCCCCAGGGGCACCTCTTCTCTGCAGAACTCACATTCCACGCTAAGGCTTTGTGTACACTATGCACCTTTTAGGACATAGCTGTGCCCCTACAGCCATGTCGCTAAAAGGCACGCGGTGTAGCTGCTGTTTGTTGACAGTTTAGAGCTCTCCTGCTGACGAAAAACTTCCACCCACAATGAGTGGCAGCAGTTCACACCAGTGCTTTTCATCGCTAAAACGTCTGTTGTTTGGGGGGCTGTTCTATTTAACACCCCTGAATGACAAAAATATTGCCAATGAAGTTCCAGTGTAGACAAAGCCTAAGGCTGTGCTGTATTTAAGAACTCCATCTGGGAGCACACCTCCTGTATGAAACTTGGGTGCGGGGAGGGCAGCAGGGAAGGAGCCACCCCCTAAATGGCACCCTTGTGGTCTGGCCTCAAGGTAAGAGCCAGGAACAGGGAGTCAGAGTCGAATTCAGGAACTGGGCAAGGGAGCATGGCTGGAGCAGAATGGAGTGTGGGAGAAGAATGAGGTAGGAGCAGGTCTGAAGCGAGGCAGGCACAGGAGCAATCAAACCTTCAGGTGTGAGCGTTGCTGCTGAGCTTAAATGCAGACCTGTTGGTTCCTTGCCTGACTGGCAAGCTTAGACAATTAGTTGCATTTCTGCTGCAGCCCAGCTGGGTACATTGACTGGCCTGAGGGATGAGCGGTAGGCTCAGCTGAGGGAATTCAAGCCTGTAGTTCTTGACAGCATCTGTGCATTAGTGTATTGGCATGTAGATACCAAGGTGGGGCAGTAGAGGGATGTGAGACTGAGGGAGATGAGTTTTTTTTCAGCCAAGGAAAGTTTCACTGTGTGGAACTAGAGGACAGAAAGATAAAATTACTGCAGCTGAATCTGGGGATGGGTGTGTGTGGGAACATGGGAGAAGTACGGTGGAGAGAGAGGAAATTCATAAAAAACCAAACATGCAACCTGTGGTGTCTCATCCTCTTGATCATTCTGAGTATGGCTATACTACCATGCTGTACACTCAGCTGGAATCCTGGTTATGTACTTGTGTTGCTAGCCTATGCTGGGGTCTATACCACTGCATCTTCTGTGCTACTTTTAGCCACACTAGGTAGCAGAAAGCTAGTGCAGGTATATCTACCCAAGCTACAATCACACAATTGCAGTGTAGACATACTATCCACCTACATATCATATCCCTGAGTATGTCTTCACTACCGTGGGTAGCCGTCGATCTTTTAGCGATCGATTTCTCGCGTCTTGTAAAAACACGAGAAATTGATCGCCAGCGCTGCCCCCGTCGACTCCGGAACTTCAGCTTCACCGGAGACGTAAGCTGGAGTCGACGGGGGAGCGCGCCGCCGACTGCTGCTGCTGTGAGGATGGCAGGTAAATCGGCTGCAGATACACAGACTTCAGCTATCTGTAGTCGATCCCTCCTCCCCCAGTGAAGACCAGCCCCCTCTCTGCCACACTTCATCTGTCTTTTATCTTTTTAAATTGTTCACTCTTTAGCGTAAGGACTGTGACGTCCTCTGTTTGGAAAGCACCCAGCACAGCGTAGACCCCACCAACTATCTCAGTAGTGAAAAAGTTTTGGGGGTAGGGACACTAATGCTAGAAAAGAAGCTGCAGATCCAAAATGGGATAGGTAAAACAATGTAGGACTGTAGCTCTTTAATAGTGAATATCCCTTAGAAAAACTTACAGAATTTAACAGAAAATTATATGCCTGTGACAGAATTCTGTAGGTTGGTTTAAAAGCCATAAAAAGAATCTTACTATTCTATATCTTTTTTTTTTTTTTTTTGAGTAATTTCTATAGAACCCTATCGGTTTCCATCCTTATTACATTCTGTAGAACGTTTTCATAAGGGTGGCTTACATTGTTGTAATATCCTGTCATTTCTGCACAGTATAAGTCATGTTCAATGTTAAACTTTTAATGTTGTTTCCTCTAGAAGGGTCCGGATCTCATAGCAGATTATCAGTACCTGGGGCCACAGGGAATAGTGTCCACATTAAAAAAGGCATAAGAAAACCAGATGTACAACTGGAGACAAGTGCAGATAGTATATTTCAAATCTGGAAATTTACATCAGTACAAGAAGAATCCCTGCCTCTCATTGCGTATTGAAATGTGTAACTAGGGCCCTACCAAATTCACGGTCCATTTTGGTCAATTTCACAGTCATAGGATTTTAAAAATTGTAAATTTCATGATTTCAGATATTTAAATCTGAAGTTTCACAGTGTTGTAGCTGTAGGAGTCCTGAACCAACTCTGAAGACAGCAGCAAGGGTGGCATAGTATGGTATTGCCACCCTTACTTCTGCACTGCTGCTGGTGAGACACTGCTGTCAGAGCTGGGCAACTGGCCAACAGCCACTGCTCTGTGGCCGCCCGGCTCTGAAGGCAGCATAGAAGTAACGGTGGCAATACTGTAAACACCCCTCCCCCACAATAATCATGTGACTATGCCCACAACCCTCTTTTGGGTTGGGACCTACGGTTCGAGAAACACTGGTCTCCCTTGTGAAATCTGTATAGCGTAGGGTAAAAATACACAAAAGACTAGATTCACAGTCCATCCGTGACATGTTTTTCCTGGCCCCGAATTTGGTAAAACTATGTAACAGGATAATTCCTGTCAGACAGGTGTGGATTTTGTTTCTGTAGCAGAAATAGATTGATTTAGTAATTGTTCACAGAAGATAGGAGCTTTCTTGCATTATTTCACTCAAGGTTATACAAGCAAACTGACCACTGAACATTTTATAATCAGTTGGCCACATTGATGGTCTCAAAGCCTTTGACATCTGGAAACTTGTCACAGGAGAAATTAACGAGCAGTTGCTTGGTTCCACTCTTGGTGGGAATGATTTCAAATGGTACTTTGGAACTCTGCCTGGGCTGTAGTGAGGGCATTCTAAAAAACAGAAACAAAAGTTGAAATATCAGTTGAAAACATCCTTGTATTTTATATTTGAGTTTCCCTGCCAGCCATCCTCCCTATTCATTGCTATCAGTAGCTATACAATGGCTTCCAAGGGGGCCTAAAGGAGTTAGATCTCCAATGCTGACTTGGAAGTTGGGTACCTAGCTCCCTTCGGCCACTTTGGAGATCCCTGCTGGAGGATATGATAGATAATTCAGAGTTTTGTTTGCATTTTCACTTACTTTTAAGGATATGCAGGTGTTAGACTAAAGGGCATAGACAAATAAATTTTTTGGCAGGCATTTGTACCTGCCACGTGCATGTAGAAGTTTGTGTGTACAGTTCTGTGGAGGCCAGATGGAGGTCTGGCTGCAAATTTACCCTTCCTGGTTCTACAGTAAAATACCAGCATTACAAGACATTAATGATGCAAACGTACAAGAAAAATGAACTGGATAGCATCTATTGTATTCCAGCTCTTTATGGCTGTCCCATTCCTCATCTATCAGTAGCAAATACACTAGTGCCCCCTAATGAGTAAGGGTTTCCATTTATTGATCTAACCCCTACTGTATTTCTACATCTCCCAAAACAATGACATTTCTTGAATTTCAAAACCAAGGTTGAAAAATCAAATATGTCAATGGTTACTATTTTAGAGAGAGACTCTTGTTTTAAAAAAGTATTTATCATAATATTCACCACTCCTTCCATTCTGTCCTTCCATAATTAATATATGTTATCTCTAAATACACAAATTGTATAGGTTTCAAAGTCTTAACATGTCTGGCTTTCTAAATATTATGATTTAGGTCTGGATTATTAAAACCCAGCCTCTTTGTAACAATAGTTTTTCCATATATTAGTTGCAGGAGGAATTTTGCACCAGCAGTAATTGTGCATGGAGAGATGGGGAGATTTTCAGGATGGTCTTCTTTTGAGGTTGCAATTTCTGTCTGAACAATTTGAACGTATTGAAATAGTCACATTTTGAAATGCAGGCACAAATCTGCATACTTGCACTTCTACCCTCCCTGATATGGATAAATCAGAGAAACAAATACTCAATTCCACACACACAGTTCATTTTAAAAGGACCCAAGGTTAACAGGTACAGCTTTTTTGGGTAGAAACTATCACTTACTCTGTATTATGCCTTGTATAGTAGGGTGTGACCTGGTTGGCACTGCCACAATATTCAAGTTTAATAGATGGCACCTGCAGACTGGGTGCCAAGGGCCTCAGCTCCACTGAATGTTTACCCCACTTACGTCATTCAGATTTTTACCCAATGTGTGAGTGCAATCAGAGAAATGGGTGAATAAATAGCACCAACTTGTGCCCACAGCTATTGGCACCTACAAGCTGCAGTATGAAAAGAAAGATCAGGTTGAGGCCTCATTAAAAATCAGGTCTTTGTGGAAATGAGACTCAAGAAAATAGACAGACCTCCATGGTCATAGCCAGAAGGAAAAATGTGTCATGCCAACATTTGCTTCAAAAACACCCAACCCTAAGTCCTGTTGTGTGTATCTTTCGTGTCAAGAAGTTTATGCTCCTTATACTTACTCTATCTTGAGCTTTCCTTTCAGCAGGTCACTACCTTCTGCCTGCAGCACGCAGTCTTTCACCTCTTGGTCAAGAGGATTGGTAAATATCACTTCCACGTTCACTGGTTCATTCACCTTCGCATCACTGAGCACCTGCAAAGACCACACACTTGCATGAAGCAGAAGATGATGCAGAAAATGAAGCAGAAAATGTTATGGTTCATCAAATGTTGGGCACTCTGAAGACACCCCACCATGGTAGGAGGAGAACAGAGCATCTCTCTCAATGGAAAAGAGTCAATGTAGGAAGCAAAAGATTCAGTCTAAATCTCCTTTCCCCTTCTCCTTTCCCCAGTGCTGAAACTGGGCTCAGATTAACTGTGTAACACAGGTGAACTGTGTAACACACTTTTTCTCTCCTGGTGGCAATGGGACAGAGATCTCTACCTGCATGACAAGGTCAGGGTTATCCAGAGTGATGTTTCTTTCCACCACTACATCAATCCCACTTTCAACTTGACACAAAGCTGTTACTCGAATCATGTTGTCTCTTGTTAAATTTTGCTGGTACTCAGCATATGTTATCTTAATTGGAAACTGTTTCTCTGAAAGGAAAAAATAACATAAAATTTAAAAAATAAATAGGAAGAGATGCACTTGCAAAAGTCTAACATATCATTTATCTAAAATGAGTATTTTCCTACCACCCAGGATCTGGTGCTAGACATGATACGAGCTTTTCCCTGCTTTTCTCTCCCTTCTTGCTGCATTGCCTGTCTGGGACTGGTTTGGAGTTGATTTCTCTTCTTCAATTCCTTCTGCCTCATTCTGTGCCCCTTTATCCTCCCCATGTTCTTTCTGGAAGGTGATGAGGCTGATAACTTGCCACTTTGCATTTCTTTAACTACTAGTTAGTGTCTATTTAATTGTCATGGAAATGTCCTCTCAGGCCTTAGCCAGGACTAATTCCCTAAGATGCACATGGACCTGCTTGTGTGCGTGTACTTGAATTTTCTCAAGCTTTCCTCTATCTGCTCTTTATCCAAAGATATTTTACAGCATTTTCCTTCTGGACTAATAATTCAGGCGTCTTTTTGTTCAAGATACAGTATAAACAGAGCATTTCAGCCACTTTTGAATCATCAGTAATTTCATTCCCCCCCAATGAACCAGTTTCCTTCCTTTCACTGTGCTGCTTCTTCCCATTATAAAAATCCATGTAACTTTTCAGAAGCCCTTCGGCTGCCATTAACTTATCTTGCTTTTTTTTGTCCTTACCTCTTCCATGCTAGCTTCTATTAACTGGGTATTCTGGTTTACTTGCCACCACCTCTTCATTTCTGGTATGTTTCCCCCACCCCTCTATATCTGAGCAGTGTTTGGGAACCATAAGGGAAATGGTTTTTTTTCTTAGATTTTTTTCTCTTTTAGAGGAACTTTAACCTGCTTTGGATTAATGATGGTGTCTCAGGAATCCTCAGCCTCCTTCCACACTGGAGTTTAATACCCTCTCCCATTGTACCTATCTTAGTAGATTTCATCATTCTCTCAGTTTTGCCACCTTTAAATCTAATTGTCTCATACTGTTATGACAAACTTGTTTCTTTGGTTACACAATAATATGAAAAATTACCTTCTTGAGAAGCAAGAGTAGCTGAAAGGGAGTCTTTCCAGACTTCATGAACTGGCTTCCCAGTGTACACGATGGTCCAAGTAGTCATATTTGCCTTTACAATCTTAGCATCAGAGGTCAAATTTTTGAGAACCAAGATTAGGCTGACATCTTTGCCAATCTCTAAGGAGCCATCCACCTTGAATTTTCCGGAAATTTCAGGCTTTTGATCAATTTCTGGTCGTTTCTCTGATGTGACACTAAAACCATGTACTCGACCCAGCTTTGTACGAGCCTTTTCATACACTTGTCTTTCCTTCTGAGAGCCTATTAGAGAGAGAGAGAGAGAGAGTGAGCTATGAAAATAATAATTAAAAGCCCAGTAAAATATGTCCATTTTCAAATGTTGTATACAGGGTAGTTGTAGCGGTGTTAGTCCTAGCATATTTAGAGAGACAACCATCTTGTCTCTCCACTTTTAACTGACAAGCCTGATGCTTACCCAGCAGGATGTAGGCCCTGGCAGATGTGCCTCCAGGGGAGACAGAGCAACTGTTTACATTAACCTGTTGGATGAGTGACAGGCATGCATTCATTTCAGAGTTGCTGTCCTTAAACTTGAGAGCATTAAACTGTTAATTCCAGAGAGGAACTAAAGCTTAGTTCTCAAACCTTCCCTCATCCGACTTTTCTTAGGGCTATACAAGTAGTAAATGTAAATTCCAACTTGCTTCACTTTATTCTGTAATGCGAAGTAGCCCTCTAAACCAGGGGTCTTCAAACTTTTCCTGCCACGGCCCCTTTCGGCAGACGGAAACGTCTGGTGGCACCCGGGGGGTATTTCCATCGAAATGCCACTGCAGAAAGTGGAAGCTTCCGCTTTCCGCAGCAGCATTTCGGCGGGACCAAAATAGCCTGCCCAGGAGTTCAGTGGTCTCCCGGGCGGGCTCGGCGGTGGCACCAGGGTCTCACACACCCCCTGGGGTGGGCTCGCACACCTCAGTTTGATGACACTGATGGGATTGACAGGCCTGCAGTTTACTTGAACAGGCCCTGTTCTAATGAGAGTTGAATTATCAGCCCTTTCCCCTCTTTAGACATTTTTAATAGCACTCTTTGTGTCTTACTCTTGTTTGCACATGCAAACTTAGCTAAAAGATGTTTGTATTCTGTATTTTTGTACTGGCAAAACTGAAGGTGCAAATTTAGAGGCCGGATGAGGCCCTTTGGAAAGGGTTGCCCTTCCTGTGGAGTTTGCTATCTGACTATCTTAGGTTTCTATACAGTACCTATAAACTATCTAATAACTGTGTTCAGTAGGAAATGCAATTCGAGCAGCCTGTGTTATCATGGACAGGATGGGACAGGACATGTTTTGCACAGTGTAATTAACATTAACATTACCCAGGTCTCATGAGTCAAAACTGACATATCAGAAATGGCATGGCACGGCACAATACTTTACCTTCCATCTTCCTTTCTTAGTGCAGTAGGAGCCAAATGTGTAACTTCTATCCTAGCTGTTGTAGTACTTGCTAAGGTACTGGCTCCTATAACAGTGTTTCTACCATTTTAAGCTTTTGCACTACTATCAAGAAACAGAGGATTTTCTCTTTACCTTCTTCATATTTGTAATTATTAGTGACATCTACACGGGCATAGCTGCCTACTGCCTTGGTGCTGGTGAACTGGCCAACTGACTTGGTCTCAGAAGAGACTGGCTTTGCCTCTCTTGTCCTAACGTTGTAAGTCCAGGTGATTTGGTCTGCATTCACCTCAGCAAATACAAATGGAGAGTCATAGTCCAGGTCTACATCTCCTTCTTTGATGGCTACAAGTGACGCAGGACCACACTGATATATTCCTAGAGTATCAAGGAGAAGAAAATAAATTAAGGATAAACCAGTCAAAACACTCTAATAGAATGTATCAGAGGGGTAGCCATGTTAGTCTGGATCTGCAAAAGCAACAGAGACCTATGGCACTTTATAGACTAACAGATGTATTGGAGCATAAGCTTTCGTGGGTGAATACCCACTTCATCAGATGCATGCCGATTCTAACAGAATGTAAGCCATGCACATTATACATAAACTGTGTGTCAAGGACCCCTCAATTATAAAGGCCTGCCACTCCACTCCAGCCCTCTCCCGCTTAAAGTTGTCCATTCCAGTCAGCAGCTTGGACTTTGTATTTATTTGTTTTGGTTTATTCTGTCATCTAATTTTCAGTAGCTGCAGATTTCTGTGCTAAAAACATAGGAGTTTCTAGAAGAAGCTGGGCAGGGAAGCTTGTTTTATTTTTTGGCCCCAAGGAGTAAACTGAGGTCTCAACGGTGGAAAGGAATGCATGTTCTCATTTTCCCTCCCTTTTTGGGCAGGGAGAGAAGTGACATTGTTTAGCCAGGGTTGAATTCCTCATTCTCTTCAACAAGTCCTGAGTGTGACTAGTTGTCCCCCTGCTTTAACATTTTCCTGAATTAAAATCTCTGTACCTGCACTTCTCTCCTGGGGAGTTGCATCCAGAATTTGCCATCCATTGTAGGAGGGCCCCAGGTCACTTCGAGTAAACCAGCTTTCATTCCAGACATGGAAATTCCTAGAGACAAGAATAAACGTGGTAAATAACTAGTGTGACAGTTGTGTAGCGAGTTTCTGGTGGTCACTGATTATATCCCCTTCTACACTTCTGTAAACCCAGATTCTCTCATCTGACCAAACTGTTAATGCTGAAGGACCAGCAAAAACAGAGGCTTTATGTTGCCTTAGAGGCTCCTTGAGACAGGAACCAGTTTGGCCCAGTACACAACTCCCTGCAGCTTTAGGGGAATTCTAAATTGCGTTCAGCTGTTTACAGCCCCAAAAGCATATTGTGGCAGCCACAGATTACAGGAGTGCAGCAGTGCTCTGGCACTGGCACTGAGAGTTGCAACAGTGCTCTCCTGGTACTGAGAGTTACCACTAGGGTGATCCAAAAACTCCCTTTCCCCTAAGGGAACCCTCAGGTTGCTGATGAAGATGGGTTCCTGGCTACTCGTCACTGCTAGCAGTAAGACCATATGGGATAATGGGGTCCATGAATACATTAAATGGCTACACAGTTTAACACATTTCCTAGCCACACATTGTACTCTCTAACAAAGCATTCTCAGTGAGGCATGGTTTCCCAGTGGTTTCTGTATTGGTCTCTAACAGCTAGGAAAATAACAGAATGGTAAATGAGACAGCATAAATATTATTTAATTTCTATTACAAGCCATGTGAAATAAGAAATTATGCCTGATTTAGAATCAGGATGTCTTAGCAAGTAATAGCCCTCGGTAAGGGCATTCAGCGCTTCCAGCCTCTCACTAATTTACAGGAAATGTACTCCTTGTCTGTCATTTATAGCTTCCTGTAGAAAATGTTGTAATTCCGTGTGTGTTCTCTCCTGAGGCTGAATATTTCAGACTTGATCCTAAGAATCTCAACTGGAAGTTCTGGATGAGAGTTTCATTGAGAAATGTAAAATCAACAAGAATTTTATGTCTGATATAACTGAAAACAATCTCTGACTATTTATAGTTATACAGGAAGCCTTGAACCTGATTTTGCAATGTTCTGAGCACTCTCAGCTTTCACTGGGTTCAACAGTGTTCCCTGGAGCACAAGGACTGAGATTATGCCTGGTCCTTGCAACCAGGATGCTCTCCCTTCCCAAGCACCTCTGCGGTTGCACAGCATAAACTCACGCATAAATTTGTATCTAAATTTATGCATCTACCATTTAATTATGGGCATAATTCTGTGGATTTTCACCTGAGTTACCTGATATGGGGACAAGTTACACCTGTATAAAGGAAGCCTGTGTCCTGGTCATACTGAAAGTTCACATCTTAATGCACACCCATTAAGTGCTGAACTACGGGTGCTAGGGTACTGACACACCCCCTGGCTTGAAGTGGTTTCCGTCATATCCAAGGTTTACAGTTTGGTTCAATGGCTCTCAGCACCTCCATTATAAAAATTGTTCCAGCACCACTGTTTGTACCCTTTTAAAAATCTAGACCCAAACTAATCAAGTCCCATTGTGTGATATTTTCAGGTTGACACCTTAGATTTTTGTATCCACTTTGGTCCTGTACCTGTAGTATTGTTAGAAGTCTTTCTAACTTAGCTTCAAGTGACAGGTGTAACTCTTTGTTAAATTAGACTCTCTACTAAATGAGGTACATGTAGATTAAATAGTGTTGATCACTGAGAATTGTTCTGTTCTTTGGAGAGAATGAGACCATAATTTGGATATGAAGATTGGGGTAACCCTAGCTGGTGGTTTCCATACTTTTTATTGTTTTATTTATTTATTTAATGATGTTTGTCTTGTTTTGAGTTGCAGCTTTAACTATACGTTAACAATATGTTGTGTGTGGGAATCTACACACTTTGGTTGAGGAGTCTGTATCTATCCTGTCAATGCACGGGACCGAATCATGCCTTTCACTTGCATCTATAAGTCCCAGTGATGTCAATGCTTAATACTGCAGAGGTTTAGAAGAACAGCTGGTTACCAGATGCTGTCAGTCCCCATGGATAGAGGATTTCCAGACTCATCATAATACACATCCACACTCAGGTTTCTGTCTGAATCATGGGCAGAGTTGAAATTTGAAATCATACGAGTAGGAATCCCCAGACACCTGAGCACTAAAGAAACCAAAACAAATAATTAAAAACCTGTATTTATGAGATACAAAGTTTTTATGCTACTATCCTCAGCTAATATTTCTGGATTAATGATCCTAGCCAAACCAAGCTCCAATATTGCCAGTGCTTTGAAACAGGCCTCAGTATACAGTGTTTAGCACTTCCCATAATGGATCCTGTGCAACAAACCATGTCTGTGTTAATGAAGCATACGTTGGACTAGATTGATAACTGGTATGTTTCTGATTTGAGAAATGTAAGAAAGAGTGACTCCACAGCAGACCCCAGAAATTGGCCTGACCATTAGAAAGAAATATATTTCTCAGCCACCCTGCTGAGCCTGTGTTGATTGAAATTCCCTGTCAGTTTTACAAGGTCAGTGTTAATTATAGAAGCACATTCAGAGGCAGAGGTTGTTCTAAAAGTAACAAAATAGCAGCTGTCCTTTATAGCTGGTATAACTTTGTTTTCCTGAACTCTGGGATAACATGTGTGAACCCCACACTCTTGCATGCTTATCTTGTTTATATTGTTTCCTTTTAGATATAGCAAGTGGGATGAATAGACTTACTGAAGTCTGCCATGTCCCACTGATTTTAGAATGGTTCTGTTAAAGGATGGGTAGGTGATTAAAATGCAGATGTGACAGGATATATGTTGGAGTGTGATTGTATGTATCTGACTGAATGAGGAATGAAAGATTAAAGGTTGAGGTGCCAGCCTTAAACTAAGTCATCTGGCTGAAGAAAGCAGTGGATGAGATAGTATGCCCTCAGGGTTATTGGACTTGTCCCAAGGACAGAGGGGCCAAAGAGCAGAGGAACGAGAACAACATATCATCGTTGCTGTGTCATCTGTGGTGATTGACTCACCTCAAACATGAGAACAGTGATTGATTGTCACTTCAAACATGAGAACAGCATGATGAAGCAAACCCTATAAACTTGTACGTGGATAAATCCCTATAAAAACAGACCCTGAAGAGTGAGGACTTTGGGTCTGATTCTGCAAACCAACTTCCAGGAATATCAGATGCGCATCTGACAAGGCCCTGTTTCCTCCTCGTGTCCAGGCCACTTGGCCCGTGGCTTGGCATGAGCAACTCTAAGGCTGGTAACTATGATAACTTTGCAGAACTATAACAACTTTGCAGAATTTGTGTGTGTGTATGTGTGTGAGTGAATGAGATGTTATAGCTATAACTGACTGCTTACTATAATTCTTTCTGTATTCACAATAAACGTGGCATTTTGCCTTATCCTTTTAATAAGATCCTGCTGGTTTTTATTTTATTGGTATACAACACATACCTGTGGTCAGCACTGATGCAAAAACCCAGCATTGTCCATATTTAACAGGTCTAAATCCTGCATCCTTCCACTTTCGCAGGATTTCAACACTTCCATTCCAACTGCTTGGACTTGTTCCACCAGAGTAATTTCCACTCCAGTTTCCCAGCAGTACCCCGTTATCATCATTACTGTTGACCTGGAAAAAAATATACCTAGATTAACACATAGCATAATATGCAGCAGAAGAAGGAAAGGAGGGAGAAACAGCCCTCTGTGGTATATAGTAATAATTAATACTTCTTATAACTGTTATGTAAGTGCTTTTTTTTCAGTAGATCTCAAAGTGCAACACAGTCTTTACTATACTGATCCCCAGAATGCCCTTGTGCCCTAGGACACTACTATTAACTCAATTTTATAGATGGGGAACTGGGTTACAGAGAGGCTGAGTGAGTTGCCCAAGGTCATACAGGGAGACTGTGGCAGAGGATGGAACTGAACCTGGGTGTCCCAAGTCTTAGGCTAGTGCTGTAATCATTGGACAAGGGGCAAAGGCACTGCTTCAGGGAACTTGCTTGTCACAAAGAAAGCATCTTATTTTAAGGGAAGTAGGAGATGTATGTAATCAAGAAATGAAAATATTCTGCTCCTCCCACCCAAAAATAACAGCAGTAGGTCAAAGCGCTTTATAGAACTTTAAGTGCATCATATCAGGTCCATGTGCCAGCTGCTGTGCAGCACACTGTAGATGTACTCCCCCAGCCTGAAACACACTAAGTTTCAGCACAGACAAGCCCTTGCGTGGAGAGATGCACATTACAACTTAGAGCAGCTTCATGGTTTTAAACTGAAATTACTAGAAAAAAATTCTTGGCTGGATGCAAAAATCTTAATACTATATTGTCTCCTGCTTTTATTGCTACCTTTATAAACGTTTAAGTCAATTTAGTGCTCGTGGAAGGAATGTTAGCCCCAGAGAATAAAGTCCTCTATTGCAGGGGTACAGCAGCTGGAGAGCTCACGAGTAACATCTAGGATGCTGGGGAAGAGCCTACTCAATCAAAAAAAATCCCTTACATATAGAACTCCTTACTGGAAGTGATCAAATAAGCCAAAATGTAAGACTACCAGGAATGACTCTGTAAATACCACCAGACCCACTCTCACTCTCTGTTTAAGGGGGGAAATGGAGTTACAAACTATTTATTTTGTCTTACAACTGGATACCAAAGTGATGCCTCAGAAATACTAGACTAAGAAGAGCTTGCAGGCACAAATCAGATAGTTATCCATCACTGTGGTTTCTGAGCCATAAAACACTGGATTTACCCTCACGGGGAAGTATCTTCCACCTGCTTTTAAAGAATTGATTTTAAAGAAACAATTAGTGGATTTGGCTTTTGCAATATTTCTAATGCTGAGTAAATCAACCCTTTTCTTACCATGGCACTGAGCACACGGCCCACGTATTTGGGATCATTTCTGCGAGACACATCAGTGGCAGGGTCTTTACGGTAGCTTAGGCTTCTATCCAGTATAGAAAGGCAGATATTCAGAATGTCTCTTTGAAACTGTGTTTTAAAAATAAGTTAATGTATAGGTGATGGAAATTGTTCATCCTTATAAATCTTAAGAGTACAATAGTCTAAATCAATATTTGAAATAATAGTCTACATATTTCTTAACAAGCTTCAACATTATGGGCTTGGTGCAGGAGTTACTGGATACAAATCTCTGGCCTGTATCATTCAGAAGGTCAAATGAGATCACAATGGTCCTTTCAGGCCTCAAAATTTATGACTGTGTAATAAGATTTGAGATAGTGCTGCCCAGCGTCACAGCAGTTAGAGCTGTGTACAGCATGATCCAGCAGAGACTTGAAAACATTTATAGCTGAACTATGGGACTCCTGGTTTATGAGAAATACCCAGTTATCGACACTGATCTTTGTGAATTGGTATAGAGTGGGGCATGAGATGAGGCCTGATGCCTGTAACCAGGCTCCTGTTGTCCAGGTAAGTCACTGGGAGGTGCAGAGGAACATGACTAGTGGCTGTCAGTGCCCCAGAAGGTCTCTCAAAGACAGTGCAGCTCATAATGCAGCACAAAGTATGAACTAGAAAGGGCAGGCAAGGTACTGATCTAGCTTGTGAGAAGAAAGGAGGCCCAAACACCAAGTTCTTCACTTTGCATTCACCTGGCCATAATTCCAGCCCATCTTGCTAATACGGTGTATGTTGCCCACAAAGACAATTCCAAACTCTTCCAGCACGTACTCCGTGCGCTCAGTGTCGTCAGGCATAAACACATCATCCCCTGAAAATCCAAAGCAGAGGTGCTGTAAAACCACAATGGGACGGGTTTGAAAGCCTCAGATGAGCTTCTGTAAACACCCATCTGTTCTGCTCTCAATGTTATCAATGTATTTTAGAAATTCAACTCTTGTAGTTGTGGAGTGAAGCGAAGACACATGCGTGGCTAAGTCTCAGTCCTGCAGGGGACAGTTCGTGTGGAATAGATTTAGGGCCTTGTCTCTTTTTTTTTTTTTTTTTTTTTTTCCTCTTGGGGATAGTACAATGCCTAGCACTGCCCAATCTCTGCTCTTCTGTAGTGGTGCTGAGCTGTGGGAGATACAGGGCTCAGTCTATATCTTTCAAGATAAGGGCTCTCTGGTAGAATTCCATAATCACATACAAGCTACAATGTGAACATGATGAGTTTGTAGCTTCCCTGTTGGGAATCCCACAGGACCCTGACTCTGCACAGAGAGGAGGTGAGGTGTACTCCCTACTGTGCGCTATACAGCAAATCTCTAAGACATTCAGCTGTTTTTTTGCGTGTCACTGGAAGGTATTAGGATGCTCTTGATTCTCACTCTTGGTGCTCAGTGTTAGGGTACATATTGTTACTGTTCAGTTGCTGTACGTCAGATGGGCAAGCTACACATATTAAAGCTGCAGTGAGTTACTTAGAGAGCAACCCGAGGTGTCTGTACCTGAAGACCAAGGGTTAAAGAGTAGAACGAATGTTCCAAGGGTCCTACGGGAGGCACTACCACCTGAGGCAGGCTGCACGCTCAGTTTGTATCGTCCGATGGGAGCATTAGCAGGGCTGAAAATAGAGATGCTGATGGAGCCGGAGTCGGTGGATCGTTGGACTGCGCTCCAGGTACTATTGCTCGCTGTGCTGGAGATGTCAAATACAGCCTGGGTCTTAGCTTGCACTGATGGTTTTGGCCCTTTCAAAGAGGATTAAGAACAGTGAGATTTCTCCTGCACTCTGAAACCACATACAATTTCTATTCAACCCAGCAGAGAGGCAACCCCTGATGGGTGAGATTGTACCATATGTCAGCATGTTATAGACAAACTGATGCCAAATACCATTAGCTTAAGTGAGTCAGACATTTAATACCCTGCACAGTCACCTGGATGGGTACAACTGTGTTAACAATGGCTCTGAGGGGATGAGTTCGTGTGGGCATGATTACCTCCTTCTGACCGGGTGAGTGGGCATCTGCAGGGGAAGGACATCACCAGTCTGAGGCAGCAATCTGTTTGTGTGAGGGGCTGAAGTGGGGGCATTACCTGTTTCTGCAGTGAATGTTAAGCTCTCTCCAGTCTGCGGTGCTCTGTTGAAGGTCATGGTGATAGTGAAGGGCTCACCTCTCCTCACAGTCAGCTCTGTGCTGGAGTATTGATCAGTATGGTGTGCACTCGCATTTTCTTCAAGCTTCCAGTCGATATTTACCAGTGTTAGTGCTGTGAGAAGAGAAAAAAATGGTGAGGAGAATCCCAAGGCCTTCGGGGAGGCAGAGGAGTCGCTAGGGATGGACAGAAAAAAAATCTCACATCTTCTTTGGAGTTGTAGATGGTTTAAGAACAGGTGGGGCAATGGGAGGCAATTTGATGGAGAAGGTTCTTCCTGTGTTTGTGTGTCCATCACACACAGCGCTGGCTCTAGCATTTTTGCCGCCCCCAAGCAACAGCAACAAAAAGGAGTGCGGGGGATGGCAGCCAGACTGCCGAAGCATAAAAAAGGGTGGCCGGATTGTGCGGCCCAAAGAATGGCTGGAATGCTGCTCCTTAGACTGTGCTGCTCCAAGTCCATGCTTCCTCGTCTAATACCTGGAGCCGGTCCTGATCGCACAGAGGAACCAGTTGTTCATTTTGCAAGCATTTTATCTAGCTTCGTGGGAGATGGCATCTCTCAAAGCAGAGACTGTTGTAACTAGTGCTGACTTAAATAGAACAAGAGTTGGTAAATGCAGTACTGGAGGGAGGCTGGGAAAGCATCTGAGGGGAATGAGATGATGGAGTTGAGTGTCAATTGCTTGAATAAAGAATCAGTTGAATTCTATTGACTGCTTCTTTCAGTCAAAAACAACATATTGTCTGAGGCTGAAATTTTGAGGTATAAAGCAGGGTCATACAGGGGAATCCTCTGGCCTCTGGGAAGGAAGCACAGCTGAGACATGTTTCTGTATTTTAAATAGTGATGTGACTCACTTCTGCAGCAAACTCAGCCCCTGTGCCTTCAAAGAGCAGGAAGTCAGCTCAGGTCTCTGACACATCAAGACAAGGCCTTGTCAAGGCCTTTAGACCTTGGAGTCAGATTGAACATAGCCATTCAGGACCCTTCAGAATTAGATCTGATTTTCTTTAAGCTTTGTCTCCATCTTGATTCCATGCATATCAGTTACACCAATTCCACAAGTGCAGCATAGATAATATACAGAAGATGTGACCTCCAACTAATACTATATATTCTACTTACAAGTGAAAAGTGTGTCTTATAATCACCATTCTACATGTCAGTGAATGTTTTCTCTAGGGTTTGGATCCAATATCTGCTTTACGTTTCCCTGAGTCCCTGTTTTATAGTTTGTGTCCACACAAGATATTTCTGAGTATGACTCATGCCTTAATTGTTTGTTAGGCTTCTGGGGTTGAAGGCTGAACAATGTCAGAGTGTGACTGAAAGGAGATTGTGAAACAAGCAGCTGAATCCTCAACAGCTGGGCTGTAGCAGGGGTTCCATGAACCCCTTATTAAAATTCTGCATCAACTGAGTGGAAAGTTTGGGTGCTTTCCCTGGATCTGGTGGAGTTGCTCCCACTCCCCTTTCTGGACACTGCTAAAGTAGCCCTACCAGAAATGACTTCCCTGGGGTTCATTTGGATCTGCTGAAGAGCATAATATCCTTTAAAATAGCCCTGATAGCATCAAATGGCAGGTCCCACATTTAAACAGCACCGTCGGGAGGATCCCCCACACCTTTTCCCCAGGTCTACATCCCTGCCTCAGATCCCACAAATGGAACACTGAGCCAGGCTGTGACTGTGCTCTGAGTATTTCACAAAAAGTCTGACTACATCCACCAAGTGCTAGCTTGTTTGTCAGGTGGGGCTGCCTCTTCCTGCAGTTAGGATTATGAGAATCAGTATTCTTTAAATGGAGAAAAACTCAAATGGACAGATTCCCTAGTTTCTCCCGCTTCCTTCTGTGAGCGTATGCCAATGGTACATGGAGCATACTGGAGGTTTAGTGGAAAATGTTTGAGGAGCCACTTGTTATGATGTTGGCACATCATTGTGCAAGTGTTACACTGAGGAAATTGTGGATTTGCGGTTATTTCTGTGTTGCTGCAATCTGTGGTTATTGTTTTTACTGTCCGATTTTAATACATACTCCCTCTCTTAACAAAGAGCTCTCTTAAACAGCCCACTAGCATTTTTCATGGCGGTTTACTTAAGCAATATTTAATGGAGCAAGGTTTTTTTGTTACCTGCCCACAATACACACCTGACCTCTTTTCAACCCTCCTGCTTCTCGGTTCATTTCTTAGAGATTAATATTTAGATTAATGGAATGTCAGAGCCCAAGTGGTACGTTTAGAAATTCATCGTGGGCACTGGCAGGCTACGCACTACACTTTCACCACAAGTTAGGAAGCATTGGCAGAACAATCTGCGAGGAATATGTCAAGATAGTAAGTGGTTCAAGTCACCCCAAGATTTTTATTTTTTTTTTTAAAAAAAATACATATTATATAGATAAAATACATGGCTTTTAGAGTCCATGGGCCTGATTGTCTTCTTACTTCTCTTGTGTAGCTCCTTTGACCTCAGTGAATTTACTCTTCTTTTACATCAGTATGAGAGGAAAATCAAGCTCTTTGTTTCTGCTCTTCGGACTCTGTTCTCTGTGTCTCTTATTAGTTTGACCAAGTGATGGTCCCGATTCACCTTATGCCTGCAGAGCCCAGGCTCCAGACTCTGGCAAAGAGGGTATGCCAAGAGAGGGGGCACAATCACTCTCCAGGCTAGACTTCACTGCTGGGGCTCATATGAAGCCCTGTCTAGATTTAAAGGTGCTGTCCCCATCAGCTACAGTTGCTCCTTCAAGTACAAGGGGTGCAATTTACACTCCCTGCGCCTACAGGATAGTATCTAGCCCCATGTATGTGCTCAACATACAAACGTTTCTATAAACACAGGCTCTGTTAACACACAAACTCCATCCTAAAAGCTAGTTTTCAGTAAGTATTTGTAGACATGAGACCCAGTCCACAGAAGTACATTATTAATGCTCACAAAATATGTCTACCATAAATGCCTATATTAGTAAAAGTTAGCTCTGATTCATCTCTAGCTTGCCTGCTAAATTCCTAATATTTAACTTGACTAGCATAAAATAGTCACATTCTGTACACTTTGGTAAATTCTTGAGTGATGCATCTGAACAGTCTTAGTGGTTCTCTACAACCCGCTGTGCTCTACATCTGTTTTGTAATAACGTACTCCAGTATTACCCTGTATGGAATATCTTATTTTCTCTGTTGTATTATTAAAAATTTAGGAAAATAAATATTTAAAATATCTGTTACCAGTTATACAATTTATTCCAAATCCCAGAATATAGAATATGCAACACTGAGAGCCCTTTGCAACAAACCCCCAACAAATAAACCATCCTGATAAAGGAACATAACCTTATTCAGTTGCTTGCAGGTTATTTGTTGAGAGACTTGTATTTTACTCACCAGCCATGGTTTCTTGCTATTCTGCAACTCGTGTTCTGTGTTCCTCTGGGCAGTTATAGTGCTGTATGATAAGGCTTCAAACTGTGTTTGAAATACCATTTATAGAGAAAACCTTGGGCCTCTCCTTCTGGGCAAACCAATTACAATTAAAATGAGGTGGGTGAGGCACTCAGACAATGCATTTAAATTTTCAGATGCTATCTCATAGGCTGTAAAGTCACTATAGTTATGCAAGACAGGAAGAAAGGCCAGCTTAGTGGAAGCTGCAAGTTAATTGTTCTGAGGGAAATGACTTAAGTGAGAAAGAAGTCCCAGGTTTCAGGTATAGTAATGTATCACTTCTAGGGATGAGGAGGAGTAATTTTTGAGTCAGTAAGAATTAATATCTTTTCCCCTATATATATCCCATATGCAATTATATAATTTATAGGTCTTTTTTCCTGCTGTATGCTCAAATCAGAATTAGAGACTTGACTTCTCTCATGGATGAATCACTGGAGCCTGTGAATTATGTTTTTCCCTCACATTTAAAGTAGACTGGTTTGCTAGCGGTCACCAATCCCCTCTACTGCCACGTATCCTGGAGAGTAAAGTTCTCATATGGTAATAAACACCTACACAAAAGAGAATCACTCTTCACAGATTTTTAAAAGGGTGGTCTCCTTTTTTCAGACACAAATTACACACAGATTTTCCACTTGAATTGTGAGTGCACAACTTAGTATCTACCCCTAACCCAAATTTACTTCTGGGCACAAATCAGATAGCTAGAGTTTCAAATATTCTGACTTGCACCTGTAGTTCATTTTATGAACACAAAAATATAGGCAGAAATGTTATGGGTACAAATCACACATGCTGGAGTCTGTTTGTTTAACACACAAACACACACACACACACAAAGATTTGCTGTTACGGGGTAATTCATGAATGTTGGGATATGCCTTCTGGGCTGCGGTATGGTCTCATGGGACCATTGCTCTGTTGTTGATATTTTTTTTTACTTTTTTTTTTTTTAGGGGAAAGGATATCATATCACTTATGATGAGAGACTGCTGCAAATGAAGTTCTGCATTGACATTACAAGCAGAATTAAAACAAGGCAGATGAAATTTTCAGATTCACAATGGCTCACCCTGTTTTGTTAGTGCCTGTAGTTGAGCTGTGTAACAGAATTTTGTTTTAATTTTCTGTCTTTAAAACCAGAAAGAAGAGTTCAGTGTGTGTACATTCTGAATAAAGAATCCTGTGGCACCTTAAACACTAACTGAAGTATTAGAGCATAAGCTTTCGTGGGCTAATACCCACTTCGTCGGATACATGCAGTGGAAGTCCACTTCCGACGAAGTGGGTATTAGCCCACGAAAGCTTATGCTCTAATACTTCAGTTAGTCTTTAAGGTGCCACAGGACTCTTAGTCACTTCTGCAATTCCAGACTAACACGGCTACCTCTCTGATTCTGAATAAATTGACTCAACATTATTGCTTATAGGAAGACTGTTTCCACACCAAATGTTGATTCAACAATGTGTCTTAGCTGTGACTTATAAACTTACATTATGTTGTAATGCCAGGTCAAATATTTTTAAATTCATAAGTGCTGTCACTCAGTCACCTGCTGGATTTCCTGCCAGCTCTGTATTGAGCTCTATATCTTTTGAAACAGAACCTTGTTTTGTAAGAAGCAATTTAATGTTTTGCATAGGAAGACAGGAACAGCAATACTGATACCAGGCCACTCTGTGTTTTTGGGAACCAGGGCACAGTATCCAGCCTGTCTGACTCATGAAAGACACCCACCCCCAATCTCTGTTTGAACCAAAACTGATCAGGGAAAAGGTTTGCAGAGAACAATGAAGGGTGTTGGGAGACACCTTGACTCCTCCTGACAAGGTTACAAGATTAAGACATCTTGATTAGCATAAGGAATGGAGACCTGAGACCACTCTCCTAGCTGCATTTTCATGGAAGATGGACAGGAATTAGCATGGAGAATGAAGAAAAGAGAACCACACTGAACTCTGGGACCTAAAAAGCAGGGATGCACTGCACACTGGTAATCCCTGCTCCACATGCTAATGAAACTATGCCTGCACACACCCAGCTCAGTAATTATCAGACCACTTCTAGTAACAGATCTTTGATTGAGATCCCAAAATACTAAAGCAATCTGGTTACATTGTGAACTCCCTGAAGAAAACACCACCCATAGCCAAGAGTGATCAGCTCCCATTGTGTAGCCTAAAGAAAACCCTTGAATCCCCAGTTTACTCATAAACAAATCTATTGTTCTCCCTTGAACCTTTGTATTTTCTCTATAAAACCCCCTACCTGTACCCAAGTCAGTGTTCTGATGCTTAGACCCAAACTCTGCATCAGATCCACTGGGACGCCATCATCCTAGCTCATTGTGCTGGGGGCTCTGCCTGCCTCCAGCACTCAGGACCCTGAGCTACTACCATCACCTGGGAACCCCGACCAGTTCAAGCCTCATGGAGTGGTTGAGATCCCTCTCTCTCTCTCTCTCTGGTATTAACCTTTAAAATGTAACTGTTCTGTTTGTTTAGCCCGCCTTCTGCAGTTATCCTTATTATTCAATAAATAAGCCTTATGGTTAAGTTGGTTGCTTCTCTCTTGCTCTCTGAATTTTACTCATTTGTGTCTGTAGCTTCCTTCATTTACTCTTCAGCAATGCTGCTTTTACCCAAGCTAAAAGATCCCTTTAGGGCCCAACAATACTGTGGGGTTTGCTCATGGAGTTGATTCCTGTGCAAGTGGGACAGGGATGTGTTAAACTTGGAGCACATGGTGGGGGACAGCTGAGAGTGCTGCTCAACTCAGCCCATTGAGACCAGGAGCACATAGAGGTACCAGCTTGAAAGTGCTGTTTAACCCAGCTCATTGAGCACAGGGACATATAAGGGGCTCAGCTGGAGCGTGCTGATTGACCCAGTCCACTCAGACTCTCTCTGGTGAGAGAGAGAGAGAGAGAGTGTGTGTGTGTGTGTGTTTATCTAGTTTAGGCCTGCACAACACCCGGGGAGGTGAGCAGGGGTGGGGCAAGCCAAGGGGTGGGGGGAAGCGGAGCCAGGAGGGCAGGAGCAGCACCAGGGGAAAGATGAGCTGGTTGCTCAGGGAGGAGACCTGGGGGGCTGCGGAGCTGAGATGCGGGGGGGATGAGTAGCTGAGCCAGAGGGGTGGGTGGAGGTGCAGGTGAGCTGGCAGCAGGGGTGTGTGGGCAGAAGCAGAGCCAGGTAGGCAGAAGCAGCAAGCAAGCATGTGGAGGAAAGGTGAGTGGGTCGTGGGGGGAGGGGAGACTGGGGGGGCTGCATTGCGCTCCTGCGGGGCAGCGTGTTTGGCTTTGCACTGAGCCAAACATGCTACTCTCCTCCTCTAGAGTAACACCGCTGCATGGCAACACTCGGGGGGTGGGGGGAGCTGTGTCGCGGTCCCCCCTTCCCTGTAGTGGTGCCGCCGTGCGGCAGCGATGGATTGGATGGGGTGTGGGAGTCCCAGGGGGTCTGTCAGGGGGGTGGGGGATGGATAGGGGTTGGGGCAGTCAGGGGTCAGGGAGCAGGGGGGTTGGGTAGGGGGGGGGGGTCCTGGGGGGTGGTTAGCAGTGAGGGGGTCTCTGGATGGGGCAGTCAGGGGACAAGGTCATGGGGGGTCGAATGGGTAGGGAGTTCTGGGAGTGTGGATTAGGGTCAGGGCAGTCGGAGACAGGTAGGGGCTAGGGTCCTGGGGGGGGAAGTTAGGGTGGGGGGTCTCAGGAGGGGGCAGTCAGGGGAAAAGGAGCAGGGAGGCTTAGATAGGGGGTGGAGTCCTGGGGGACAATCAGGGGATAAGGAGCCAGGGTGGGTACAGGGGGGGGGAGTGGGCGGGAGTGGATGGGGGTGGGGCAAGTGTGGGGCTTTTCTGTACACAGCTGGGTTTTTTGCAGTAATATGGCCCTCGCCGCTTTCTGCATTGTGCAGGCCTGATCTGGTTCTAGGGCTGGAGGAACCCAGCCCCAGGGAACCTAGGTCCGGCAGGATATCTCCACTGGGAGGGGACTTGCAAAAAGAAGGAGTAGAACTCCATATGACACACACAAGTGACATAAGCAGCACATAATAGAATTACAGAACCCCCCTGCCCACAAGAGTAACCAAATAAATGAATCAGAGGGGTAGCCGTGTTAGTCTGGAATTGCAGAAGTGACAAAGAGAACTGTGGCACCTTAAAGACTAGCTACAGTATTAGAGCATAAGCTTCCATGGGCTACTACCCACTTTGTCAGATGCATGCAGTGGCAGAATCCAAGGGCAGGAATAAAGAGGCAAGGGCCAGGTTAGAGATAACAAGGTTAGTCCAATAGGCTGAACCAGCTTGTTATCTCTAATCAGAGAGGTGAGCATACCCCAAAGTAATGGGCACATCTGGTAATATACTGGATTAGACTAGTAAATCATCTACTGTCTAGCTGACAGTATCAGTGGCTTTGGAGGAAATTGCATAAACGTTTTATATCACATTTTGAAATAAGCAGTCCATAGAGGAAGGTTCTTCCTATGCCTGTCCTTTAGGAGCTTACCACCTGAAGCAGAAAGTTTATAACCCTTCTTTATGTAAATGCTTCCTTCTTTTTAAATCTTCTAAATCAATCAGTTTATGCTATTTTGTGACAATGAGTTTCACAAGCAGTGGTAAAAAAATTCAGCTTTTATTTCTGAACTTGTGTCTTTAATTGATCATCCCTTTGTTCTTGTGTTGTGAGTAAAGGTAAATATGTGCCCATAACTTTCTTGTACCAATCAGTATTTTATTTCTTTAATATCACCTTTTAATTGTTTCCTCCCTAAAGTAAATAGTTCTATCTTTTCAGTCTCTTTTCACACTGAAGTCTGTCCTTGACCATATTTGTTATCCCTGTATCAGAGATTCTTTATTTCTGCTGTATCTTTTTTGAGATTTGTGGGTGGGGAATGGAACAAAAATGAAGGTCCCACACCAGAGATATATGTGATGACATTATACTGATTTTTGTATTTTTTCCTCTTCTGTTTTTTATGAATACTAGCATTTTGATTAAAGCTGCACACTAAGCAGAAAGTTCATGTCTCTCTCCTTCCCTTTTATCAATATTCTTACATGGTAGATTTTGGTTTGTCTTTTTTTTTTTTTTGCTCTTCATGATCAGCAAGATGTATTTGCATTGCTTGTTCTCTGAACAACCATGTACAAATAATGTAGGAGGAAGCTGGGGCAGCAGTTGGAGCAACATGGTGACAGAGAAAACTTTGAGTTAATTGCTTAGTAACAAAAACAACTTCAGTTAATGGTGGAAATCCATTCCACTCCAACAAAGTATATTAATAAATTGTTTGTTTTAAAGTCAACAGTCTAATAACCTGTGCATGAAGAGGTCCAAAACTCTATTTATGTTTGAATCGTGGACTTCATATAGAGCATTGTGTTTAAAGGCAGGGCTGGCTGAACTCATCAGTATGTGTGTGTTGTTCTTTTTTTCTCCCCCACCCCCGCCCTTCCCCCAAAAGAGACATTTTCAAAGCATTTTCCTGGCCATTCAAGAAGCTTTATTTTGGCCTTCTGAAACTCTTAAAAGAACAAAGAAACAAAACCCCAACTGGCATAGATTAATCACAAATATCTTCATTCATGACTCTCAAAAGGCCTTTCAACTATGAAATGGTGAAAACCACCCCTATAATAAATTATGCATGTGTATGAATACACTATTTCAATTTCCTGTCTTGAAATCAGCCAATTGTCTAGCACAGTGGTTCTCAGACTGTGAGTTGTGCCCTCAAAGTGGGTTGCGACTCTGTTTTAATGGGGTCACCAGTGCTGGTGTTAATTTGCTGGGGCTCAGGGCCCAAATCCTGAGCCCCACTACCCTGGGCCAAAACACCAGGACTTCAGCCCTGGGCAGTAGGGCTCAAGCTTAGACCCTCCCCCCGGAGCAGGCTCAGGTTTTGACCACCCCCTGCTTGGGGTCAGAGCGTAATTTTTGTTGTCAGAGGGGGATCATGATGCAATGAAGTTTGAGAACCCCTGGTCTAGCATAAGGGGTTGTGGTCACAGTTTTCAGTGTGAAAATTGTCCTAAGAATTTTAAGTGGCTCTTCTGGCTGGAATTGAAGCATGTTTGTCCCTCTGTCCATCTAGCCTTTGGCACAGAGCAGTAATTTTCTTCTTTCAATATGTGACCATGCAAACTCGAAAACTAAAATTGGGAGTTATTTAATAAGCATTTATTAGATGTCCAAAAAAGCAATGATTCCATGATGAAGAAAGAGAACAACTTGGGCTAAAAGTTCAGTGGCACCGTGAAAGCAACAATTAGAAATATAAAGCAACATACAACAATAGAGAAAAAGGGGAAAGAGAGAGCAATCAATATAAATGAGAAGCTATGAAATGTAGAAAGTTGGAAAGCTAAAGACATTAGGGGAAAGTCCATGGTTGGCAGGGCTAAGGACAATAAGGACTTTATAAATGTATATTAGGCACAAAAAGAAATCCCAGCAAGGGCATAGGCCCTTTAGCAGATGGAGATGGTAAAATTGTTCATCATGATGTGGAAAACGCAGACGTGATCAATAAACATTTCTATCCCATAGGTGGAAAGAAGCAGAGTGATGTGCTTTTATCCCTTAAGGATGACAAAGTACTTTCCCATCCATTTAGTAACCAGTGAGGATGTTAAAGAACATCTATTGGGGTAAACATTTTCAAATTAGTAGTTCTGAATAACTTGCACCTAGCTCTACTACAAAAGCTGGGTAACATGATCTCTAGCTCACTGATGTTAATTTTAAACAAACTTGTAATATCAGGGAAATTCTAGGATAGGGGATGTGACAAAGGGTCCTGTGGCACCTTAAAGACTAACAAAAGTATTGGAGCATAAGCTTTCGTGGGCTAGTACCCACTTCATCAGATGCATGCACTCGCCCACGAAGGCTTATGCTTCAATACTTTTGTTAGTCTTTAAGGTGCCACAGGACCCTTTATCACTTCTACAAATCCAGACTAACACGGCTACCTCTCTGATTCTAGGATAGGGGAGGAATCCTAAGGTTGTGGCAATATTAAAAAAGGGCAAGCAGAATGACCAGGGTAACTATAGGTTGATGAACTTGACATCAGTCCTGGGCAAAAGAATTAAAAAGTTGCTATGAGACTCAATTAATACAGAATTAAAGGACAGGAATATAACTAATGCCAGTCTGTATGTTTTTTGTGGAAAATGGGTCTTGTAAAAAAAAAAATGATTTCATTCTTTGAAAAAATTACAAGTTTGGATGATAAAGATAACTGTTCAGATGTAATGAACTGAGTCCTGCACGACATTCTGATTTTAAAAATTAGCATTACACAGTATTGCTAAAAGCACACATTAAATAGATTAAGAATTGCCTGACAGACCTCAAAAGATAGTTGTCACGGGGAATGGTCACCCAAACAGACACCCCCTAGCAGGGGTCTGCAGGGATCAGTACTAGTCCTGATGATCAAAATGTTGAACAGCAGTGATCTGGAAGTAACTATAAAATCACTGCTGATAACATTTTCGGATGATAGAAATATTGGTAAAGTGGTAAATGATACGGACAGGGAAGTTGTACAAAGAGATCTGAATTGCTTGGTAAGTTGGTCCCATTCAAACAAAATGCATTTGAATACAGCCAAATGCAGGGTCATAGGTTGCCTACCCGTTATGGTCCTTTAATTTCAGTGTTTCAGCTTTAGTAAATTGTTTCTTAGTTTGTGGAGCTTCTGTATTAATTTCTTTTTTGTTTGTTTGTTTGTTTAAGATTAATCAAGAAAACGTGGTCATATGCTATCTTAAACTTTAGTCTAATGCCTAATATTTTTTTACATTCTTTCTGATACATATATATTACTATAAAGTCTTCTGTCTTAAATACTAGAAAAGGAAACATTCGTAATGCCTTACTTAGATTATTTTCTAAAGAGCAAATACTATCATTTCAGATATTTCTATTCTTAAGTAGCTTGGTACCTCAGTGTGAGCAACTACATAAATTTTGAAATATTTACAAAATTACCATTAAAATGTTTTACAAAATAAAGGGTTGGCGGAACTCAAAACCAGAATATGAGAACAAAACTACAGTAACTCTGAACTATTGTTTTTCACTATAAGTCTACATAATGCAACCATGCCCTAAATAGTGTGTGCATATGTGAGCCTGCACCTTTCAGATTATCGGGTGCAGCATACACTGTGCATTCCATTTTAGATGTGATAACTGGCCAATGACTTCCAAATATGATTATACTATAACTAGCCAAAAACATTTATTTCAAATATTAAATTTCCACTTAAAATAATTTAAAAAAATAATTAAAGAACAAGACTTTAACTTCATCTTCTGGAACATTCTCTTTCACGAAATAAACTTAGAAAAGTAGGCCAGATAATTTAAATAACTACATTGCAAGGGGGAAAAAAGCTGGTAGCATAACCTTTCTGATCCAGTGATATAATACTGTGTTAAACAGTTCTTTTAACATGCTTTTTTCTATGAAATATCAGATGGCAATCTTTGATTTTGCTACATAAAAAATAATAATGGAATGAAAGGGTAGCTGTACAGAGCTAAAACAAACTGTTGGAACTAAGTGTCCTATAAATTAAAATATGAAAGCCTCACTGTTGGTGTTATTAAGTTGGCTCTATCCAACTAAGCTGCCTTTTTTTTTCTATTGACACGACTTTTCTTAAAATATACATGTACCAGCACTCTCACAAGACAGTGAATTTGTAAAGGTTGAAGTTACAGAACATTTTGAGTTTACTACAAATTATATTTCATTCTTGAAAGCTTGCTCCTGAAAACTTAAATGTATTAGAGCAAATAAAAATCCTCATTGCACTCCCCCTGTTTCAGGGGACACACATTAGCTACAAATTATATTGTGTGGGGTTTGAGACAGTTCCTGTAACTTCATTATTTAAAGAAGTTTGAGTAACCAGTTTGTTTCAACAGCTACTTCTGGTGTGCAAACTGAAAAAGTGCTGTCAGCTAAGGAATTATTGGCTAATAGCTGAAACCATAAATGTGGCAAGGTTCAGAGGTCTTCCTTAGGACTACTTGTAATATAAAAGCATTACCAGAACTAAGATAAGAGCATTGCCACACAAAGACAACTTATTGCATTCCGGTTGTCTTCTTCTCGCTTCCTCTCCCTGTCTTCCTGCAATGAGTAACACACATTATCATTTGTTTTAAAAAATAGACTGTTTAGTAACATGAAATAGCAGCTACCAAGCTGGAAAGGATACATTGAGCCCGATCTTGTGACAAAGAACTTGCATGTGGCACTTGCATTGAGATCAAGGGAATTTGTGTGCTGGAAATGCTTGCAAGACAGGGTCTATTGTCTATAAAATGCCCTAAGAACCACAAGCCACTCTATTCTTTGGGCATGAATGCTAATTTCCCCCACCACTTTTTTTTCTTTTTAAAGGATGACTAGATTACCAAAAATAAATAAGAGCTAAGTCATCTCAGTTCTGTCATGATCAATTGCTCCACTGAGTGTTGCACTAGATTTAAGTGTTATTGCACTAAGCTGTATTTTCACAATAGAGCTCCAAAGCAGCAATAATGGTTTAGAGAAGTGTTGCAAGTTTGTAATCCGTAATAATGTATTGCCTTAAAAAAGAAAAAAGCTGCATCGTTTGCTCTGCTCTGTGATACCATACAGAGTGGCTTCCATTAAACTGTTCCATTTAAGTCCTTATTCAAAGACTGCAGCTGCAATGGAAGATGAAAGCAGATGTCAATATGACATACTCTTTTGTGTGGGTGACAAAGCTGTGTATGTGTGCAGGTTTTTTTGTTTGTTTGTTTTTTGTACCATGGTTTCATTTTACTATAGTTTGCTGAGCTTTATATAACTGTTTTCATATGAACGTCGCCTAATTCATGGTGGTTTATACCAGTGGTTCTCAACATTTTTTTTTTTTAATGGACCACTTGAAAATTGCTGAGGGTCTCAGTGGAACACTCAGTGATCTTACTAAATGTTGTTTGTACCATTAGCTAACTATTGTAAAACACTTAGGATAAAAGCACTATATAAAAAACCCCCCTATAATAATTAACATTTTTTGTTCCACAAATAAAAGCACACAACTCATATTTTAATATCGTCTTACCTTTTTCATGTGATGGATGTGTCCTCTCTCCCACATTGTGGGAGCCCCTGAGTTGGGGCTGGGAAGGAGGGCCATCTCTCCCTGGCAGCCGCAGCCCTGGAGCTAGGGAAAGCCACTTCTTTCTCTGGCCACCACAACACCGTACATCTCAAATTCCCCCCTCCTCCTCTTCTCACCCCACTGCCCCCTCCCACCTATCCCCTAATCCCCCACAAGGCCACCACCTCACTTTACATGTGCATCTTCTCCAGGGTCCAGGTACCTCATTAGTGAAACCACACTTGCGTGGCTCTGCTAATTAGGTGGGTGGCCCTTCAGTCTCTTGTGTGGCTGCCCAGGCATGCACCTCAGAGGAAACTATCCGCAGACCACCTGAATGGAGCTCCATTTAGAGGGAGAGAAAAGTACCATTGAACTGAACCCCAGGAAGACCTTCTTCCAAAATACACCTGTGAATCAGAAACCCAGGGTGGTGAGAATGACTTGCCAGCACCCAGCAGACTGGTTACTGTGACATCAGGGTAAGCAATTATGATCACAGGGCCCTTACTGCACCTCCACAGGTACCTCACCCCTCAGTTACGCCTGGGCCCTGCTGCTATGGCGGGGTCTCTCACACTGTGTCTGTTGCAGGGACGTGACATCATAGAGAGCAGGACACCAGCAATTCAAAAACTGGGTTGAGAGCCTAGGTGGGCCGAGAAGAAATGAAGCAGTGCAGTGTGGGAGTTGTAGTGTCTCCCAGCTTATATTTCCCATCGGTGATTGCAGGCCCCTTGGACCACTGGGAGCTGTAGTGCCCCCAGGCCTGTGTTTCCCATCAGCCATTCTGGACACCGTGGGAGTTCTGGTGTCTCTCAGCCTCCAGTCCTGAGGCCAGAAGCAAAAGTGGCATGATGGGTGGTTGATGCTGCCATGGGGAGAAGGTCAGAGGAGCAGCTGTGTGAGGTGAACAGAGGAACGTGTGTGTCTTATGGCCCCAGCCCTGCCATGCTCCGTGCTTTCCTGCTGGTTGGTAACGGCTGTGTTGGGTTGTTCGGGGGTTTCCCAGCTCCGGGGAGGGTAGGGTGGGGGGACAAAGTCACTTTGCAGGTGGTCGCTCCAGGACCCCTCCCACCTGCCACTAGCTTGAGCCACAGGATGACCAGGTGTCCAGTTTTCGACCGGAACACCCAGTCAAAAAGGGCTCCTGGTGGCTCCAGTCAGCACCGCTGACTGGGGTGTGGACTGTCCAGGCGGCAGTGCTGCACAGCAGAGCTAGCAGGGTCCCCGCTAGCCTCCATGCCACTCCTGGGAAGCAGCCGGCATGCCCCCACTCCGGCTCCTGAGCACAGGGGCAGCGCAGGGGCTCCCCATGCTGTTCCCGTCCCACCCGCCACACCTGCGGCTCTCATTGGCTGGGAACCAGCATCAACATCCCAACTGCCATCAATCATCCCTCCCTGCCGCAATGTCCTGCCCCATTCCTCATCCCCCACCCTCTTAACCCTTCAGTCCCTGCCCGGAGCACTCTCCTGCACCCCAAACTCCTCATCCCCAGAGATCATGCCCCTAGCTGGAGCCCTCTCACATTCCAACCCACTGCCTCAGCCTGGAGCCCCTTCCAGACTCTGAACTCCTCATTTCTAGCCACACCCACAGCTGGAGCCCTAACCCCCTCCTACACTCCAGCCCCCTGAGCCAGCCTGATGAAAATGAGAAAGTGAATGAGGGTGGGAAGAGTGAGTGATAGAGGGAGAGGGGATGCAGTGAGCACGGCGTGGGGCCTTGGAGAATGGCTGGGATATGGGACAGGGCAAGGGTGTTTGGTTTTGTGTGAGTAGAAGGTTTGGATGCTTGGCCAGCACCAAGCAGAATCTGGCCACAGAGCAGCACTACAGCAGTGGCTACATCAGGTCCATGGAACAGCTGCACGCTGTGCTCCTCAGCTGCTCAGGGACAGACAAGCATGTGGGTTCCTGGCTACTGAACAACCTGTTCCAAGGCCTGCCCCAGATCTCACCCTCTCCTGCTCCTGGAGTAGCCTGCTCCCCACGGAGACCAAGACCAGCCCCCAGCTGCAGCCCCAGCCCAGGGCCCAGGTGGCCTGGCAACCACTGTCCCCAGTGTGCAGAGCCTGATGTCTGGTTGGGGAAACATCCAGCATCGCCTCTGTAGTGTCAGGATGTACCATTACTAACTGCTCCATGCCCCAATTTCCTACCAGTTGCAGTTACTGACATCTACACAGCAAGTTTTATCTGTCTTGATGCAATTTGCCACCCCCACAATTTGCCAGCTCTGGGTCTATAGGTAGCAATTTACGAAAGATGGCGTATGCCCTTGTCACAATGTGCTACATCTGGAAACTCTTTATTTGAAATTGGGGCACTCATGAAATGAGTTTTCTAATTGAATACATTTTTCTAAATTAGAAAATATTTGTTTTATTGAGATCCAAATGTAATATAGAGATTTCATGGAGTAGGAAAGTGTGACAGGGCAGATACCATCTGTCACAAATTGTTACTTCTGGACCAGGGATGAGGCAACCAAGGAAATCAGGAACCATTAAAGTGATGTGATACAAATAATAGCCTAAGATTTTTTTAAAAACCCACAAAACTTTGAGTAATGTAATTGACTACATAACAATAAAAACATAGGTGATGTTATGAGTAATGAAACTAATGTTTTTGAAAATTCAATAAAAGGCATTAAACTACATTTACAGGAAATTTTGATACAGACTGGTCAAGTTAAGCAAATAGAACATCAAAAAAGACATACCCTGAGCCCTCACCTGCTAACCCTAATCCCAAACCCACACTCCTGTTCCTATGCCTCAGTATTCTAACCCAACTCTTCCCCCTAAACTTTGACCCCCCATCCCTATCCTACACCTTAACCTCTAACCCTAAACCCTGACCTCTCCCTTCACCCTAGCCAACTAAACCCTGATCCCTGCAACCAACCCTAATCCATGACCATCACCCTACCTCAATCTCTCTGCCCTGGCTATAATACTAATCTAACCTAACTCAAGTTTGAACCCAAACTCTTACCCAACCTAAGCCCTAAAATTAATCCTAACCCTTGCGTTAAACAAAAATCTTCTAATCATCAACCCTGCCCCCCGCCGCGAACCCTAATCCCCTACCCTCACCCAATCCAATTCTCCTCCTCAACCCCTAAACCTTTCCAAACCTTGCCCAACCCCTAAACCTAGCCCCTGCCCCTTAATCCAACCCTTAGACCCTGATCTAATCCCAACTCTAAACCCCCAAGTCCCAGTTCTCCCCCTTCATGGGCAGTACCATCTTTTTAACAGTGGGAGGTGGGGCTGAGGCAGGCTAGACAGAAAATTGGGGAGGGGCTGCATCTTCCCCTTGCCACAAGGTCTCACCCATCTCTATGGTTCTGCCCCATAGAATCATAGAATATCAGAGTTGGAAGGGACCTCAGAAGGTATCTAGTCCAACCTCCTGCTCAAAGCAGGACCAATCCCCAAATAAATCTGCCCAGCCAGGGCTTTGTCAAGCCTGATCTCAAAAACCTCTAAGGAAAGAGATTCCACCACCTCCCTAGGTAACCCATTCCAGTGCTTCACCGCTCTGCTAATGAAAAAGTTTTTCCTAATATCCAACCTAAACCTCCCCCACTGCAACTTGAGACCATTACTCCTTGTTCTGTCATCTGGTACCACTGAAAACAGTCTAGCTCCATCCTCTTTGGAACCCGCTTTCAGGTAGTTGAAAGCAGCTATCAAATCTCCCCTCACTCTTGTCTTCTGCAGACTAAACAATCCCAGTTCCCTCAGCCCCTCCTCATAAGTTATGTGCTCCAGGCCCCTCATAATTTTTGTTGCCTTCTGCTGGACTCTTTCCATTTTTTTCACAACCTTCTTGTAGTGTGGGGCCCAAAACTGGACACAGTACTCCAGATGAGGCCTCACCAATGCTGAATAGAGGGGAATGATCACGTCCCTCAATCTGCTGGAAATGCCTCTACTTATACAACCCAAAATGCTGTTAGCCCTCTTGGCAACAAGGGCACCCTCTTGACTCATATCCTGCTCCTTTTCAGTTAAGTGCCTGTGCTGCCTCTAACCCCCCAACCCGCAGATTGCCCGCCTCCTGGCAAGGATTGGAGGCTGGCGCTGGGCAGCGGGGAGTGACTGATAGGCTGGCTGGTGCCAGGATATGGGCAGCTAAGGTGCTCCCCTGTCTCCTCCTCTTAGTGCTGCTGCTGCTCTGGGCCTCTGTCACAGCCCAATGGCCCCCTCCCTCAAGTTCGGGGAAGTTGGGGGGAACAGATCAGCATCGTACATTGCCAACACTGTTGCAGGCATCACAAAGCATTTTGGGAAAAGTTAAAGGTGTGAATGGGAATGGAAGTTTCCTTTGCAGGTTATGAGAGGCCGAGAGAAGGGGAGAAGAAAAAAAAAACAGCAGAGAGAGAGAGACAGCAGAAAATGGGTTAACTCTGTGCTCCTTCTAGACCTAAGAGAAGACGTTGAATTCAACTGCCTGCACTCCCCCGATGTGCTGTTACCTGCCAAGAAAGAAGGTTGTGGGGGGGGGGGGGGGGGGGGGGGGGGGTAGATTTCAACCCTGCCGTACTGTGAGAAAGAAGACTCACAAAACAAAATGCAAAGGCTGCAGAAAGAAGCAAGACCGACAAAGGCCAGCAAGAGAAAAACATGAGTGTCTCATGGCCCGGAAGCTGGTTGTTTTGGGGAAAGCCAAAGAGGCCACGGAAGGCTGGTCTGGACTGGAATACTGAGCATGGGGAACAAAGGTCACCGAGGCGGACACCCCCAAGGGATAAAAACCCTCCCAAAAGCAGAAGCAAGTTGGAGTTTTTGCAGCGGACCTGTGGACAACCTGTGCACAGGATAACCTCCCATCTATTTCCCCCCCCCCCGCTCCCGGCTTCCTCTTCTGACGGTACCCCCAGGCCTGGCCAGACTGGGGCAGCGTGCCTGTGAATACGAAAGTGGATCAGGGTTTGAGCACTAACACTTCTTTCTTTGAGTGACATGGAAGCAGTTCCTGCACTCACTGCTGTTTTTATTATATTATTAATAAAGCTTTAAAATTCATTCACATGGTGTGTTCTTGTATCTCACCACCGAACAGTCCTGTGCTCTCAGAATGATCACCTGAGATCCTAAGCAGATTGGTAACAGCAATCTGTCACAGCCCGGGGCTGTGGCTGCTTCTCATCTTCCCGCTGCGCTTCGATTGATCACTGCTTGCAGCACCCCAAGAGATGCCCAAGTGGGCGAACCTGGCTCTCAAAGAACTTTTGAGAGGCATCAACCATGGGCAGCAGGGCCCAGGAGTCCAGGACAGAGTGGGTCTGTTTGGGTTGCCATGGAGTACCCTGAACCCTCTGCCTGCTCTGGGTGATGCATACTGTTGAGTGAGGAGTTCTGTGATGCTGCTGGTGGAGAGCTAGTCAGTTAGGCTAATGACCATTGTGTATCTCCCATGGAGGAGCAGTGGCTCCTGCCAGCCGGTCAAGGTAAAGCACAGAGCATGTTTCCCACAGAGCAGCAGTGGCACCTGGTGGCCAGTCATGTCTCCCTTGGCACAGCAGTGACACCCAATTGCCAATCAGGGTAATGCATGGAGCATGTCTTCCTTGTCGCATCAGTGCCGCGGCCCCCCTCCCTCCCCCACGTGGCCAGCTAAAGCACAGAAGGTGTTTTCCTTGGAGTATCAGTGGCCCCAGGTGGCCAGTCCAGGTAATACAGAGAGTATGTGTTCCTTGGAGCAGCGTGGCACCCCGTGGCCAATCGGGGTAACGCGGTGCGGCATCAGCCTCTTGCCATATGGTGGTGGTGGGAGAGTGTGGTGGACTAGAGAAAAAAATTGAGGGGCTGTGCCCCCTTCATCACCTGGCTCCACACCTCATGGTGGCCATGCCCTCTGCTCCTTCTTAAAGGCCAGCTCATCTCCTCTTCCCCCAGCCAGGGTTTACAGCAATATCACATTTATTAAAATAAAATAGTAAACAGGATTTACTCCAAGTTAAGCTAAATAATCTAAATCTGTACAAATTTTAGTATAAAATCTGAAATCCTCTTAAATATCCAATTAAGAACCAAAAATCTAAAGCAACGTTTGAAACTGCAAACAATGCTTAATTCAGGGGTCTCAAACTTGTGACCCCGCAGGCTGGGTGTAGCAGAGTGGCTACCTGCTCCCAGCCACGAAGGATTAAAGTCAGCCCCGGGGAGAAGGCTGGGGCAGTAGGGTTAAAGCCCAGGCTGATTGGGAGAGTAGCGTCAGCTGGGTAGCCATGCCCCAAACACTCTGCAAGCCCTTATAAAGGGCTGAGAGGCCAAGGCAAGATAGTCTCCTCTGACTGCAGAGAGAGATGGGCCTGGCTGCTGGGGAGACTTGATAGGATACCCGGAGAGAAGCAGGGCTGGGGCTAGGCTAGAAGAGCTGGGGGAGCTCCAGCCTGGAAACCCCCAGGCTGCAAGGCCTGGTAGACGGTTCCACAAGAGATACTGGGGTTGCAGGGGCAGCAGGCCACCCCCCCCATTGCCGGTGATGAGTGGCGATTAGACTGCAGTCTGCCCCAGTGAGCGGGGGCAAGTGGTGACTGGCAGTTGTCTAGACTGAAGCAAGGTGGGGATAGGGGGTGGGGGGTTCCCCCGGGGAGGGGAGACTCCGAGACGGTGGAGGTATTGCAGGGCGCAGCACCTGAGGTAAGAGGGCACCGGGACCCAGGGAGGGGCACCGACAGCAGTAGCGAGCGGGACCAAACCCAGAAGAGGGCACTCTAGAGGGCTGGATGAAGCTAATTCCCAGAAGGACCAGCAGGAGGCGCCGAGGATGGGTCCCCGCATGCTTACACTGAGGTTATATCCTGTGGCCTGTCAAGCTCCCTGCCCACCCACCCCCATGAGTTATTTCTTGCATCTAGTCAAGTTCTCCTCCCTCTGCCCCCCCCCTTCACTCAAGTGCACCACATCCCTGCTCCTCTGCTTACCTCCAGGAACTTCCCACCACCAAACAGCTTTTGGGCAGCACTTAGTGCTTGTCAGGAGGGAGGGAAGAGGAGCAGAGAGCTGCGTGCTCACGGGAGGAGGCAGGGAAAGGGTGGGAACTTGGGGAAGGGGTTGGAATGGGGGCAGGAAAGGGGTGGGCAGAGGCAGGGAAGGGGCAGGGCCTCATGGAAGGGGTGGAGTGGGGGCAGGGCCAGGAGCAGTGGGGTGTGATGTTGTCAGTGTTGCGGCCCTCCAGCCAATGTACTAGTCCTCATGTGGCCATCCTGGTGATTCCAGTTTGAGATCCCTGGCTTAATTTAAAAAGCAAACGTTAAGAAAAGCTATTTTGTTTTTTTAAAAAAACAAACAATGCCATAAATTATATTAAAAAAAAGTGTGCTACAGGAGAATGATAAAATAAATAAACCCTACTATTAAAACCACCTAAAGCTACTGATTAGTTGAATACTGGCCAAATCTGTATAAAAATATGCAGAACTGTGTCAGTCTTAAACAAATCTGCATGTAAGTGAAATTAAACATGTACCAACGTTGGAACAAACTATGTACAATTTTCTAATTCTAACTTCTTGTTTCACCCAGGAGGGAAAGTGTTTTGTAGTCCCAATAACCATACCTTTTTTTTTCACTAAATAAGATTTTTAACAAATATAAATTGCCCTTAAACTTGTCTAACAGAAATTATAATTGTATCTTATAATATCCCATATATGCAGTATAGTATGTGTAAGCAGAGTTAGGATGAGCTCTACCCTGACATCTGGTGGTGAGTTGTGGAAAAGAACTTCATGGGCTGATCTCGTTTGCATGGTCACAGCCACCCTGCCTAGAATGAGGGGACTGCTTGCCCAAGTGCTCACTTTGGCTGCTGTGGGATCCCCAGTTTCTTTGTTATTGGGGCAGGAGGAATAAAGTGTTGCTATCTTGGTTATGTGAATCAAGGATACTGGAACTGTAGTTGGCCTTTTATGATGAGGGACTTGCCCGCAACTAAGTAGCACTCGCTCGCAAGGGACATGGATTCCAAAAGCCAGTGAATTAAAAGATGGGGGCCAGATATTTGTATTTTCTGAGGGTCTCATTCTTCTCGTACTGTGTAATAACAGTTAATGTTGATTTTATGAGGAGTTCTGTTACATGCTGCAGAGCTGCAATCACTTCCATCTAGGTTTAAGCATTAGCTCTATTTTGTGCTTCTGATGTACCAGCACTGAGGCTCCCCTCCTGCCAGCTGAAATAGCTGAGTGAGGTGTAAAGGCGGGTGGGGTGGAAGATATATTGATGAGCAGCTAGCCCAACGGCTGGTGGAGACGAGCAGCTTGTGGTGAAGGCTACGGCAGTTGGCCGTTGACACGAGCAGAGCACGTAAGATGCCTGTATAGCTCCCCAATTTTTCCACCCTGGCTGGGAGGTAAACTTTGCAGATAAACTTTTGAGCTCTGGGGCTGCGCTGACTAGGGACAGGAACTGTGTGAGGGGTGACTTTGGGAAGAATCGCTCTGGGAAAGGACACGGCCCAGTTTGCTTGGGGGTGGGGTAGGTCTTTTGCTCATGGTTTGTTAGGAATCCTGTTTGTTGTGTTTCCCCAACATAATGCCACATTGTTTCTCTCTGTTATTAAAAGACTTTTGCTACAATCAGACTCTATGCTTGCAAGAGGGGAAGTATTGCCTCTTAGAGGTGCCCAAGGTGCATGGTATATATTTGTCCCAGGTCAGTGGGTGTGGGCCTCGAGCTGTTTTTGCATTGTTATTGGAATGGAACCGGCGGGATCGTCCTGACTGGCCCCTGAGCTCCCGGCCAGGGAGGTTCCCCTGGCCTGTCCCATGGTCTCTCCTCCTCCAGAGCCACACTGCCATGAGAGCAGCATTCAGGGGGTGGGGCTGTGCATGCCTCTGGGAGAGCGGGGCAGTGTGTTTGGCTCTGGCCGGGCCACCAGGTTGGATAAGAGGCAGGAGGTCCTGGGGAGTAGGGAGCTGGGGGTGGGGTTGGATGAGGTGGAGGTTCTCGGAGGGTGGTCAGGGGATGGGGAGCAGTTGGATAAGGGGCAGGAAGTCCCAGTAGGCAGTCAGAGGTCAAGGGTGTGGATGGGGGCAGGGCAGTCAGGGGACATGAAACAGGGGAGCTTAGATAGGGGGTGGTATCCCAGGGGTGGTGGTCTCTGGCGGCAGCAGTCAGGGGACAAGGGTGCGGGGGTTAGATAGATCAGTGGTTCTGAGGCGGTGGGAAGTGGGAGGGGTTGGATGGGGATGGGGCCAGGCTGTTTGGGGAGACAGCCTTCCTTACCCAGCCCTCCATACAATTTTGCAACCCCAGTGTGGCCCTCGGGCCAACAAGTTTGCCCACCCTTACTCTAAATGATAAGAAAAATGTGCAGTAATGGCTGTGTACAGATTCCTGCTTCCCTCTGGTTGTGGTTTGGTTTATAATAAAATGTTTCCTGCTCATTCTGGGGAAGAATTTCCCCATTTGGGAAGTAGCTGATCTCCTGTTGCAGTGGGGAGCATGTTCTCCTGAGCAGAGGCCTGGAACCAGGAAGGTGACTACAGGTGCTGAGTTTGTTCTGCCCTCACGACTTTCCTCTCCAAGATGTTGGTCAACATGCTCTCTCCTTGCCTGTTGGTCTATAGCCTCCCTTCATAGACATGTTCACCTGCATGTGTCCAGTGGTGATTTAGACATAGATTTCTATAGCTCTGTGCAGATCTACTCTGTGGGTGGGTGAGGGGGTTGCAGGGAAATGGGGACTTGAAGCGGCTTCTTCTCATGTGTTTCTAGTGCAGTGTGCCTTGATCCAGCAGGGAAATTGTCGTTTCTGTTTTGTTTGCTACTTGGTAGGAATGTCCTTAATGATTCCTCTGACTACTGTGTGGGGATGTCCATACCTAAGGCTGTAACTTGACTCCAGGTGGGAGAGGGAAGAGGTAACACATCCTGGCCCAGGAAAGAGACAAAGGAAAAGCAGAGGAAGGGCTGGAGAGCGAGTTTCAGTCTGGATCTGGCTGAAGGCAGGCAAAGAGCTACAGGCAGGCTGCCTGGCTCTTTGCCCCCCCAAAAAGGACCCAGCAGAGGGGTCACATTTGCTCTACATACAAGCTCTGTCTTAGACCAACTGTCATCTAATAAATCTCTGTTTTACTGCCTGGCTGAGAGTCACGTCTGCCTGTGGAGTTGAGGTGCAGGACCTACGGGCTTCCCCAGGACCCCGCCTGGGTGGGCTTGCTGGGGAAGCACACAGAGAGACAGAAGGTGCTGAATGCTGCGAGGTCAGACCCAGAAAGCTGTAAGCTGTGAAGCTCCTAGCCTTGGAGACAGGCTGTTCACAGATAGAAAGCTTCCCTGCAGAGTCCTGACTGCCTTCATAGGGAGCAGTTCCAGACCATCGCCCCGGGGACTCTGTGACATTTGCTGCAGCTGGAGGTGTGATTAAAGATACATAAATACATCATATTGACAAATTTGCAAAGACCCACTTGGGCGTTGAAAATGTATTCCCCAGAATGCACCCCTTCCCGTTTCTTCCACTATCCCACCCTCACTGTGTTATTCTTATAAGAAGCACACAGGATATTTCTCAGGGGAAAAGGCAATATGCTGTGTTTACTGGATACAACAATTAGCATATGCATTCACACACACACTGTCCTGCCAACAGATGTTGTCATTATCATTCCGGAGCAACCTAGTGGCCAGCTAGGTTGATCATGGGTAGGGAGGAGACAAGTTCTGTTGCTCGTGATACAATGCTCCGGGGAAGTTTGAAAGGATGAACCAAAAATTTCATGTCAAAGCACCCTGTTTATGTAGTGATCTTCCTTCTTTGGGACCAATAAGTTTGGCATCGTCACGCAGTAATCAATTGCTGTTTGACAAGAGCTTGTTTTCTTAAATTGTTGTTTTTTATTTTATTCCTTCATCAGCCTCGGGGAGTTACCCTATGCTGGTTTTGATTACAGATATCTTGCCCCAATTGGTAGATGCTTGCCTTATTTTTGAGAGTTGTCAATCTGCCCTCCTTTGACATCTCAATTGGGGCGTGTTGCAATCTTGTGGCACCTTTACGCCTGTCATCCCTAGAACATCTGGTCCAATGATCGCCTTCACACTTATAAGAACATAAGAAAGGCCGTACTGGGTCAGACCAAAGGTCCATCTAGCCCAGTATCCTGTCTACCGTAAGTGGCCAATGCCAAGTGCCCCGGAGTGAGTGAACCTAACAGGTAACGATCAAGTGATTTCTCTCCTGCCATCCATCACTCCCTTCTGACAAACAGAGGCTAAGGACACCATTCCTTACCCAGCCTGGCTAATAGCCATTAATGGACTTAACCTCCATGAATTTATGCAGTTCTCTTTTAAATCCTGTTATAGTCCTAGCCTTCACAGCCTCCTCAGGCCAGGAGTTCCACAGGTTGACTGTGCGCTGTGTGAAGAAGAACTTCCTTTTATTTGTTTTAAACCTGCTGCCCACTAATTTCATTGGGTGGCCCCTAGTTCTTCTATTATGGGAACAAGTAAATAACTTTTCTTATTCACTTTCTCCACCCCACTCATAATTTTAGATACCTTTATCATATCTCCCCTTAGTTTTCTCTTTTCCAAGCTAAAAAGTCCTAGTCTCTTTAATCTCTCCTCACATGGGACCCATTCCAAATCCCTAATCATTTTAGTTGCCCTTCTCTGAACCTTTTCTAATGCCAGT
>ML677361.1:0-47535 GCA_007922305.1 Dermatemys mawii
CGCACAGCCCCACCCACCCGTCGAGAGCGCGCTCGGCCGCGCTCGCACAGCCCCGCCCACCCGACGAGAGCGCGCTCGGCCGCGCGCGCACAGCCCCGGTTCTCAGCAGCTCGCCGCCGGTCGAGTGGGACTTTCCGCCCGCCATGGAGCGCTGCGGGCCGGGGGCTCGGCCACGAGGAGCCGGCGGAGCGCGCCCGGCAGCAGGAGCGGCACTACCAGCTGCTGTCCGAGCTGCAGGCGCTGGTGAAGGGGCTGCCCAGGTGCGGGGGCGCCGGGGAGCGCGGCGGGGAGCCGGGCCGGAGCCCGCGCCGCTATCGCGATAGCCCCGCCTGGGACACCCACTATCGCGATAGCCGCACCTCCCTGGCACCCCACTATCGCGATACCCCCACCTCGGGGACACTGCCATCGCCATAGCCCCTCCCACCTCACTGGCACCCCGCTATCGCGATAGACCCCTCCCCCCTCCCCGCGGGGGAGCTGTGCGCCGGCCCCACGTGTCGCTCCCGCGCGTGGCAAGCCCGGTCCGGCCGGCGTGTGACACGAGTGGGGGGGGGCAGCGTCCAGGCCCGCTGCGGCGAGCCCGAGCCTGGCCCGTGGCCGAGCTCTCCTCGGGACGCCGCCCGAGTTCAGCCCGCTCCGCCCTCCGGCCCGTGCGGGCCCCCGCCGAGGAGGTGCCGCGGGTTTGGCAGGGAAAGGGACTCTCTCGCACCCTGGCCTCCCTGACTTGCCCCGGGTGCTGCCTGCTCCGCCCTCCCGTCCCCCTTTCTCCGCAGCGCCTGCCAGCAGCGTTTGTCCTACACCATCCTCAGCGACCTGGCCTTGGCCCTGATCGACGGGACCGTCTTCGAGATCGTCCAGGGCCTGCTTGAGATCCAGCACCTGACCGAAAAAAACCTTTACAACCAGCGGCTGAAGCTGCACAGTGAACACCGAGGTGAGAGCCGCTCCCCAGCCCCCCGTCCTCTCCCTCCCTTTCTAGTCATCTGCTAGGTGTAGGGCAGCCCAGCTGCTCAGGTCTGGACACGGAGAGCCGGTGGAAGTCAGGTTGTACAGAGATTAATAGCTATGACCTGGGGAAAAACCAGCGTCCTGCAGCCTGATCTAAAGGGCTGGCAGCCCCAGTCCCAGCAGGAGTGGCCACCTAATTGATATAACTTCATCGAGGGTGTGCTGTTGACCGGGATGTTGGGAGCATTTCTCCAGGCCTTCTCGGTGTGTATGGATATGGCCGTGCAGCAGAACTGATATTTTGTGCAGATTGAAGAATGAATGTAATTCCTCAATGGAACGTGAGCTACATTATTGGCAACAAAGAGACTTGAGAGCATATGGACAGCATTCTGCTGTTCAAACACCTTGATAAATACATTAGTGTGGTTGAGCTTCTGTACTTCGCCTCAGGGTATCCCCTCCTTCCACCCCACCCCCCATTGCAATGGAATTATTGAAAGTGGCGTTCTCTGAAGTAAGATAGTTAACTTCCAAAGCTTAGCCTTCTTCTGTGAATAGGGGAAATGCTGGGTGTGACTACCTTGCCTACTGTCATTCTGGCTGGAGAGTTTAACTTTGGATTTATTCATCAGTGCTCAAGCAAGAAATGTTCCACAGACACAAAGAGGCCCAGCAGTCCTGCAAACCTCACAACCTGCCAGTTCTCAAAGCAGCTCAGCAGAGGGAGCTGGAGGTAAGGCTTTCATTAGCACTTCCCTCTTTGCAGCTTGCTGGAGCTCTTCCTACAAATTTTACAAATTGCAACCTCATTGCAGAAGTGTGTGTCATTTGTAAAACCCAGTAAAGCCACATTTAAATGTAGGGCACAAATATTGAAGCTGGTTCCGAAATCAGGCTGGAGACCTATGAGTTAGACTTCTGGCTATAGGATCTGATGATCGGAGAGGCCGTAACAAAGTTCTTCCCTCCCCATCTTCAATCAGTAAGTAATGATGATCAATGTGTGCTCTAGACTACCACTCCAAGGGGCCGATCTTGAGAAGTCACTAGAGGAGGTGAAAGGAATTATCTGTATACTGTGAACTTCTGGTGGCAGATTGCAGATGTAAATATGGTGGAACTGATGTCAGGGGTTGCGGGGCCCGGGGCAGATTTGTCTCTTCCGAGACCAGCCATGCTGGCCAATCGCACTAGCCTGCGGGGCCTGGGACAGAAGTGACGGACTCGTCTCGTCCAGACCAACTGCACCAGCCGTGGGGGCTCCCAAAGCACAGGGCCCGGAGCGGTCACCCCAATTTGCCCTACCCAAGGGACGGCTCTGAGTGCTGTTAAGGCCTCCATACTCATCAGTGAAATACAGTGCTGCCTGCTTCTGCTGCTAGACTCCTGAGAAATTCGATGTGTCAAGGACCGAGCAGAGGCAGAGAGTCCGGTTCGGAATCTCGGTGTGCTTACTGACCATGTCCAATCCCCAGAATGCCCCCCTGTGGGGTTGTTCCCTCGCTCAGGTTATGCCCGTATTTATTTCAAAACCTTTTCTTGTGATGTAGGACAGGGGTTCTCAGTCTTTCTATCTGAGGCCCCATCAACATGCTATAAAAATTCCACATCCCGCCTGTGCTACAACTGTTTTTCTGCATATCGAGTACATTAAATTCCAGGGCTGGCATTAGGGGGTAGCAGGCAGGGCAATTGCTTGGGGCCCATACAAAGCTAAGTTTCTTGGGCTTCAGCTTCAGCCCTGGGTAGGGAGGCTCAGCCTTCGGTTTTCTGACCTGGGCCCCAGCGAGTCTAACACCAGCCCTGCTCTCTGCTTATTTTGGCAGACCCCCCTGAAACCTGCTCATGGTCCTTCAGGGGCTCTGGACCGTGATTTAGGGCTGATCTCTCCCCAGGGGGCTGCAGTTCCCACAAAGAATCCGTTTGTAGTTGCACTGACTGAACTGGCCTTCCTGTTAGAAAGCCAGGATTCGGGGAATTAGGTCTGCGAACAAATCGGCTCCAGGGGTGGCTCTGCAGAGTAGTATGCACCTCGTCTTGGTGTTCTAACACAGAGCCTCATGAGGAGACAAGTTGTCCTGTGCATTGCGGTGGGCACCGTGATGGTGCTGCCTAGTCTATCTTCAAGCCCTTCAAAAATTCAGGGAATAAGAGATTCTTGGAGAGTACAAACAGGTCCTGGGCCCCTTTAAAGCTTCCAAAGGATCAAAGTAGCTTCTGGGTTTCATTAGACAGGGGCTGGAGAAAAGTTTAATAGGAAAGTAATTAGAGGAAAAACATTAAGTTTCTGTAGCTTTAAAATCCCAGTATTTTTTTCTCATTTCTCAGGCTGTGGAGCAGCGCATTCGAGAGGAGCAGCGACTGATGGATGAGAAAATAGTCTTGGAACTGGACCAGAAAGTAGTTGACCAGCAGAGCACCCTGGAGAAAGCTGGAGTGTCTGGATTTTACATCACCACCAACCCACAGGTGTGTGTGTGTGAGCAAGGGGTGCAAGATTTGTCAGTGCTCTTACAAGTAAATGACTAAAACAAACTAGAAATGAAGGGTAAAATACCAGAAGCCATCCTCATCGCTTCATCCAGCCACAGGGCAGAGGGTTTGATCTCTCAGTCTCCAATGTTAGAAGTGTGATCTTTGCTGTGCTGCAGGAACCTAAGGGCTAAAAGCTTGTCTACGTGGCATATTAATGCTTGGCAACCTGGTGTACTGTAGATTTACAACCAGGCTCACTGCACTCGCTAACTCACTGCGTAGACATGGCCTAAGTCCTCTGGCCTGAAACAGCAGCAGGTTTAAACTTCTTATGTAGACTAACCAGTAGAGAGGGACAAAGGGCCACACTCTTCTACTGTGGGTTACACTGAGGTGAGAAGAAATGTGTGCCAGGAGCCTCTCAACCCTGAAACTTCAGTGTGCTTTATCTAGAAAATAAACATAGTGAACTGATCCCTTTCCTCATCTGTAAATCACGGTCATCCCCGCTGTGTAGCTGCTTATTGTAAAGGGACTTGGTAAAGATCCAGTTCTTGGTTGGAATCTCCAGCCACTGCCATAATAACCAATTGTTTTCCATAAATCTCCTTGTGCACCCATCAGCTCATGTTCCTATTCCAGTTTGCTCCACTAAACGCCTCCAGAGAGTAGTTTTTCAAAAGTACAGAAATATTATTTATCTGCATTACCGTAGTGTCTGAGGCCTAGTCGTGGACCAGAACCCCACTGGGCTAGGGGCTGTACAGAAAGATGGCCTCCTGCCCAAAAAACCTTACAATCTAAGTAGGACAAGAAACAACAGATGGAGCCAGATGGATAGGGGAGTATGAGAAAACAGACACAGCATCGGTCAGTATTATTGGCAGTGGTCTGAGCATACCAGGGGCCTAACAATTGTCAATTTTTTTATAGGTATCATAGAAAAGGACATTTATGAGAAGGGTTTTGAAGGAGAATAATGGTGGTTTTTACAGGGGAGCTCCTCACAGCTGAGTAAAGTTGTTTGCCAAAGGAGTACAAGTAATAACCCAGCCAGACCTAAACCTCAGTGATCACTCCACCTTTTCCTTTTGTGAGCATTTTAACTTTTCAGTTTTTCATGGAAAGTGTCCCCTAGTGCCATACATGCTGCAAAGGCCACAGGCCACTGTGTCCCTGCCCCTGGTGTATTGACAAAGAAGCAGTGGAAAAGGAAAGAAACTTCATAAAGCGTTGAGGCTTAAAGCATCAGTACCCTGTAATGGGATGATTTGCATCAGATAGCATGTGGTGAGGTACCTCATATATTGTAGATGTGTTTAAACCAGAATAAGCCTTTGATCTGCATGGGCTTCTCTTTCATTCCCCTAGCATGACTGACAGTCCAAGTGTGCTGCAGACCAGGTTTTCGATCTGCAGCTATTGCTAGCAGCCAGTGCCAGAGAATTGGGACCGTCTGATTTCTTCAATAAAGTCTTTCCCTTCACAGGAACTGACTTTACAGATGAACTTGTTAGAGCTGATACGGAAGCTGCAGCAGAAAGAATCCCAGCCGGAGGCTTTCTCCTGAGTAAGACAGAGCTCCTCTTTGTCCAGAATCTCCCTCTGGACTTCACACTAAAGAACAGGTTACTTACGTCATTTGCTCTGTAACATCAGAGAGAAGCCATGGGTCACCAAGAGTAGAAGAAACAGCTGAAACTGTTAGATCCCTTTTTTGGGGGGGCCATAAAGAGCGGGGCCGGGGGCGGGGGCAGTAGAGAGCCTTGTGCTTTTTCTGTACCCTCCACCCCTCAGCGCATGGCATCCATTTTGGTTCTCCACATGTTCACTACCCAGCTCCTCAAGTACAGCTGTTGAGAAATAACTTCTCTAAATAAGAAAACCAAGTTCTGTAGTGGCCAGTGCAGTGTCCATCCAGCCCAGAATCCAAACTCTTGGGTGGTGTGATGTGTGGAAAACACGCCCCCCAAGACCAGCCACAGAGTTTCTGGGCACTTGGAGGGTATGTGTAAGGCACAAGATTTCTCAAGGAGAGCAGTAATCCTCTTCCACGTCAAGTGTTGGCATGGTTTTACCAGCACGCCGGAGACCAGATCATGCTTGACATGACCTTGGCAGCGAGTTAGTGCCCTGGAGGTGTTTTCAGAGTGCCCAGGCGAGTGGGTCCTTCTGGAAAGCAGGGAAATGGCTGCAACATTAATGACGTGCCTATGTCTGAGTGGATCAATCTGGATTAATGAGCTCAAATGCAGCCTTGCCTTGCTACTCTGAGGAAGGGCGTGTGTCGCAGGTAAAGAACTGCTGCTATCAAAGGCAGGAACTGGCCTTTTTAAAAGCAGACATCTGTCTGGAGTAAGCTCCCCTCCTCAGATAACCACACAGGTTTCCCTTCGTTGCGAGCTGCCACTTTTCGCCCACCTGAAGCCGAAAGCCGAGCCCGTGTGTGCCTGCTCTGGGGCTGTGAAGGCAGAGGTGCACTTTGAGAGACGCCAGAGCCCCTCAGGGCAGCTAAGGGTTATGTTACTTCACGCTACTTTGAAACGCCAGCCTCTGAATGTTTAGAAATAAATAATTCATCTGCAATTCATGTCTGGCTCTTGGCTTTCATTTCCCGCTCTCTGGTTACTCTGACAGATGTGAGGATCTTTTGGCATTGTCAAAAGATGGCACTGGCCATTGAAGAGAAACGGAGCCAGTGCTCCTGCGACTGATCAGCTGCTGCCTCCAACGTGGATTTGAAGAAAAGGAGCAGGTGGGAGCTGCAAAGACCTGACAGAAGCTGTAGGTGATTCTGGGGAAAGGTGGAAGACAGGAAAGCAGAAGGGAGGAATGCCAGAGAGCAGCAGAGGCTGCTGACTTGTAAGCCTGGGAGGCCAAAGCCAAGGGGCAGGGGAGCAGTGTTATCACACTGGAGAGCTGGAGCCAGAGGGCTGAGGGCCACGGTGAATGAGGGATGCTCCCCAGGTGAGGACGATCTCCTAGCACCGAGGTTGTGGAGGTTCCTGCTGGGAAGAGCACAGTTTGCACTCCAGTTGGAAGGGCTGTGGTAGCTGTCCTGGCAAAAGGACAGAAAAGGATTAAAGAGCCTGGGTGTGGCAGAGTCTCGTAGGTGGGGCACTGAGGGACCAGATATGGTGTATTAAGTATTCTGTGCACTGGACTACATTTGGGGACTTTTGTTGTGGATGATTTGAACTGACTGTAATAAACCAGTCCCAAAGAGGGGTATTAACAGGCAAGAGAGCTCTGGTGGAGTTACTAGGGACTTTGAAGGAGGGAAACTGAGGCAGGTGCACTAATAGTCCCAGAGCCTAATGCTGGAGAACACCCCAGGTAAGGCTGCCCTGTGACAGACTGTAACCCTCCAAAGGAGGGCCCTCTTGTGATCGTTAAGTATCTGCATAGGAACCTTTATTCTTAAGGTAAGAATCAAGTGCCTCCTACGAAAGAGCTGTGTTGTAACTTGTAACGGCTGGCAACACACCGGGCATAGCCCTCAGCCAGGGCAACGCGCAGGTGCAAACCGGCTTGCTGGGGCCATCACACTAAGGCAGCAGAGAGCAGGACCAAGGGTCACTGCCCAGAGATGTGTGACAGCTGGAGCTCCAAGACTTGCCTGGGCCTTCCTGGAGTGGACCATGGGCAGGGAGATGTCACATTTTCAGGGTAGGAGGACAGGAGGAAAGGGGGCTTGAAGAACCAAGGGGTAGGGAAGAGGAAGGGAGCGTGTTATGGCAAAGAAAGCTGGAGGCATGAGCTGGGGGCTGGCCCAATAGAGGGCCACTTGAAGCCCTGCTCCCCATCATAACTTCACCCCCTGCCTGAAGGGGCAGTGGCATGGTCCCCTCTCCTTTTCAGATGCAGCAGGGGCCCCTCCAGCACATGGCCCAGCAGCTGGGGAGTATCCGCTAGCCAGCCCTCTTTTCCCCATCTACACATAGTCCCTGGGTGGCCTGGGGCAGTGCAAGGCAGAGAATCAGGGTGTTAACTCCCGAGGAGGTGTCAGCACACTGATTACGCTGGGTTTGTGTCTTCCAGCTTTTCTATGCAATCCCTACTCCCACAGACTGACCTCATCACATGACTCCAGGAGCTGGGGCCCTGGGCACGGACCTATCGTGCCTATGTGTTAATCTGGCCCTGGGGCAGGTGACACAGGAGCAAAGATGATATACCCCTGCTGCTGGGTAGCTTTGTTCCTCAAAGGAAGATGGAGTTGGCCAACACAACCAACCAGTCAGTAGCCGGCAGCTCCTGCCTTGGGTCAGTCTTGGCCGAACTGGGGCACGCTGCAGCAAAGCTGGTGGAGCTTTGGAAGAGCAAAGCAAACTGTGCCCTCATGCTGGTGGAGTGGAGTGCCTCAGATGGGACTTTTCCAGGGGACCAGCAGGGCTGGCCTCAGAATCGCCCCAGGCCGGCTCCACTTTCCCGTAGATTGACCACAGAGCCGTGTGGACAGACTCCCGCCGAGGCAGAGCTAGAGCAGGACCATGATTTATAAGTAGGGCTCATGTCAGCACCTTTGTTACAAGCTGTTACACAGAGGCACCGAGCACAGCACAGCAGGGACACACAACTCCACTGGCAACAGCAGCCCCCCCATGTGGTACATTTCACACAACACAAGTGCCAGGGCAGGGCAAGATGGCACCAGCAGCGCATGGAGCAGCCAGGACCCAGCACAGTGTGTGCTCAGTTCACCCCCTTAGGCAGTCACAGCAAATTCACACTATAATGCCCACACTGCGCAGGTGCCACCCGTGAGCTCCAGGAGCAGCCCCCAGCTGACAAACAGCCAGGCTGTTAGAACAAGCCCAGCGTCCCTTCCCCTGCTCCCCGTCGCCTGCCTTATGCAAACCCCTCCCCATACGCCATGAGGTTGGGGGGAGAGGGCTTGGCTGAGGGGCCTGGCCCTTGTGGTTTCTGTGGCCCTTGCATTGTCTCTGCACATTCCCTCCCCCCCAATAAATACTAGTAACTAGGCCTCAGCCTGAAGCGCATCCAGTAACAATGTTGTACGCGCAGGTGAGGGTGAGGCTCACACCTGGCCCGAGCCCTCCCTGCACCTCATCTGGGCGGGGGACAGCGGCCATGACCACAGCCGTGGACGGGGGGAGCTATGTTCAGTCAACAACAGCCACCTTCACGCTCACCAGCCTAACGTCAGAGCCGGGCTCGGTAGCTCCCAGTGCAGCAGCCCAGAGGGGAAAACGGGCAAAGGAGAGCCATGGAAAAAGGAGCCTCGGCAATGAGCCGACCTGCAGGGCAAGGCCTCACCCTGACACCGGGCCGAGAGGCTCCTAAACCCTGGCTTTGTGGGGAGGCCGCAGCCCAATTTACATGAAAGCTGGCCAGAGAGCAGGGACAGCCTGGGGCCTAGAGCCTGCCAGGGCATAGGGGAAGCGAGGGCCTGCCCCCATCCCTGTATGCCATGACAGCATGTAGTGCCACAAGGAAACCGCTCGGGGCACAGGAGCCTGAGCTCAAAGCAGCCCCTTGTAGGCCCCGGGGCCAGGGTGGGATGGGACTGAGGGGCAGCCCAAGGAGGGCTGTTGTGAATTTGAATAGGAACCACCACACAGAGGGGGCCCTAAGCCCCTGCAACCTAGTTCAGCACCGAGGCAGGCCACGTCCCTGGCCTTTCTCAAACACAGAGCTTGCATAGGTCCTGCCTCTCACTTTCAGAGCCCGCTGACGGGAGGGACTAGCTGTGTCGTCCAGGGCCGAGCGCGGCAAAAGAACACACGCCCGAGAGGCTGGGGGTACATGGGAGTCAGGCTGATCCTCAGGCAGCCTAGCTGCTTGATCTGAGTGAGCTAGGGCCCAGCCCTGCTAATGCACTATTTCATTGTACGAGTAAGTGACTGATTGTCTAGGGAATAGCTAACAAAGGTAGGGTCACCAGCTGTCCTGATTTTATGGGGACAGTCCCAATTTTGGGGTCTTTTTCTTATATAGGCTCCTATTAATCCCCACCCCCGCTCCTGATTTTTCACACTTGCTCTCTGGTCACCCTAAACAAAGGGTAGGCGGAATCTCTGCTCCCTCTGCACTTGCCCCTGTGCGGCTGTGGATTTACACCCTGAGCCTCGCCTTTGCCCTCCCGCCTCAGTCCGAAGGCCTGGGCCGCCCCACAGCCCCACGCTCCTTTCCGTGCCTTTTAGAATAATGGAACCCCAGGAATGGGCCCTGGGTGTGACCCCACTGAACTGGATGCTTGCACCTCGGCTTCGCACTGGGCCCGGGGGTGGGGAATGCCAGCAGGTGCCTGATCAGCACCCGATTGTGCCAAGATCGCCAAGAAAGCTAGTGTAGAAATGCCCTAACACTTTGCACGTCTAGAGCTTTGCACGTTCCACGTGCGTTACACACATCATCTAATTAAGCCCATAGCTGCCCAGTGCGAGCATCACCTGCACTTTACCGGTGGGGAGGAGGTGCAGGGAGAAGGGACTCGGCCGAGACCAGGAGTCCACGTGAGTGCCAGGATAAAGTCCTGACTCCCAGCCCTGCACACACCTGGGTGTCACCTCTAGCCTGCGTGCCAGAGAGCCGTCAGCACGGGCCACAGGAAAAGACAGGGGGCTGTGGTGGGAATGGCCACATTGGCTCTGCTGCCCCCCGACACTTCCAGATGGGCAGGGCACAGAGTGGTGGAACTGCAGAGAAGAACGGGCCCCCTCTGTTGCTATGAGGGTTGGGCTGGGGGATTCGGGCGGAGCAGGGAGCGGAAGACGCGGCTCACACGTCACTAAGAGCTAGAAGTAGGGAGATAAAAGCCAGAGCCCTGCGTGCCAGGGTATGGGAAACGGAGGCAGCCGCCATCTCCCTAGTGATTTTGCTGTGAGTGCCGATGGGGAAGGGGGTGTCTCACCGTCCTGTCTCCAGAGACCAGAGTTTGCTCCGGGAAGGCCGGGCCCCGGCAGCTGTTTCAGCAGAGGAAAGTGGGGGTGGGGAAATGTCCTTTTCCGCGCAGGGAGGCTGCTACACCATCGACGCATCACCGCTTGGCTTCCTCAGCCGCCATGTCCAGCAGCCCCGTCAAGGGCTGGGGGTCGGGCTGAACCGCCTGCACCGTCTCCTCCAGGCTGCTGCTAGGGAAGACCACGTAGCGGGCGCTCACCTTGCGGGACGCGGGCTCACGCAGGTTCTCTTTGCTGTGCCAGATGCTGTAGCCGAAGTACACCAGGAGGCCTGTTGCAGCGGAGAGAGAGAGAGAGAGTTTGCTCTAGCAGCAAGGCAAAAGAGCGTGGAGGAGCGGAGCAGTGTCTGACTCAGCCAGGGCAGGAGGGAGACCCCCCTGATGTGTGTCATGAGGCTCTGACTAGGAAGGGAAAACGAAAGCAGGCCCAACACCAGTGCTGCAGGGCCCTGCCAGCCCCCGCCCGCCTACTCAACCAACTGGCATTTGCCATGGCCCATTGTCTATGGGCCTTCCACCAGTGCCCAACCATGGGACCGTATCACTTCCCATCTCTTTCCGCTGGCCCCGACCTTCGTAGTATCCACACCCCAAGCCGGAGAGTTAAAATCAAAGCCCCGACAGGACCCTGGCCTGATCTCCCGCCTTACTTCCCCATTTCACTGATTTTTTTTTAACCCAAGATCATTTGAATTCATTTTCCCCCTGACAGCGAGATACATTTTATCAAACCCTTGGCCTACAAGTCCCTAGCCAAGCTCCATTCCACTCTGCCATGGCTTTTTATAATAAATAGCAGTAGATTCTTGATTCTTTGCTCTAGCCACCGATCATTCCCTTGGCTCTGACGCCCCCTGGGCAGCTACTGGTGCTCTCTTCCCCTTTGTTCCCCCTTGTGCTGAGCGATGCAAGTTAGGCAGGTGGTTTGGCGATTGCCAGGGTCATACTTTTCTTTTGGGAGATCAGCTCTACACTTGCTCTTGTCCCTTCCTTAACAGCCTCTGGATAGTTGGGGGGAGCGGCCAGTTGTTGGATAAGTTCTTTCGTGAGCGGCTTGGCAGCACTGGGGGCAAGTCAATGGCTCAACTTTTCCCAAGGATATTCTTGTCTGCATCCGACTCCCTAGTCATCCGAACAGCGTTCTCGAGGGTTTGTTACAGGGAGCTCTATGACCCAGCCCAGCCTCACCACGGATGTCACTAGCTCCTCAGCTTAGAACGGGCCTGCTTCTCGGGGGAGTTAACGTCACTGATCAGCCCCTGCCTGAACATACCCAGGATCAACCAGACGGAGAATCGAAGCCACGTCATGTAGCTCAGCTTCAGCATGAGATAGATGTTCAGGAGAATACTCAGCGCAGGAGTGAGCGGTACCAGTGGGATCTGCAGGGCAAAGAGCAGTCAGTGATAAGGAGCGAATCTACGACAATCACAAGTAAGGCTGAGCTCACACATTCGAAGGACATGGAAGTGTGGATAACTGCTGAGAACAATTCTTCAAATGTTGTTGACCTATGACCTTTCCTCCTGCTTCCAATGAGTATAATGATATGGGGTAGATGATTGACCTTGAGTATCAGAGGGGTAGCCTCCTTGTCTTTATGTTTTGCTTATTAGGCTGAAATAGCCATGGGGACAAACAGGTGAACATAATAATTGGGTTACCAGGTTTGCTATATTAAGGATCTGTTGTAGGAGGTCTAATAGAAGTAGTTATGCTAAAGGCTGGGTTTTAGTTATGATGGTATAGGCCGCTCTAGAGGAAGATAACTTTAGGTCATAATTTTGCACTCCTAGTCACAGAAGGTAAGCAGGAGACCATGAAAGGACAGGGCAAGATTTCTGAAGAAGGGAGTTCAGGGTGCGTTTGGTCTTTAAGTTATCTGGCACTAGGTAGGTAGTTGGACCACACTGATGCATAAGAATTGTTAGGAAATAACTGACAGCGGATTGATGCAAATGGTTAATATTAGGCCTATCAAATGATTAAAAATATTAATTGCAATTTTAATCGCTCTGTTAAACAACAGAATACCAATTTAAATGTATTATTAACATTTTGGATGTTTTTCTACATTTTCAAATATATTGATTTCAATTACACAGAATACAGAGTGTACACTGCTCACTTTGTTTTTGTTTGTTTTTTATTACAAATATTTGCACAAAAGATCTTGCTTCAACTTGTAGATTTTACCAAGGGGCATATGAATGTTTAGTTTATCGGCATGTAAATACCTTGCAACACGGGCTACAATAGTGCCACACAAAAGCCTGTTCTTACTTTCACAGTAAATAAGAATCGTGAAGTATTATTTCCTGTGAACATAAACAAGCACATTTGTCTGAGAGATTGGCTGAACAAGTAATAAGACTGAGTTGACTTGTAGGCTCTAAAGTTTTACATAGTTTTATTTTTGAGTGCACTTATTAAAAAAAACCCTCTACATTTATAAGTTGCACTTTCATGATAAAGAGATTACACTACAGTACTTGTATGAGGTGAATTGAAAAATATTATTTCTTTTATCTTTTTTAAAATGCATATATTTAATAAAAATGTAAAGTGAGCACTGTACACTGTGTTCTGTGTTGTAACTGAAATCAATATTTGAAAAATGTAGAAAAGTATCAAAAATTGAAACTGGTATTTTATTATTGTTTACCGCGTGATTAAAACTGTGATTAATCGTGATTAATTTTTTTAACTGAGTTAATTGGGTTAGAGTTAATCGCTTGAGTTAACTGTCATTAATTGACAGCTCCAGTTAATATGAATTATGCTTAATTTTGGACATGCGGAGTGCCCCAGATGGAGATGAAGGTGTCATAGATCAAGAGCTCTGGGCAACTCAAAAGCTTGTCTCTCTCGCCAACAGAAGTTGGTCCAATAAGAGAAGAGCCTGCACGTTAGCCCAGCCTCCCTCTCTACTGCAGATGTTATTGGGCCACTCCAGCCTCCCCTGAGCCACAGCAACCAATGAGAATGAAAGGGGCGGGCAGCTACCTGAAAGGTCTGGGTGCTCCGCTGTTGCTCGTGGACCCAAATGAGAAGCATGCTGAGCAGAAATCCCAGGCTGAAGAGCAGCAGCAGCAGGGAGTAGCTCCAGGTGGGCAGGTGAAGATGAGTGTTGCCGAATACCAAGATGGAGCACAGGCACACGGCAGACACCATCAAGGTAACCACGGCAACGGTGACCACCTCCCCAGGGTAGAAGTCGCTGAGGAACTCCAGGTAGGGCTCGAAAGCTGCCTTCAGCTGCCCTGGCTCCCGGGGGACTTTGGCTTTGTCCGTGCCCACCAGCTGCAGCTTGTCCGAGAAGGATTCGTATTCCTTCAGCTCGCTGGGGCCAGCCCCCTCGTTGGGCCCAGGACTGGGCTGGCTGCCGGCAGGCTGAGGGGGAGCCGCCGGCTTCTCCTGCTGAAAGCGCAGCACCACGATGCTGGCGGCCACGAAGGTGTAGGCCTGCAGCGTGCCAATGGACAGGAACTGCACCAGGGCCTCCAGGTCAAAGGCGAGGGCCATCAGCGCCATCAGTGCCCCGAAGACCACGATCCCGATCACGGGCACCTGCGTGCGGGGGTGCACTCTGGAGAAGACCTGGAAGAAGAGCCCGTCCTCCGCCATGGCGTAAACAATTCTCGGGAGGGAGAAGAGGTTGCTCAGCAGAACCGTGTTCATCGCTGGCGGGGAGGGAAGGAGAGAGAGAGACGGGTCATCAGATCAGAGCCAGACCCAGAGCCATACCCCCGAACCTGCCCACACCACCCCAGGGACCTGCCAGGCACCTGCCAGTGAGTACGGGGATTTCTCCCAAGGTCAGGCTCATCTGCTCACTCCAGTGGAGGCCATCGCTCCTTGGAGGTTTTCCTCAAGCAGGAGGGAGCAGGCACATCATAGAGCCAGGACCTGGAGCCCCAGAAAATACTTTGCCATCGGGGAGTAGGAACTCCGTCCAGGAGTCTACTTCATTCCTCATACTTCATTCATTTGAGTTGCTCCCAGACCATGGGAGCAACTCAAAGGGGAGGCAAACTCCCAGGAGGTGGAGTTAGCACACAGCATTTACTATCCCCGTTGTGCAGCAGGGGAACTGGGGCAGAGCAGTTAAGTGACTTGCCCGAGGTCACGCTGTGAGTCAGTGGCAAACCTGGAAATGGAATCCAGGACTCTGAGCACTAAGCAGTAGCCTTAAGGCTAGGACTCAGGCCCTGGAAACGTGCAGTGGATAAGCGGAGATGTTATTTCTTTCCCGTACCCTGTTGGAAGACGTAGCCCAGGGTCTGGGGCACTGGGAGTCTGGACATGAGGTTGCAGCCTGGCCATACTTACCACAGATGGAACCAGCAGCTACTATAAACCCTGCCCACGAGTATCCCCTTCTGTAAAATGCATCTGCCAGGGCAGAGTCAGGATCCAGTGTGTGCCAGGGCACCATCAGCGTCAGCACCACAGACACCAGTATATAGGCCCCCATGGCCAGGCCCAAGGAGATGGCTGTTGCTCTGGGAACAGCCTTCTGGGGGTTTCTGGCTTCTTCACTGGAGGCCGCTATGACATCAAAGCCTACAAAGGCATAGAAGCAGGTGGCCGTGCCTGCCATGATGCCTGACAGTCCATACGGTGCAAAGCCGCCTTCCTGGGCACTCCAGTTCCTGGGCTCTGCGAGAATGAATCCCATCACCAGGATGAAGAGGATCACACCCAAGCTGACGGCCGAGAACAGGTGGTTAAGCCAGGAGGACACCTTGGCCCCAAAGGAGATGAACGCCGTGGCTATCAGCAGGACGCCTGCCGCCAGGAAGTCCGGGTAATGTGCCAGGAACGGCACCTGCCATGTGCCAACGTGGGTCTCGGTGAAATTTTTTATTTTATGATTAAATATGGAATCCAGATAGGCACTCCACGCCCTGGCCACCGCGGCGCCTCCGATCATGTACTCCAGGAGCACATTCCAGCCAATCAGGAAGGCCCAGATCTCGCCCATGGAGACGTAGGTGAACATGTACGCGGAGCCCGTCTTAGGCACCCGGGCCCCGAACTCGGCATAACAGAGAGCGGCCAGCAGAGAGGCAACGCCGGCAATGATGAAAGAGACAACGACAGCAGGGCCAGCGATCTCCTTGGCTACTGTGCCCGTGAGGACATACAGGCCAGAGCCAACCATGCCCCCTATGCCCAGCAGCGTCAGGTCCACGGTGGAGAGGCATCTGTTGAAGGTCGTCTCCATCATGTCATCCTCCAGAGTTTTCACCCGGTTGAGTTTCTGGCAGAAGCGGGTTAGGTCCGCGGAGCGAGGCAGCCGGGCTGCCATCTCGGGACAGACAGCCCTGCCCGCAGCAGGGACAGCGGGAGGACAGGGGACGTCAGAGCAGCGGGTCCCGCAGAAGTCTCCACGTCAAAGACCTAGCGAGGAATACAGAAAGCATGAACCAGCCCCTCTCCCCCCGACACACCTGGCCCAAACGCGAGGCAGCCCCTCTCCCTCCTCACGGCCACGGTTTAACTCAGGTCCAGCAAGCACTGGCCTGGCTCTTGATGCTGTCACACCCAGCATCATGGGACCAAGCATACACCTTTCCAAACTCCCAACAATTACCAACAGGGGGCAGGCAGGTGTCCAGGGCTCAGAGAGATTTCCTGCCAAGCCCCTACGTTCCCAGACTCAGGCCTGCCTTGGCTGTTCCTCGAGGAACCCCACCAGTTATGGGGAGCTGTGCGTTATGGCTGTACAGTGCAGTCAGGGAATCCAAAAGAAGTAGGGAAGAAGCAATTATTAATTATGTCCCGGTTCCATCTAAAAGTCCCTTCCCAGGAGGATTCCTGCTCACCCACGAGTGCATCTTTGTTAACAGACCACAGAACTGATTCCATATGTGTATCCAAAAACCTTACATGGCAGCCAATGACTTTGTTAAAATGGGTATTTTAGGCAGAGCTGGTAGGGTCACCTCTAGTGAAGGTTGACCAACACTTTCAATGATAAGACCATGGTTTCAGTTGCACAGAACTTCGCCAAACGTTAAGGGTTTGGGCTGAAATTCCAACTCAGCCTGACTCTTTTTAGATGTTATCCGAACCTGTTCAGCTCTGAGAACAAGGTTAAGAGGGAAAAAAAGACGTCGTTTTGCTTATGTCCACAAAACCCCCTGCAACCACTTCACTGCGAAACTCCAGCCCCTCCAGGTTCTGAAGCAGGGCCTGACATTTGGCAGGGAGGTTATCCTGTAGTCAGGGATATACCTTTTGCTGTCCTCTTGAAAACCTGCCCAAATTTGGTACATTTTAAGCCTTTCAGATTCCGGTTCACACACCAACACTCAGTCGAGTCTGGCAGCGTTATTATCCAAGCGTCCAACCACACTCAGCATGCACCATACCCTCCCGCCTCCTAAGTACCAACCAGACTGATCAGATTCTGCCCTCACAGAGCATGCTCCATCCCAAGACAGTGGGGGCTCAGAAGGACTTTCCCTCTAATTCCTCCTCCCAGCTGCTGGGGACTGCTGTGGGGACAGGGTCAGGTCAAGGCAGCGGCCTGGCTCAAATGAAAAGGCTGCAGGAGCAGAAGGGGAGGAGTAGGAGCAAAGGAGGATGGGGCAGAAAGATCCTCGATCATTAGAGGACACTCCCCTCCAGAACCTGTAACGGAACCCAGATTCCAGAGTCTCCACACTCCTCTGCTGTTAGCCAACAGCTGTGAAACCCACTGGCAAAGTGTCTGCCTCATCCCTCTTTAGTGGATGGTCCCTCAGAAGCTAGCAGCTGGCTAACACTCAGCTTAAATAGTTCTTCATTCTGCATAAAGTTTATCCACTTCCACTCCCCCTTCCTCCCCAATATCATTATAGAGCACATTCAGATCCACCTCAGCCTTCTTTCTGCAAGGTGAAAAAAGCCAAGCTCTTAATTTCCTCTACTAAGACAGGCTCTCCATTCCCTTGATTAAGTAGCCCTTTGCATCTGTTCAGTTGGTTTTAACATGGGTGACCAGAAATATACGCAGTATTCCAGAAGAGGTCTTACCAGTGCCTTGTACAATGGCATTAATACTTTAACATCTTTACAGGAAACGCCTCGCCTGATACATCTGAGGATCACATTTGCAGCTCATAGTCATCCTACGATCAACCCACGTACCCAGGTCTCTTTCCTCTTTGTCACTTCCAACTGACGAGCCTCTAGCTTGTAGCAGAAATTCTTGTTATTAATCGCTAGCTGCATGATCTTGAATGTTGTACTATTAAATTTCACTGCATTGTTCTTACCCCAGTCATTCGGTTCCTCTTGTGTGCTAGTCTGATCTCCCTCTGTACTGATGGTGCCTCTCAATTTTGTGTCATCAGCAAATTTCGTTAGCTCTTGTCTTGCTTCTTGTGCCAAGGTCCTTAATAAAAACATTCAAGATTGGCCCCAAGACTGATCCTTGGGTAGCCTTCTGCCAGCCCATCATTCACTTCTCAGCACAATCCGTTGACTTCTCTCCGTTAGCTAGTTCCTTGCCACCTTATAATTCTTCTACAAACTCCCATCTTCCCCTGCTTCACTGATAACATAGTATGATATCAAATGCATGACTGATATTAGATCTATGGCATTTCCCTCACCTAAAATATCAATTATCAAAGAAAGACAGAGGGGTAGCTTGACATGGTCTTCCTTTAGTAAACAAATCCATGCTGCGTTACATCCCTTTTTCCGTTTACTTCCACGTATTTAATTATTCTTTCCTTCTCAATTTATTTTAAAGCCTTATAGTCTATTGAGGTCAGCCTAAGGACTGGGCTACACTAGGGTGGAGTTTCAAACTAAGATACGCAACTTCAGCTACGTTATTCACGTAGCTGAAATCAAAGTATCTTAGTTCGACTTACCCAGCCGTCCCCACAGCAGCAAGTCGACGGTGGCAGCGGCTCCCCCATCGACTCGGCTTACTCCTCCTGCCGAGGTGGAGTACAGACATCAATTCGGGGATCGATTTATCACGTCTTGACGAGACACGATAAATCGATCCCCGATACATCGAACACTACCTGCCAATCTGGCGGGTAGTATAGACATACCCTAAGGGTATTTTTCCCCAGCACCTAGACACCTGCGGCTAGACACCTTGGGCTCACGAGGATCAGGCTGCGGGGTTGTTCTATTGCAGGGTAGATGGCCAGGCTCTGGCAAGATGGGAGGGTCCCTAAAAGTCTATATGACGATGAAGCAGCCCCAAGCTCCTAGCACGGGTCAGCTGCACGTTTTTCACTGCTGTGTAGACATACCCTGACAGATCCATCCTTGCCCAGATCATGCTCCCGCCCCTCTTTCTGAAGTATTTCATTAGCGATTTGCCAGTCACATGGTACAATTTGAGAGTTTTATTAACATCCTTGCTACTGGACTGAAATGTCACGGGACAGCTCTTTCAGTATTCTGGGATGGAAAATACCTGCTGCCCCCAACGTGAGCACATTATGAGCTTAAAGTGTTGCTGCTGCCTCAGATGTGGTTTGGAATTGGCAGAGAGGGAAGGAAAACAAAGGTGGCCGGGCGATGCTTTTGCGCCTTCGTGGTTCTGGGCATGTTTTTGGACCGCGGTTGGTTACAGCTATAAACTAGAGCAGTCCAGGGGCTGCCCTAAGTTATGGTGACTGCCTATGGAGCCATCCAGCAGACCAGGACAGCCAGAGTGGAGTGCTCTGGCAATTCCTCTCCCCTCCTCCACCAGCACTCCTTTCCCAGCATGCCCCTAACCTGGCGGCAATGTGCATCCACCCTTCACCAGGGGAGTTCCTGTGCCTGGACTCCGCCCCCTTTTATGCTAAACACACTACGTAAAGGGGTTAGCACATGGCCCAGAATCAGGACATTGGCTAGCACAGCAAAGAGCCCTAGTCTATCAACCTTTGGGGCACGCTGCAAAGACCATTGTTCCTGAGTTGCTTGGAATGCAGGTCACAAAGATCTTGAGTGGTTCCCAGCTGCTGGGCTACTGATGCGACTTACTGGTCAAGGGTGGCTACTGGACTAGTCCACTTTTATCTCACATTTCCAGAGTGTCAGAAGTGCGTGGGCTCCTCGTACTGAGGGACTCACTGGCCAGGTGTTGGAGACATACCCTCACTGTCCCAGCTCTTGCGGTGTTCCCTCCTCTGGTGTGCAACCCACACCCACTCCACGGGGCTCGGTCCCTCTCGAGTAGCGGCTGGCCCACAGCCAGGGGCTGAGGGGCCTGCTACAGCTCTGGCTAACAGAGCCGGTTCTTTCCGCTCACACAGAAGTGGGACCTGCATGTAGAACCAGACAGCCCCAGTCACGGCGCTGCCGATCACCCACTCGGGGAATCGTGAAACACTTTCCCACACTTCAACCAGAGCCCAGCTGCTCCCTCTAGTCCGGGCCAGGCTGTTCCTCTTGCTTGTCTCCCTAACCACCCAGGACCAAACCACCTGTCCCCGAGCTCTCTGCTCATGGGGGCTCAGTTCCTGCACAACCCTAAGCTCACCTGCTACTCCCAACAACCCTCCCTGCTCCCCCGGCCTAGCTATCCCCTCCCCCTGCTCTCAGAGCTACCCCGGCTCCTCCCAGGAGCCCTGAACCTGGCAGCTTCCCGACCTTGACTTCTCTCCACCCATTGATCCCAGCTGCTCCGAGCTTCAACCCTAAACTCACTTGTTCAGCCTCTCAGGCCCCACCCCTCATATACCCACTGGCTCCAGCTCTTGGTCCTTTCACTCCAGCCTCCTGCTCCTCTGGCCTCAGCTTCTCCCCAGCCCCGCTCTCTCCAGCCCACCAGTAACACCATCCTCCAGTTTATTTTCATCTGCCCCCGTCACCCTCCACCCCAGGCCCAAGGCCCCAGTGACACCACCCTCCCTGGTTGCAGTGCCCTCTGGGGGACGGGAAAGGGGGGTTTCACTCCCAACCTGCATTTTTGAGGGGTGGCCAGCTCCCTCTATCCTAAGGGACCACCACTGGAGCTTGACCACTAGCTCCAAATCCTCTGCGAAGTCCCATTTTCAGGGGGATTGGATGGCACCCGGGCAAAGCCCAGACAGGGAACAAGCCAGTCCCTCCTGCTCCCAGCTGGGGCCCAGGCAAGCTGGGCAGAGATTTTCGGCTCATGCACAGTGGGAGAACAGGCGGCCCCTATCCCATGAGGACGGGCTCCCCTTCCCCTCCTGGCCCGGCCATCTGGGGGGCCGCAAGGGAGATCAGCTCTAGGATCGGAGCGGGGAGGTCCCTTGCCCCCCTGTCCGGCTCGGGGTGGGAGCCAAGGGGCAGACGCCGGGGCAGGTCTGCGCAGCGCACGGTGCCAAGGGTGGGGACCGGTGCGGTGCCCCCGGCCCCGAGCAGTGGGGCGGGCGGGCGGGGGGGGGGGGGGACTCCTCTTCTCCCCACCCGCATCACCCGGCCCCTCCCGCTCGCCGCGCCCCCACCGGGAGGAGGTGCCCCGGGCTGCACAGGTGCCAGGACCGCGCTTACCTGCCCCGGCGCCGGGCCGCGGAGGGGATGCGCGGGGCGGGCCGCAAGGATCCGGCCGGGGCGAGCGCTTAGCCCGGCAGCCGCTCGGCGCAGGGGCGGGGAACCGGGAGCGCTGCCGTCACTCGCCACCTCCCCCGCGGAGGAACCAGCCGCTCCCAGCCTTATTTACCTTGGCGCCGCGCTCGGCTCGGCTCGCCCCGCCCCGCCGCCGGGGCCCGAGCACCGCGCCGCGGGCCGCCCGGGGGCACGTTCCGCAGCCTGGCGGCCGCTGCCCCAGGGACCGCGCCCTGCCCCTCCCGGGCGGCGTCTCTTCCCTCGCGGCCTTTCCTGCGCGCCCCTCACCGCGGTGTCAGAGCCGCCCAGCCGGGCGCCTTTCCCCGGCTCCCACGGCGCGGGGGTCCCCGGGGCGCGGCGCCTAAGGCCAACCCTGGCAGAGGAGCCCACGGCTCGGTGCCCGCTCGGAGACCCCGCGCTGCGCTCGCTTCCTGACCCCTTGGGCAGCCCTGGGCGTGAATCAGTCACCCCCAGCCCTGCTTGTGCTGGACGGGGGCACGTTCCCGGCAGCCAGGGCAGGGGCTGACCGCCCAAGGACGGACACAGCCTGGGGGAGTTAAAGGAAGGGCAGTGGGGTCCCCTCGGCCCAGCTCTGTTACCTTAACCAGGAGACCTTCCCGGCTCCTCCTGCGGCCTCATTCACTGCACACCTGATCCTCTGTCCTAGGCCCCTGTGTCTCAGGGCGATGACCCCTCTATCCAATTGTCACCCCTCCCTTCACTTACTTTTCTACTAAGATTAAAAGGGGATCAATGCCAACTCATCAGAGAACTCATGGTGTTTGGAGAGGTTGACAGGGGAGCAGGGAGTGAGATTTCATTTGCTTCAGGCAGCAATAACGTTTTCAGCCCCTCCCAGTACGCCAATTGCTTTTTGTGATCCCCTTTGGGGTCCTGGCCCACTGGTTGAGAACTTCTCTCTTAAGGAGGATGAATGCTGCTTTGAGCAACCTTTAGAATAGTGCCTAAGTGACTTAGGCTTCTATGTATCTAAAACCCCTGGACTTCTACATCATTTAGTCCTTTCAGGGAATTCTACCCTTGATCTTTTTCTGCAGCAAGAGGCAGCCGTCTGGGAAATCCTTTCAGAGTTTAAGACTTCCTTTAACGTGGGGCCAAGTGACTAATGACTCCTACAACTCCCCGGTCTGGTAATCCAGGAACTGACTTCGTTACTGCAGCTCCAGCCTCACAATAGGGCACTGGCCCCCCAGCTCAAGGGCTCCAACCACATACCAGTGGGGCACCAGGCCCCTACCCTGACTCAGTTTTCGGGGGAATTTTTGCTCCTGAAGCCTATTTCAACAATAAATGTCTTTACACTTATGAGACAAAAGGTGCCTCCAATTTAATCAAGAAAGGAACACATTTCAGAACCAGCTGTTAGCATTTTACTCTCCCTACCAGCATTTTAGTTACTCCTAGGGAAAGGTTTGCAGCAGAAATTTAGACTGTTGATGCACCCTTGGGACCCAAAAAAAGAGTTTCAAATCATGGTACATTGCACTGGTGCAAACCTCATAATCAGGAGATGCTGGTCCCTTCCTCAGGGCATAGCTTCAAAAGGCTGGGGGTGCAGATTTGCATAACCAGAGGGTGAGGAGTGGTGGTTTGGATTCACTGGGCCCAGCCCACCCTGACAAACAGGGCGGAGAATGGAATAGCGGAAAATTAATCAGTGATAAATTTTAAACAAGACCAACTTTGCTAGATGGTCCAAACCATTCCTCAACTATGGAAGAGGTTCCTCGGTTAAAAAATTCCTGCTTAGGAAAGGAAGTGAAAGCCAGGATAAAAAAATAAAGCATATGGCAAATGGAAAACCAGGCAAGATTGGCAGAAATGGCAATAAATGAGCAGTTACGAAATGCACACAAATGATAAGTAGAGCTAAAGGGAAGCCAATAAAAAAACATGTATGGCCAGCAGGGTTAAAGACAATTAGGAATTTTAATAATATATCAGGAATAAAAGATATCCCTACATAGAAATGGACCTACACTCCACTGGTAGGGTGGTAAAATTGTCAAGAATGATGCAGAAAAGGCTGAAGAGAGTTCACTACAATTTTCTGTTCTGTATTTGGAAGGAAGCTATACGACATTCAGTTTACAGTGATATGCAATAATTCCTAGTCTAACAGATGGTAAACAGCATCTACTATAAGCATTTTTCAATAAGCAAGACAGTTTGCACCCAAGAGTTTTAAAAGAATTGGTGAAGGAGCGCTCTGAACTATTGATGTTGGTATTTAACAAATTATAGATTTATAAAAAAAGAGTTTAAAAATTTAAAGTAAGTTCCAGAGGACTGAAAAGCCTAATGTGCCAATATTTTAAATGGGTAAATGGAAGTTTTCGGCTGGTTAGTCTGACACTAATCCTGGGAAACAAAGGATGGAAACAGATCTTGTTAAACAAACAACATTTATTGATTACATCACAAGTTTGGTTGATAAAGACTGTAGATATAATGTACTTAGGACATCACACCTGCAACCTCAAAAAATCTGCTTTGTTAAAAACCAAACAAACAAGGAAAACTGGGTTTTGGCAGATTTTGATTTTCTAATAAAAAGAATCACAAAATTTCTAAAGTAGATATGAATGATTGAACTAACCTCATTATAGCCTGATTCCTGCCTGCATATTTATACCTGCCTCTGGACATTTCCACTGCATGCATCTGACAAGCGGTTATTCACCCACAAAAGCTTATGCTCCAATACGTTTGTTAGTCTATAAGGTGCCACAGGTCTGTTGCTTTTGCTTGAATTTTTTTGCCACACAGCTCTGCCAAATGCAGCGTCGTCTCTGGCCTGCTGAGTGATGGCATAATGAGAAGTAAACATGTGAACAGAGAACCAGGTTGTGGCTCTACAGATATCCTGGATAGGGATGTGCGCCAGGAAGGCCGCCAAAGATGCCTGTGCTCTCGTCGAGTGGCCTCTGACAACCGGCGGTGGCAGAACCCCTGCCAGGTCTGAGCATCGACAGGAATGGGCCGTGTGTAGCGATCGCAGGGCTTACCGCCTGGGGACTGGGGCATACCCCATCCCCTGCCTGAGTCCTGTTTGGGCGGACTAGTGAAGAGTTTGAAAACTACTACTAAGGGTAACTAATAAACGACTAACTACATACAACTATATGACAGGGTTTCAAAGTTAGCAAGAACAGAGAAGGAATTAATACTAGCCAAAGTAGCAGATGTTCCAGTGTCGTCACTGGAAGCAAGAAGGAACTGAGAGTTGGGGGAACCAGCAGTGCCCCTTATACTGTGCCATGCAGGCGCCGTTCCAGAGGGTGCCAGAGACGGTCCCCTATGGATACCACTGAGGGAAAAACTTCCACGCGTGTGGCGAGCACACACGCCTAATATGGAATGGGTATGAGCAAGCACTCGAAGAAGAAAAACGTTTTAATGGAAAATTTTCAACCAGCCGTAACTAAAATGCATCTCGGAACAAAGAATGTAGGTCACACTTAAACAATGGGGGCTGTATCCTAGAGAGAAGTGACTCTGCAAAGGTCTTGGGGAATAAGCAACTAAACGTGCTCTCAGTGCAACACTGTCGCTGACAGGGCTAACGTGACCCTTAGAGGTACAAGCAGGGATTCTCAGGAAGGAGGAGGAGGTGTTCTTCCCTCTGCATGTGGCATTCATGAGACCAGGACTGGAGACGGTGTCCAGTTCTGGTGTCCACACTTTAAAATGGACAACTGGACAGGGCTGAGGAAAGGGTTACGACGACTGAGTCTGGAAAACCTGCTTTATAGGGACAGACTAAAGAAGCTCAATCTATTTAGTTTATCAAAGAAAGAGTTAAGAGCTGACTTGATCATGATCTCCAAATACCTACGTGGGGAGATCTCTCATATTGCGTGGTTCTAATCTAGGAGACAAAAGCAGAAGAGCAAATGGTTGGAAGCTGAAACTAGACCAATTCAGACTAGACATCAGGTATAGATTTTTACCAGTCAGTGTAATTAACCATTGGAACAATTTTCCAAGCCATGTGGTGGATTCTCTGTCACCTCTAATCTTTAAATCAAGACTAATAAAACTCTTTAAAAGATGCTGTAGCCAAAACAGAAGTTATGGGCTTGATGCAGAAATTACTGGATAAGTTCCTTTGGCCGTAACAGCGCCTCCAGATCTACACATCTCTATAATGGAGTGGTACCCACCTCTCACAAGTCCCCCTTGGTCAAGTGTGCATGTACCTGCTGTTGTTCTTAACGTCTCAGCTCACGGTGCCCCCAGTAGGCCACTGTGCTTGCCAGGCGGGTCTTCAGTGACTCAGTCCTCCAGCTGAGTCACACACAGTCCATGTGCAAACAACCAACCCGCCTTGGGTTATAAATCCAAAATGTCTTGCAGCCTTCCTCATGCTCAGTCCTTTAACAGTCCAACTGGACCCATCATGGTACCCATCCATTGGCAACATCTCCTGAGCTCTTCCCAGGCTCCCGTCAACAAGGCCTAAGTACCATAGCGGACCAGCTTATATGCGAAGGTCCCCGCTCTGGGATGGAGCAGCACCCCCGGGGCTTCCTCCTGCCTTTTAGTCCTCTGACCCTTCCTCTCCAGATGGGCCAGTCTCAGTTTAGCCCCCTTTTAGGGGGCTAACAGGTCCATGTACGGTCCTTTCCCTGGGCCTGTCTAAACCCCCTTCTTTCAGGGCACAGTCACTTCCCCAATGGCTGTTGGGGGAACCTGGGCCTACCCACTACTCCAGGTCCCAACCCAGGGACCCTCTAAGTAGCAACCACATGCCACATCCCTTTAACTAACTGCGTTTCCCTGGGCCACTTCCCAGGAGCCCATCTTAATTGAGTCCTGACAGCCAGCCAGAAATTATTCCCTCCCTTCCTCACCAGCAAATACCCGCCTTAGCCCTCTCAGCCCACCAGGGGCACCTCTTGCTTCCACAGTCACTGCTAGTAGATTGATCTAGCCAGCCTTTCAGCTTATTTTATACAGCCTGCTAGGTCCTAATTAGCTGCTCCCTGCAGCCCCTCTCATTGGCTATGTTCCACAGGCCGTTCTATGCGGCTTGGAAGACCTCTCTGTTGCTCTTTTCTGGGGTGGGTGAGGCAGGATCATGAGGCCTCCAGCAGGGAGCTTCTAGACCTAGTCTACTCAGTCACGATCTCCTATTTAAAATGCTAGTTTTCAGGAAACAGTGTCACCATACACGTCAGACACGTATTTAATCAGCAGTTGCTCTAATAGCAAATAATCCAGTTATGTAACAATACAAAACACTGAAATCAGGTTTCAGTGAACACCAAGATCAGGTCAGACTAGAGAGGATCATAGAAACATAGAAATGTAGGACTAGAAGGGACCTTGATATGTCATCTAAGTCCAGTCCCCTGCACTGGGGCAGGACTTAGTATTATCTAGATCATCCCTGACAGGTATTTGTCCAATCTTATCTTAAAACCCTCCTATGATGGAGATTCTACAACTTTCCTAGAGATAATTTGTTCCAGTGCTTAATTACCCTGCCTTGGCCCCTGACCACAGCCCAGCTGCAGCTCTTTACCCACTCCCAATCCTGGCCCCAGCCCCTGGGCACAGCTCTGTTCCTGTTTATTCCCTACTTTGTGCATTAATACATAGACCTCTAAGATGTAAGTTAGATTTCCCCTCTATATTCCCTCGTCTCCTCTTTGTGCGTGCTATGATTGCCTACATTCTTCCCAGATTCCAACCCTTCGCCCATGGTCTGGGCCTTCTTGGGGGCTTTTGTCTCCCGCCCACATCAAACCTAGTTTAAAGCCCTCCTCACTAGGTTAGCCAGGCTGCATCTGAAGATACCCTTCTTCTTCCTTGATACGTGGACCCCATCTCTGCTCAGCAATCCTCCTCAGAACAACAGTCCATGTTTAAGGATGCCAAAGCCCCCATGGTGACACCATCTGCACAGCCATGCATTCACCTCCATCATGTATCTGTCTCTGCCTGGGCCCCTACCCTTGCCTGACAGATTGACGAGACCACCACCAATCAGACATTCCCTTCAGGCCTTATAATCTGGAAATCTACAAACTCATTCGCATTCAGCCCCAATTTTGGAGCGTTTTCCGGAAAGCAAAGACGCTCCGCTCTACGGGTAGCGCCCTATCAGCTCTGCAACCCAAACTGTCCACAGGCTGCCTTGCCTACACGTTGGACTGGAGTGCAGCCATACGGAGCTCTGTGGTGGTCATGAAACCAGGGGAAATTGAGGAACGCATTGTAACTGTACTTTCCTGAGGTCCCTTCCACACTGATATTCTAGGATTCTATGGTTACAGCAAAGCAAATGGGGCAAGTAACTCCTCAAACAATCTTAGAATACAAAAATAAAGTGGAGCCCAATGTGCAGCTATTCATTTCATTTGTATGTGCTACTGCGGAGTGACACTGGATGCTTTACAGAATGGGCACTGGCCTAGGAATCAGGAGGCCTAGGTTCTGTTCCCAGCTCTGCCGTTGATTTGCTGAGCTAGATGGACGAGTCCTTTTCCTGTCTCTGGGCTTCTATTTCCCCCCAGCCCTTTTTCTAACTGCCTGAACACATTGTTAATGCACAGTGAAGGCTGCCCAATGCTGCTGTAGGCCCTTCCAGAAGGTGGAGAGTTTAGGTACATCTCCCCATGAAACCTTAGCCCTGTCCTCCTTGAGCAATGCTACCATAGACATACTAGCACCCTGCCATTAGAGACTGTGGAGCACTGCAGGACGCAGTCTGCGGCCTTTTCTTCGCTATGGCAACCCTTGGGTTTAGGTCAAGCATAGTGAATGGAAGATACCTACATCTGGCTACCTCCCAAGCGCTGAGCCTACTCCACACAAAGCACCCCACATTTACAAATTTCTCCTGCAAATTCTCTCAGACATTTCCTTCACTTTCCCCTCATTGTCTGCCGCCCGACTGAGCCTCATCTCCTCAGCAGGAAGTCATCTTCGCTGACACAACCCACAGAACTCAGGGCTCAAATGAAACCCTCATCTTTCATGGTCCATAAGCAACTTTCCTTGTATCACAGCAACAACACGAACAACCTGCTCCAATTAATCCCTCCACCACCGAATACAGTAACACCCAACACAGTGAACACAGCTGGAGTGCGTGTACTTAAATGCTGGAATACAATGGCACATACTCTGAAAGGTCAGGAAACAAGATATCTTCAAAGATGTACATATTAGTTAAATTTGATATCATTCCTAACTTGCGTTGCCAACTTTCTAATGGCACAAAACTTAATACCCTGGTGCCGCCTCTTATCCAAGATCCTGCCCTACCCCTTCTGAGGCCTCCCCACCGTACTCAGACCAGCCCCCGCCCCAATTGTTCACTTCCCCCACCCTCACTCACTTTCACTGGGCTGAGCGGGGGGTTGAGAGCTCCAGCTGGGGATGTGGGCTCCAGGGTAGGGCTAGAAGTGATAGGTTCAGGGTATGGGAGAGGGTTCCAGGCTGGAGCAGGGGGTTGGGGTGCGGGAGGAGGTGAGGGCTCTGGGATGGGGCCGAGCAGTTTGGAGTGTGGGAGGGGGTACAAGGCTGGGGAAGGGGGTTGGTGTGTGGGAAGAGTTTTGGGGTGCACTCTCTGTGAGGGAGTTTGATGCAGAAAGGGGCTCCGGGTTGGGGTGCAGGGTCCAGCCAGGCAGCGCTTACCTCAGGCAGCTTCTGGTTGTAGGCACAGCAGGGCTAAGACAAGCTCCCTGCCTGCCCTGGCCCCATGCTGCTCCCGGCCAATGGGAGCTGTGGAGCTGGTGCTGGGGGCAGTACATAGAGCTTCCTTGATCGCCCCTGCACATAAAGGTTGCAGGGACATGCCGGCTGCTTTTGGGAGCTGTCAGGAGCTAGGACAGGGAGGGAGCCTGCCTTAGATCTGCTGCGCCACAGACCAGATTTTTAATGGCCCAGTCAGCAGCGCTGACCAGAGCTGACAGGGTCCCTTTGTGACCGGGCATTCCAGTCAAAAAACAGATGCCTGGCAACCCTATTCCTAATTCATGCTCATTGATGTAATAGAAATAGACCAGATAGACAGAAGTGAGTTTAAACGACAGTAAATATTTCATTAGATGTAAAAATCTGAAACCATTCTCACAATTACAGGACACATTTTATTTGGCTACACATAATTTTATCAAGAAGTTATATAGCTTATTTAAAAAAATCATTATTTGCTGAAAAGCGATAGAAAACAAAATCTCATTCCTAGGCACACGTATCAGGCATGGATGATACAACCAGATTTCCCCACAACACTTAACAGGACAAACACATTCATTCTGTACCAATAGTGAAGCTTCAACAAAATACAGAATATCAGGAACCCACTTTACCAGGACAACGGTAGGGACAGTCTCAGACATTGGCACATTCAACGCAGTGCCTCTTGTAGAAAATTTCACTGTTTGGGGACTGGGGAAGGGCAATTTATAGATCAGGGGTCAGCAACCTTTCAGAAGGGGTGTGCCGAGTCTTCATTTATTCACTCTAGTTTAAGATTTCACGTGCCAGTAATACATTTTAATGTTTTTAGAAGGTCTCTTTCTGTAAGTCTATAATATATAGCTAAACTATTGTAGGTAAATAAGGTTTTTAAATTTTAAATGAAGCTTAGCCATTTTAAGTTAAAATGCAGAGGCCCCCAGACTAGTGGCCATGCCCCGGGCAGCGTGAGTGCCACTGAAAATCAGTATGTGTGCCGCCTTCCGCACGCATAGGTTGCCTACCCCTGTTATAGATGGTGACTTCCCCCACCATTCAATGTAAGGTAGATCAAAAGAAGGAATAATCAAAGAGGTCGCATATTTTGGGGGAGTCCAAGGCTCATCCAGTTCCAGTCACAAATAGAAGGAAGATCTTTGATTCCACTGTGCGCACGTAGTGTTACGAAAATTCCTGGGAAACCTACAGAATAGAGAAAGACCCTTTATTCACTCACAGCCTAAACTTTAAGGTGAAGTTAAGGTTGCTATGATACAGCTGGGCTCACTAGGACCCCAATTTTTGTGGGATTGTTAGAAAAATGGGACAATGAATCAATGGTTCTACACAAGGCACCGTAAGGGTCCATAGAACTTTATGCTGATGTAAAGCTGTGGAAGGCACAGAGAAATGATCAGGGAGGGACAAGGTACTGTTACATTCCTAGTTGCTATTGTTTTCTCCCCGAGGGAAGAGTTAAGGTTGTATGCCTGTACTGTTTTATGATTTCCAGGCATTTTGATACCTCCTGGTGCTACAATTTTAATACAGCCAAATGCAAGGTGCAATGGATCTAGGCACATAGCTCACAATTACAGGATGGGCACTGTATCCTGAAAAGCAGCGGCTTAGGAAAGGACTCAAGGAATCATGGCAGAAACCAACTGAACACGAGCTCCCAGTGTGACGTGGTGGCTAAGAGAGCGAAGGCACTCCTTGGATGTATAACCAGGAGAATATTGAATCGGAGAAAGGAGGTGGCTTGTTCATGGCACTGTTAAGACTACTTATGGATACTGTATCCAGTTCTGCTGTCCACACTCTAAAGATGTTGATGCGTTTGGGAGAGCTCAGAAAAGAGCTACAAGAACCATGTGAGATTTGGAAAACTGACCTTATGGCAAGGGACTAAAGAAGCTGTATTTAGTTTATTCAAAGAAAGGTTAAGAGGGGAGGATCACAGCCTACAAGGACCTACAGAGGGAGACGATTTCCATGGGAGGCACTTGTAGCACTGCTACTGGAAATCCTCACGTCACCGCTTGGAGACAGTCAGTGATTTTGCCACAGGGCAGGGGCGTAGACTAAGCAGATGTCTACACAGGCAGCCTGTGGAAGAGACACCCCCAGCCTGAGTAGACTTGGGTTTGTGGGGCTAGCACTCTAAAAGCAGCGCACAGACAGCACTTTGATGTTGCGGCTCAGGCCGGGGCTTGGGCTCTGAAGCCTTGGGAGGCAGGTAGGAGACCCAAGTCTATCTACCCAGGCTGGAAGTCTCTCTTCCACTGGCTGTGGAGACATACCCAAAGTGACCTTGAAGAGGTTCCTTTTATGCCAAGGGATTCTATGAATCACCCTCCACCCTGAACCACGATTAGATCTCAACCTTTGGTTGGTCTTTTTTGTGCACTGTTGCATTTCCACCATGTCTGATCTGGAGATTTGGGAAAAGCATTTTCACAGCATCACACAGGTCTGCAAAGTCTTTGTTCACAGGGATCTCCTAGAGGGAGAAATCATCACAGATCAGAGTACAGCACGATCTGCCTGCTCACAAAAGGTAAGTATCACGACAGCAAAGGTAGGTACCACAACACATTCTTGCTCTCAGGCATCCATGCAACTAATGCAAGCTCTCACAAAGCTCTTTCAGCTCAGTGATCTAAGCCATCGACCAGTTCACCAGCAAGGGGCAATACCAGAGCTCTGGTGGACATAAAACAAAACATGAAACAAACTAGCGCCAGCTGTCAGGAGAAGAACTGGAAACACGAAGAAGATGAGGGGAAAGGGTCAAAAGCAGCTGATAAGTCAAGAAGGGAGGATGTGAGATTCCAAGCAAGCAACGCTCAACTCTGTTAAAGGGCTGTGTCTCTAGAATGATCAGGGCACAAAGTGGCTGGAATGGATGAAACATGGCGTATGGGTGAGGTAGAAAATGCAATAAGCAGCCTGTCCGCAGAGTTCACACAAAGCCTGAGGAGGGAGTCAGGAAAGTGCAGGAACAGAAAGCAGGCTCAGGAGAAGGGTTTGTAAGAACGTGAGGAACAGCATTTGAAAGGGGGTACTGGGACAGGCAGACCGATTGTAAGTGCAGGCAGGATGATCTGGTCTCTCTCTGGCTGAAGAACACATTTGGTCTGTTCTCAGCCAATCAGAATGAGTCAGGTCACTAAATAACAGAGCAACTGTTGCTCTATTATTAAATCAGTTAGAGAGCATTATAATCTTTTTTTTCCTTTATAAATTAAAAATAAGCCATCAACATTTGAAAAGGGTAGTTTTATAATAACCGCAAGAGCATTCACCAGGCGAAGGGGTCTGTCACTTTCTGGCAAACACCACTAAATAGAAGGAGACCCTCTGTTAAAACCAGATGGTGGTTTATGATGCAACTATACAAGTCAGACAGCTAAGTTATGGGTACCACAGTATCTGCAGCTCAGTCACAATAAGTCTAACTATAAGTATTGGGTCTTTGTGCAACATGCTATTATGTCATGTTGCATAGATTAAGTGCGGTGGAACTATGCTATTTGCAGAAACAATCATGCTCAGTGTTCTGACATTGAGGTCTTTATAATCCACCCTCCTTTTTCAGTACACACACCTTTGGGATTTTATTTCTCTCTATTTTTGCCTGTAAAAATACAGTAAGAGAGAAAAGTGCCACAGTGTCTGTTTGACTTGTCAGTAAATATTAACTTTTTATAATTTTGGTATGTTAAATTGTAATTTTTATATACTAAGAATCTTTATTTTATGTATCTATAAATTTATTGCCCCATATATATTGAAATTAAAAAGTTCTTTGTCCTCCAATTGAACCTAACTCTGGGTGAAAGGAAAATTAACTCAATAATGATGTGTGTGTAATTTTTTAACCCTACTTTTTACCCTGACTTTACTTATAGTCCAGGTATCCAGGGAAGAGATCCCTCAAACTAATGAACAGTGTCTACAAAAATACATGAGAAACAAAACCGGGTGGGTTCTGTAACGGGCAAAAGAGGCACTGAAAGAGGCTTTTATCTCATTAAGAACTGTTGGTCTCATAGCTGTTAGTAATAATGATTGGATAAGAGATTTCTTTTTACTCATCAATCAGGTAAATTGAGGATTGTAAAAGAAATTCCATCAGCAATTAAGAAAACAGAACATATAGCAAAATTTATTGTGGGAAAGTACTTTTTCCTCCAAAAAGGAGCTTCGTCTCACACCCAATGCAAGGAAAGAGGGTTGGACAGTTAGTTTGGGAATGAACACTGTCAGCATTCCACCAGGTACAGAGGAAGGGACCAAACTACCTTCACTTTACCATCATCCTCTGTAGATAAAGTACGTCTTCCTTCTATACAGTGCTGTATTAATCTTTGATTAAATAATTCCATTTGAGCCTGTTACCTGACAATATCAAATAGTTATTAAATTCACACATGCAGACTGTGCCCTCTAGCCTGGGAGCGTGCACATTCAGATCAACACCCGGCCTTGCAGATGGTCTCAGAAGGCACCCAGCAGCTCTGGCAGCCCACTGTGCCAATGGACTCTTTTAGCCTTCAGTCACTGAATGAACGCACCCCAGGTCACTTGTGACTAGAAGTTGTTACTGAATGGTCACAGCTGCTAAAGCTTAGGAGAGAGGCTCTGGGTAGAATGGACCACAGCCTGAATTCCCATCTCACCTAGTTACAGGGGTGAGGCACAGGGACAGGGGATTGTGAGAAGCCTGTACCACCAATGTCCATGCCATACCTGGGGGCAAAGGCCTGCCTTACTCAGAGTGGGAGAATGTATCCTCAGATACATTTCTTTGAGCCTCAACATCCTCTAGGATTATGAACCGAGGGCTACTTCATTTTAATGAAAATATAATAATGTGTCCCAAAGCTATTTGCTTCTTCACAGACCAGGTGCGACAGATTTATCCAGTGTTTCAGGATGTGCAGTAGCTCAAATTCCTTCCAGGTGCTGCTGTTTTAGTAGGACAAGGCCAGGTATAGTGTGTGACGGACAATACCTGTGCACCTTAACTGGACCTCCATATCCTAGAGCTAGACACTCAAAATTGGCATGTAGGCACATGAATCAGCATTTAGGCACCTGCGTGCCACTGTGAACATCCAAAGGTGATGTGTGGACATGTATTTAGGTGCTCACGGTTTCAAGTTGGTGGCCCACCCAGATATGGTCCTTTAGCTCACAGTGCCTGCAACAATAGTGCTTCTATAATTCACGCTGATAGCACTGTGTTATTTACAGTTCAGACTAGTCTCTTTTGGAAGGCAAAACTTGCCCCTGCCCTCTGCTGTTTAACACTTACTGAGAAGTCCAGGATTTCAACCACGGCACCGGAATTTGCTTGTATAGCTTTGAGAATCCCAAAGCAGCCCTCACTCTGCAAAGGATTTCTGGATATCTAAAGACAGACATAGGAAATAACAATAGCAACAATACAGATCACATGTTCTTTTCATTCATGTGCCTTTCTTTGATATCTGGAACTCACACCTCAAATTGCAGCTGTCTTACAGAGGAAAATCATCCTTCTCAAGTGTCTTCAGGCACATGCTATGGTCATGGGACAAAAGCAGGACCTCAGTGATAAGAATGGATGGTGAGATCTATTTGAAAATCTCACGTCTACAAGAACCAAACTCTTTTTAATAAGTTAACTTTTGGGGATTATCAAAATGTGCCCAAGCTTCACTAAAGCAACCACATAACCTCATTATGGTCCTCTTGTCCTCCCTCAGCATTCGCAGCTCCACTCTCTCCTTGTTGTTCTCCTCCCCATCCCATCTTTCAGTGAGGGTTCCCACAAGGCTTCATCCTTGCCTTTCTTCCTTTACACGCCAACACTGGCTGACTTTACCTACATGTATCTTAGTTACATATCCTTGAACCTGACCTCACCTGTGTGTTTTACACCCGCACAAGATTCTTAGCTGCACACAGCTTCTGCTGGGCAATGTGGAAAAAGGAGTAAGCTGTCAGGGAGCTGGTTATGGCTCCGTAACTCTCTGCTTGACCTGGAGGCTGCCAGTGGTCTCCAAAGGGCAACACACGAGCTGGGAATATCTAAAATGCAGCATACCTGGTAATACGCACTCTCTACCACTCCATGACCTTCTTCACACAAAAGTGTCAGGAGCCCCCTTTGAGCTGTCTGAGGAAGAGGAACAGGACAGAGTATCTGCCCCACGGTGCTGAGCTGATGGACAGGTCAGACACCCAATGGCCATTAACCGCATCTCCCTCCAGCTCCCAAATGTGTGCAGCAAATGTGGCTGCCGTGTAAGGAGGGGACAGCAGAGGCCTGGAAGATCACTCTCCATATCGGAAGGCAAGGTGGTAGGCTGCAGGGCAGACCAGGGAGCAGCAGACTGTAGGCTCTGGTTCACGTATGGGGAGGGGTATAAAATGCTTGAATTCAAGAGCCTGTTGAACACAAGCACTCCTTGTCTACCCGAGACCATCTGCATGCTGCATTTCACAGGAGCGGCCGGAGACTGATGCTACAGGCTCCCCTGCAGATGCTGCAGAATGGTTCACGCGGGAACTGATTCAATGCGCACTCATGCCAGTGACATTTTAAATACATCCTTTATTGTGTTTTCCAACATCTGCTTTAAAAAAGCTACTTACATTAAGGCTCTTCAGAGTCTGGTTTTCTTTCAGGCCTACTGCAAAGCGCAGAGCTCCTTCCAGGGAAATGCGGTTATTGCTTATAATGGAGAAAAGGTAGATGTCTTACATTTTTCATTCCGTGTTCTGCACCCACCCAGCCAAGGCCATACTGTCATGGAGACATTTACTACAGTACGGGGAACAGGAGCACAACATGCTCTACAAACTCATGTAAAGGTACAGAGAACCACTTCACCCACCACTGACATGCGGACACATCTGGAGGGGCATTAATAGCAGCAAGTTAATAGCTCTCTACACACAATGATTTGAAGGAGAGGAAGTGACAAAGAGCCAACCAGCCTCCCTTTTGAATCAATTCCTATCATAACATCATGTCCACTGTAAGCCCTATCAAATCGACAATACTTCTCACACCTAACTATCCTTAGCATATAGGACAGTCCAGGCCTCCAAGTACATAGGCCAGTGCTTTGCTCTTCAAAGGATTTGTCCAGCTCTCATTGTGAGCACAAACATGAGATTTCTCTCTCTCATGCTGCACAAGGGGCCCTCTAAGCTCCAAAGTCTCTTTTCTTCTCATTTCCAGAGGTGCTAGGAACCCTGGATCCTTATCGCTAAATTTCCATCCATCCTCCCCAGCCAGATGGAATCAGTTTATTCCCCAAATTGTAACAATATCACCTTGACCCCAGTAATCTGCTCACTCTTTTACACCATCGCTTTCTCCGGGGCCACAAGGCTTACTACACAGCTGGGGTCCTGGCAGCCATGACGGAGGATAGGGCAGTAAATAACAGATGCCAATAGATCTTACCCAGCTAGAAACGTCATGGCCAAATGCCCATTACATGGCATTCCCTTTGTCCTTTTAGCACCAGCAAGAGCATTCTGGTTTACACATAAAACCGAGGTCAATGGCTGCTCAGGGTTTCAGCCACTGGGGGGTGCACTTACTTTGAAGTGTGGGACATGTTACATCACGACCTGAGCCTAACTCACCTAATGTTGAGCTCTTCCAGCACATTGTTGACTTTCAAGGCTTCCCCCAGGGCAGCCGCTCCGTTATTGCTGAAGCCATTGTAGGAAAGGTCCAGAACTCTGAGGAATACGTTTGCCTATGGAACAAGCCAGAATTACTGTAAAAAGCTTCACCGTAGCTTGGGACAAAAACGGCCATCTGCATCACCCTTGCAGAAGGACCTTCCATGGCCCATGCTTCCAAAACAATTTCAGACGGAAAGTGTGCGAGAGGAAGAGAATGGGCAAAGGACCTTGAATACACACAGCCCTACATTTTCAAAACCAGGAGCCTAAAGTTTAGCTCCTAAACTCAAATTTAAGTCCCCACGAGTGGGGATTTTCAAAAGCACCTAAATGACATATGAGCACAAGTCCCATCAACCTCAAACTGCATACCCCGAGGGAGCCGTACAGCCTTGAAATGTTTCAGCTTTCTTGGCTTGTGGAAGTTCAGTATGTCAGCAGGTGGGCTGGTTGCAGTTTGCTTATCAATGTGTGTGTGCTGGTCTCACAGTAAGGATGTTAATAAAGCCCTGGACTGGTCTTTTCAGCATCAATAAGCATTTTAAGCATGAAACCTCACAACGAGGGGAAGGGGGAAAACTGTGTACGACTGGAAATTCTACTAACAGTTGGGAAGTACATAAAACTTTCATTTCAGCAATTTAAGACTATAAAATGAGAAGAAAGTAATGAATTTCAAAAGGCAAATGGAAATAAATCAAGATTTAATTTTTTTAAAATTGATTTTTATCTCCCCGATTTCAAGGCCTGTACACTTCAGTGTTTTACGTTCAGGTCCTGATGGGAGTGTCTACCCAAACAGATGACGCTGAACAGGAATATTACAGGGTGCCAAGACAGGAGATAACACAGACTTCCTACCTCGAAGCCCCTGGCTAAGGCAGCTGCTCCTTGGCTGCGGAAGTAGTTCCAGCTGATATTAAGCTCCTTTAGTCCTGTGTTTTCTGCTATAGCCATTCCAAGAACCTCACCTTACGAAACAGGTTAAAACAATTCTGTAAAGACCTAGGAAAGGATCGGTAGCTCAGCTGGGCAGGAAGCTCAGGTTAGGGTAGGAAACTCTTTGGGTGAGAAATTAAAACCAAAGATTTTTCTTTTATGCATCTTGTGGCATAAGCTCAGAGCAGGGGCTGCAGGAAGAGCCAGAAAACAGGCTCCATGTAGTCATTAGCCACTGAATGCACATAAAAGGTGGTACCAGGACTAGCCCCCTAAGGCAAAACAGAGCCCAACAGGACAGTAACCGAAGTAGGGCCATTCTCGTGGGCTGGCTGAAGTCTAGAACCAGTAGCACCTACACAACTCAAAATAGCTCTACTCTGCTCTTCAACCCTCTCTGTGCTTCCTGGAGCCACCCGCAAGTGAGATTACAACCGTTGAGAGGTTTCCTCTGTGCAGATGGCTCAGTGGGATTGAAATAGATAAGGAGGGGTGGAGGTTTCAGGGAGGAGGAAGACGACATCAAGATTAACTGCGGGGCATAAAGCACAGACCAGGAGGGAAAAAGAAGAAGAGAGTGCAGAATGGCTGGCAGAGTGGATGGGAAAGGGACATAGCCTCAACCTGCAGGGAAACCAAAGGACAAGCAGAGCTCATCAGTAAGAAATCAGTAGAGACAGAGCCAGTAACAAATGGGTGACCCTGAAAGAAGGAGGGAGGTCGGCAGAACTGGAAGGAAAGAATCGAAGTAAGGAGGGAAAAAATCCCAAGATCTACAGATTTCAGTGCGTGGCTAGAGGTGGCATAAGAATCTCAAGCCCTACATCACACTGCCCAGGCTACATCCCAGAACTGGTCTCCTTTTGCACCCTCTCCACCAATACCACCAGCTTTACTACCCCTCCCCAACGTCTGCTTGCCTTCTTCCAGGCTGCCCCTCATACCTGAGCATCCTTCCAAACCCGAGTCTCCAAGCCCTCTCAGCTCCGCGGTCAAATCCCATCTAACACCCACTTCTGCACCATCTCCCACAAAAACACACGTACTGAAAAAACAGAGTTACTGCACAGTGTGAGTAACCGTCTCTTCTTCAAGCAGTGTCCCTAGGTGCTCCACTCTGTAGGTGACTACTCAGCAGTTCCTTCTACAGAAGTGCACTTTCCCCTCTCAGAAATTAACAACTCTCTCTGGTTCCCACTATCTCTTCCACTCCCACTCACATCTTCCATTCTCCCTGTCTTGATCTATCCTGCCTTTCATTCTGCTTCTCTCCTCAGCTCAACCATCTCTTTTACAGCCCCCACTTTTGCCTTCAACAACTTGACTGATCAGGCAGGGGCTTTGGTGAGAGGTAATAGAGATTCAAGCTAGGCAGTTTTGACCGCCATGGAGGGTCAGGAAAGGCAGGATGGCCACTCCCATTCTTTGACATCCCCCACCCCTTTCCAGAACTAAAAATAAAGACCCATTAAAGGGCAGAAAAGATGAATCAGTATTTGCCTATTGCCTGCAGTCACAGACATATCACCTCATTTCATCAGAAGCAGCGGCCTTTTTATTCTATTTGCTTTTCTTTTCTCTGCTCTATGTCCTTATTTCTTCCTCTTCTTCTACCTCTAAACAGACTCTAGCCTCCATCTCCCGGGTTTTCTGTTCCTCCAAATTTTCTATGCTCTGCTCTTCTCTTATCCCGGTTCTTCACTCTGTTCTCAGTGAAAGGCCTCCAGGGAGAAGTTATTTGTAAGGAGGGATTTGAAGGATGTGAGGAAGGCCATTCAGCGCATGAGGAGAGAGAGTGAATCCCAGCATAAAAAGAGAAAACTTAGAGATGGACAGAGAAAAGTCTGGAGAGAGCAGAAGACAGACAATGACAGTAGAGATGGAGGCAGGTGGAGCTTTTTCAGGCCTTTGAAGGTGAATAACAAGAAATACGGACTTAATACAGAAACTGAGATGATGCCAAGTGAAGGAATTTAAAGAAGGGAGTGACGTGCTCTGAGTGGTAATAGGAGATGATATTTTTGGCTTATCCATTCTCTGGAGGACATAATGAAACATGGAAGATCTCAAATGGTGGCAGACCAGAGACGGCCAGGGTGTAGGAAGACAAGATTGATGGTGGATAGAGAGAAAAGGATGGACTTTTAGAGGAAGATATGAATGTTTCATGAGCAAGGATTCCAACATGACAGAGCTTCTGATCCTGGGTGGTGAGGAGGACAGCGGAGCTGTAGGTGGTTACAAAAGGTTTTGGGAGAAGAGAGAAGTTCAGTTTTCACTACTTGGAGTATGAATTTGCAGCAGGCTGTAACTATACAACTTGTGGGTCTACAAAGACACTGCTTTACCTGATGAGTCACCAAGCATGTTGTGACTCAGATCCAGATATTCCATTTTGTTGTTAGCCCGGAGCGCACTGGCGATGTACTTAGCTGCATGGTCATTAAACTCATTTCCTGAAAGTTTAAGGGTAACAACTGTAGTATTCTCCAGAAGCATAGCAGCAACGGCCTCGGCTCCTTTAACTCCAAGTCTGTTGTCAGATAAATCTACATCTGGGGGAGGCAGAAAAAACCCAAGAACAAAATCACCATTTAGCTAAAGGGGAGATGTCAAAGACCTCCAGCTGTCCACTGCAATGGAAATCTCTTAAAGCAGTATTGCCAGTCCCCAAAGTTCAAAAATTATGAGATTGCCTCCCCAAAATCATTAATTTTTAAAAGAAAAAGCTGAAAATAGTGGCTTTTGCTCTAACTTCTGAGTTTTTAACTCTTCCTACCTACCCCTAGTGTGTGGATGACAATTACCTTGTTAACTCTCCCAAATATATTGTCAATAAGGCAATTTTGACCCCGTTGATGGAGTTCTGACTATACCCCATGGAGATCAGGGCCCCATTGTGCCTGGTAGTCCACAAACACATAGGAAAAGACAGTCCCTGCCCCCAAAGCACTTATGAGTCTAGTGCAAAGCTCATTTGTGATTTTGTGTTATGGTAGCCAGAGCTGGGCCCCACCACATTCATCTCATCTAGAGACCTCCAACCAGCCATGAGATGAGAAGAACCTTCTAACCGCTGCTGAGCTGAGCAGAATTCACACTGCTGTCCCCCCTGTGTAGATCGCTGCCAACACCCAAGGCATCCAGATCCCATTAGCACTAACAGGGTACCTTGGAGAAGGAAACTCTTTCTGGAAAGACGAGTTTATTAAACCAGGTTCTGACCATTTTGCAGCTCACTTCCTCTCTGCACACACATGCAAAATCTTCTGCTTAGACACTGTCCCGCACAGCCCCGCTCTTAAAGGGACAGCTCTCATTGACTAACAAACCCAAACACTAAAAATGCAACAGTAAAATAAATATTAACACTACGTCCACATTCACTGGATAATTTCCAGCCAAGAATATCGAAAGAATTTCCAAAGATCTCTCAATCACAAATGTTGATTTTTAACAAGCTTTGGCACCAGGGCTTAAAGTCTCAGATTATTTCCTGGAGTCTCCCCTCCTCGCCCCAATTCGGGGCTTCAGATGTGGGGCAGGTGGTGGTGCCGGGGCTCCTGTGGGTTTGAAAATATTTACCTGTTGAATTTAAGCCCTGCTTGGCACATTAGGAAAGTTACAAAAGACTGGAAAAAAGCCAAGGTAGTGCCAATGCTTAAAAAGGGTAAACAAGATGACCTGGTTAATCACAGGCTACTCAGAATTGCCAAAAATGATGGAGACAGATCAGTTCTAGAGAGTGATCTGGATTGTTCAGTAAGGGCAGTCTCATTTGAATTATATGCATGATTACTGCCAAATGCAAAGCCATACATCCAGGAACAAAAAACAGAGGTTATGCTTACAAGATGGGGGACGATAGCTTGGAAAGCAACAACATTGGAAAGGACTTAGATGATAGATTGAATTGAACATGGGCTCCCAGTGCAATGCAGTAGCTAAGAAGGTGCACATGCAGGGGAATATCAAAAAGGAACAAGGAGGTGTTATTACCTCTGTATACAACATTAGTGAAAACATTACTGGACTACTGAATCCAATTCTGGTGTCCACATTTTCAACAGGATTTTGAAAAATTGGAAAGAGTTCAGAAAAGAGCTACGGGAATGACTTATGGACTGGAAAACCTACCGTACCGGGAGAGATTTAAAAAGCTCAATCTATTTAGTTTATGCAAGAAAGTGGTGACTTGATCATGGTCTACAAATATCTACATAGGGAAAAGATTTTTGATAGCAGATGGTCTTTAATCTAACAGAAAAAGGCAGAATGAGATCCAATAGCTGGATGACGAAGCTAGACAAATAAGGACTACAGATAAAGTACAAACTGTTAAAAGTGAGAGTAATTTATCATTGGAACAACTTACTAGGGATGTGGTGAATTCTCCATCAGCTGAATTCTTTAAATTGAGACTAGATAACGCTCTAAACGATGCTAAAGCTGAAACAGAAGTTATGGGCTAGATGCAGAAGTTACTGGGTGAGTTTATATGGCCTGCAGAGCAGGAGTTGAGATTAGATAATCTTAAACTGCGCCTTCTGCCCCTCAAATCTAAGCATGTCCTATTTAAAATGTTTAGCTTTTACGAAACTGTTACCATACCTCAAGAAGAGCTGTGAGTAAGCTAGAAAGCTTGTCTGTCTCATCAAGAGAAATTGGTCTAATAAAAGGTACTACCTCCCCCACCTTGCCACTTGTATGCTTAAGAGATGTATTTAATCAGCAGTTACTTTTATAGCAAATAATCCAATTATGTAACAATACGAACACTGACATCAGGTTTTAGAGGACACCAAGATTTACTGTCTTTCAAGGTAAATATTAATCAAGGGTTTAAGTTTTGACCCAGTACATTCGGATATGTGTCTCAACAGATATCAATATTTATATATTAAAATGCAGTTCTGAAAAGGCACTGTAAAGACAGCATGGAGGATTTCATGTTTGTCTCTCTCAGTAGTTCCCAGAGCAAATGTACTTCATTTACAAGTAAAACTATGGAAGCTTACGCCAGAATAAGCTGCAGACCCCCGTGTCCAGCCCATCCTCCTTGCCTGCCTCCACTGCTTCCTACCCTCCCAACTCCTGGGTTTTCAAAGTTATAAACTAGGGTTGGGGGGGGGGTCAATGCGGTATGTAGGGAATGTGAAGAAAAGGGGAGACACTCTTCCCTCACCTGCTTTGCCAGTCGCACCTCAGAATCCACCCGTTGAGGCTAGTGCTACTCCAGCTTGATGGAGCCTCACCCATCTGAGATGTCAGATATCTGAGGTAAGAGACTTTGGTTCAAAGTCCCTGCTCCAAATCAGGCAGCCTTGGGATCTGAACTGATCTCTTCCACTGCAGAGGTGAGTGCTCAAGCTACTGAGTAGATAGGAAACACCACAACCACCACCTCCCTCAAGCCACTTTCTACTGGCCAGCTTCAGCAGTTGCCCGCTCAGTTTGCTAGCTTCTATGGCTCCATTTTTAGGCACCTAATTCTCCCCATGCATTGTCTAGAGAGCAGGTGCACCTAACTCAGGAATGTGGATTTCAATGGGTGGCAGGGCACCTAAAAGTAGGTGTTGCAAAGCTAAGCAAAGTCCACTTAGTCACTCCAGCCCAGTCCTTACAGCACAGATATCGGCTGGAGCACAAGGGCCTAGGCCACCAGGCTTAGCTCCGCCTGCCCCTAATTAGAAGACAGTTGTTCTAACTGCCAGTCCAGCAAACTCAACCTGGAATCAGAAAGTTAAGATGGTTTTTTCTGCCTTATGCATCTTCAACAATATCCTGCAACTGGTCTCTCAACTTCCAGTTCTATTACTGATTCGTGATCAGAAGAAAATCCAGCTCTCTTTCCCAAACGCTATTGGCTTTGCAGAGATAAGCAGAAGTAAAAACATGTTATTCAGTAAAGACATGAATCCACGAAAGTAAAGACTATGCCTACACATAGGGAGAGCTGAATAAGAAGGCACTATTTAAGATAGTCACTTTTCAAAGCAGGGTCCAATTCTGTAGCCCTCTCTCATATGAGCAGTGACAAGGAAGTGAATGGGATCAGCCAAATATGCAAATGAGAACTTCCTTCTCTCTCATAAAACCTTATTGCCACACTTTGATACATGCCTTATATCAGAATTATCTTTGACTTGGGACACAAACCTGAAATGTAACAGTTTTCTTTTAACATCTCTGCAACAGCAGCTGCCCCTTCTCCATTCAGCCAATTATCACTCAGGTTTAACTTTACGATGGAGGTGTTGGTCATCAAGGAAAGAGATAAAGCTTTGGCACCCTGGAACATATGACAGCATCACGGGTCACTCACAGGACTATTCAGTACAATGAGCACTTTGATTGGTTTGCTTATTTCAGCTTTCCTTAACCGATCAAGAATATATAGATTGACAAAAGCTTTCCAGGCCCTGGCTGCATTTCTGAAGAACACAACTGAAAGAAAAGGACCTCTACATGCAGCAGAGAGCTCCAACCGTGTTCAACAGAGCACCCAACAACAGATCACATCCTGCTACCAGTGAAGTCAATGGCAAAATTCTCAACAACTTCGTTGGATGCAGGATCTAACCTGCTGTCTCTTAAGGAAAGTGGCAGAAGCCGCCTTCTGTGAGTGATTTAAAACTAGACTGGAAAAAGCAATGCCGAATATAGTTAGAGTTCAAAGGATGCAAACGGAGTTGGTAAGGGTCATTAATTATTTCTCCATCCACCAAGAAGTAAAAAAATTTTTTACTACCAATATTCATAATGTAGAGGGAGAAAATTAAAAATGTAAGATTTGTTCAACTTTAGGACACCTGGTGCCTTCACTCATTATCAGTTCTATCAAGCAATCAGTAACGAATACAAGGATAAGTATCACTTATGTTTTTATTTCTGTTATTACTCTGAGGATTTAGAGCCATTCAGTTTGAAATAAGTGACTTAACTTGATTAAAATATTTTAAATTTGTAAGTAAATGGACATTATCCATAAATATTTTTTTTTTAAATCTACACTCTCCAACTCTAAATACAGCATAAGGAACAAGTGGATGAAGGGATCTAATAGGTCTACTTCAGTTCTAATTTCCCCAATTCTACCATGTTTATTACCATCACAGGCGAGTATTAAGGCTTGTAGCATTTTACAGCATGAGTCATGCATATGAGTCAAGTATTCCTGCAAAGTAAGTTGTGTAAAATCAGAAATAACTACAAGCCCATTTTGGATAGGACTGATACTAACCTACATATAGAACTTTTTAAAAAAGTTTAAGAATGTTGTTTAAGCTTATGAATTTTAACCAGACACACACACGCATATTACATTAAAAAAACCCACCCCACACTTTGTACACTCAGGGAGGATAAAAATCTTATCCCACAGCCCTGGGCATTCCTGTAGGGTGAGGTGAGAAGAAATCTAATCCACCATCCCACAGAAAGGACAGCCAGGTGCTGTCAAGATGACAAAGCTGGCAAATTCCTCTTAAAATGTGCTAACTTTCATGTGGCATCTAATTTTGTTTAAATACATTTATATTGTCTGACTCCACTCCCTCCCACCCTTAGCAGAAAGCCCACTTCCCCTACTTTATAAAGCAACAACTGTTGAAATTCTTAAATGTATTAAACCTATGAAGAAATAAATTGAGTCCCCTTGTTCTGGCCTGCCCAGTAACTTTCAGTAGATGATTAAGTTTTATTTTGTTCATACCTGAACATGAGATATTTAACATGGAGCCCGGTTACACATAATTTACACCACAAAACCAAGAAAGTTAAAGGCAAATATTAGTTTAATTAGTACATACACTTTATTCCCCCACCCAGAGAGACACCCCTAGCCACTGGCACAACCACCATACAAATTCAGAGCACACATCACAGCCTCAACTGTGCCAAAGCAAAAAGCGATTAATTCTATTTTCTGTCACTGTTACCTGTGGGCCAAGTCCATGGTGCTTCATAATTAGTTCAGAGTCCTTCATGTGACGCAGGAAATAGGATATGGGTACCACTCCATATAGTTGGCAGGCTGCTATGTATCTGGTCTTTCCTGTTGGGTCAAACGGTTCCTTGGCTTCTGCATTAGAAAAAGGACAACGGACATAGAGAAAACAAGCTCTACCAACAAAAAACAGCACTTCTAAATTAACAAGCTTACCAAAAAATGAAAATTCAAGCATTTATATTTCTTTGGTAGCACCTTCCCCTGAGCCTCCATGCACTCAAAGTTAACAGAGCAGAGTGAGGAAAGTCTCAGGAAAGCAGAGTTGTCCCTGCTGCTTGTTGTGTAGGCATCCTGATACAGTTTTTAATTACATGGTCACATACCATGACTTACAAGATCCCTGCCTCATTAGAGGCGTGATCCAAAAAAATTGCTGATGTCAACAGGAGTCTCGTCATTGATTTCCAATTGGTTTTGGATCAAGCCCTCAAACCACAAATTCAATCTTCACCTAGAGAAGATCAGGGAAAATTGCACATTCACTGCCAGTTTTAATACTGTTCTACCCGTGTCGTGATGGAAGATTCCTACCACTGTGCAAATCATGTCAGTCAGGATGTTTTGTACCTTCTATTTCAAGGTCAGTATCCCACTCTTCCTCCCTCTCACTATCTTCATCAGCCTTCTCCTTGCTCTCATTCCCCTCCAAATCATCCGGTATGTTTGTTCTGAGACTCGCATCTCTTTCCCGGGGTGCAGAGTGCTCACAAACACTCCTGGGGACAATCTTAAAACACATGAGAAAATTACACAGAAATTCTTCTTTTCAGTGAATGTAAAGAGCTTACTCTTGGTAAGCAACTGCTCGGTAGTGTGAGAGGGAGAGAAACAGAACTACTCTGTAACATCAGTCATTATCGAGCCAACTCTTACTAACATTGCAGTAAGAAACCCAATGAGTGATTCCCAGGAACCCATCCCATAAGCTATTTTTGTACTGGTGAAAGGAGCTGGACTAGTAGTCTGAAACTGAAGGTACCTAACCAGAGCCGTGACCTGGAACGATCTCTTCTAGCAGTGAAGGGTGCTTGCACTTTCAGCTAAAACTGCCAAAGAGTATGACCACAACTGCACCTGTTCTCTAGAACTGGACTGTCTCCACCACACAATGCATTTCAGACACTTCCCGTGACTTTTGGGCACCTCGTACTACATTTGAACTGATGACTTAGATGGGAAAGGACTAGAATAACCATGTTTGGATCTAAATCCTTTGCACTTGCAGCATCTTTCATCCAATGCTCTCTAAGCACTTCAGACATATTAGCCTGGCTAATCTCACACTTCAGTGAGATTAAATCCACCTCTCAGGAAAATGAATTAACTACATCAATGGAAAAATCCTTTCCAGCAACCTAGGATGCACCGATATGGCAGTGCAGCTGTGGCACTTGTAGTGTGTACCTAACAAAATGCAAGGTTTCCTTCCTAACTCTAGCAGCTGGAGATTGACTTTGAGGAAAAAAGACAGCTCAGATTTTGGAGATCAACTGAGCTCTGTCCAGCCCTAACCCATGTACTCCATGCCCAGCTAACCCTTGAGACTCCCCCTGCACACTGGGGACTTTGCCCCAGGGGCTGGAACGCAGATGGAGGGGAATCCTCTGAAATCACCATCAGGATTCGGAGCAGGGCAGGGGGACGGGGAAGGTCCTAGGCAGGACAGCCGGCACAGGCAGGTCCCTGCCGGGCAAACCAGCAGCCCCTTCCCCTTCTGGTTTCAGCGGCGAAACGCCCCCCGCCCCGCTTCTGGCCCGTGCCGCCCCGGGCAGGGCCAGAGGCGCAGGCTGCCGGCAGACTCCGGCACACGCGCGCGGGGCCGTGCGCGAGGCTCCCCGGCAAGCGGGGGAGCAGCGCCCGCCGGCCTCGCCTCACCGCGCCGCAGGGGGAAGGGGAGGCGGCGGAGCGCGCGCTGCCGCGGCTGGGCGGCCGGTCCCCCGCGGGCGCCGGGCTCGGCATCAGGCAGCGCAAAACCCCGGCCCAGCCCGGCCTATGGCCACGCCGCCCAATCGGAAGGGGGAACGCGGCTCACGTGCTCCTAGGGCACCAATCAGAGGGCCGCTCTCAAGGGGCAGGGCGCCCGCTCCCGGCGCGTTGTCCTGCTGCCATGGCGATACCCGGAGCGGCCCCGCCCCCGCCGCGCCCCCTGCCTGGCTGGGCGCGTCGTGCCCCGGCCCCGCCCCCAGCCCGGCTGTGCCCCCCAGTGCCCCGCCCCTCACCCCGGCTGTGCCCCGGCCCCGCCCCCAGCCCGGCTGTGCCCCGGCCCCGCCCCCAGCCCGGCTGTGCCCCC
>ML677361.1:47935-58722 GCA_007922305.1 Dermatemys mawii
TGCCCCCCAGTGCCCCGCCCCTCACCCCGGCTGTGCCCCCAGTGCCCAGTCCTGCTCCTACTATGTCTCCGGTGCCCCCAGTACCCTGCCCCCCAGCCCTGCTGTGCCCCCTGTGCCCCAGCCCCGCCCCTCACCTCTGCTGTGCACCCGGGTGCAATTTAAAGGGCCTGGGGCTCCCAGCAGCGGCTGGAGTCCCAGGCCCTTTAAATTTCCGCCAGAGTCCTGCTGCTGGAGCCCTGGGGTAGCAGTGGTCGGGTCCCGGAGTTATTTAAAGGGCCCTTTAAACCCTGCCGTCTAACGCCCCGGCCCTTTAAATAGCCCCCAAAGCCCCGCTGCTGGATCCCTGCTCCGGCAGCGGTTTAAAGGGCCAGTAGTGGCGGCGGAGCCTTGGGCCCTTTAAACCGCTTCCGGAGTCCCCAGCTGCTGCTGCTACCCCGGCTGGTGGGGAGGGTACTTACCGGTACAAGGCGGGCTGGGGCTGGCTCTGACCCCAGCCCCGCCCCTTCTGGGGGCCAGAGCTGGCCCCAACCGAGCCCCGTACCGGTAAATCCCTATTTTTACTTTCACCCCCGGAGGTGTTGCATCCTCCCCAGGGCAGCTCGAGGGTGTAAATCTCTCATGTGGCCGCTCTGCCCCAGAGTCTGCCATGCAAACGCTTCACAATATTCCAGGGCCGGCATTTTCCGGACTGCATACCTGAAATTAGGCCTCTAAATGACACTGGCTGCCTTTCATTGGCGTGGAGCCTCCTGCATCTCCCACTGGCATCAGGGGTGGGGTGCTAAGTCCGTCAGCGCCAACGTTCTCCAAATTTGGCTCTGTCGTCTGAAAGACCCTTGAATTAACCCTGTTAGCCCCGAAGCTCCCACAGTTGGAAGGACATTCATATAGGCCAGCTGTATCTCTCAGACATTTATTTTAAAGCATCCCCAGAAAAAATACTTCCAGTCAATGGGCACTCAGTGCAGGAGGATGGTCTGGCGTTGTGGCATCCTGCCTAGCGACCATGTTCACATAGTATCAACTCCCTTCTCTCTCCTGCTGGCCCGCTGGCCGCTTCTGCCTAGGTGGGCAACCCTGCCCTGGCTTGTGCTATGCCCCGATTGCCACGGTCTGCCTCTGTCCTCAAATTGTTTCAGGTAGAACTGTGTAGCAAGCTGCCTTGTCATCACTTTAAGTGCAAAGAAGGCTGCTGTGATCTCAGAGGCGAGAAACACCAGGTAAATGATATGCACAGCTGTCTCCAGGGGCAGCCGCACGATGTGCTCATCCACGAGGAGGAAAAGCAGGAGGGGGAGCTGTATCAGGAAGGATAGGAGCAGGAATCCAGCCAGTTCAGGTACCTGCAGGAGCAAAGGAAGCGGAGAGGAAAGACTGAAAACGCCACAGCAAACACTACGAAGAGCAGCATGCAGCCAAGGCTTTGGGACTGTGACCTCAGTGAGACAAAGATCATTGTGTAAGACTTGGAGCCCAGGACTGGGATGTCTGTGCTCTAGAACTTAGCCATTCCCCAGCCCCCCCGCCACCTCCCTGCCTTTCCCCTTTCTTTCTGCTCCCCCCTTGGCTTCCTTCCCCTGAGATATAGCCCCTGGCTAATTAGGCAACAGCTGTCTCTGCCTTCCCGATTAGGGCCAGGTTATCTCCAGCCAGCTCTAATCTATCCCCCTAAATGGAAGCTGGCATGATAGAAGGTTGAATCAATAACCCTTTACCCAGCACCCTATCACAGTACCAGTGTGAGATTTCTCAGGATAGCTGCAGCAATTGACCCAAGGTTTAAGAATCTGAAGTGCCTTCCAAAATCTGAGAGAGATGAGGTGTGGAGCATGTTTCCAGAAGTCTTAAAAGAGCACCAGTCCAATGCAGAAACTACAGAACTCGAATCACCAAAAGAGAAAATCAAACTTTTGTTGGCGGCATATGACTCAGATGATGAAAATGAACGTTGGTCGGTTTGCACTGCTTTGGATCATTATCAAGTAGAACCCGCCATTGGCATGGACAGAGGTCTTCTGGAATGGTGGTTGAAGAATGAAGGGACATATGAATCTTTAGTGCATCTGGAAAGTAAATATCTTGTGACTCCGGTTACAACAGTGCCATGTGAACACTTGTTCTCAGTTTCAGATGGCATTTTAAACAAGAAGCAGGTGTCATTATCTCCTGCAAATGTAACCAATCTTGTTTGTCTGAGCAATTGGCCGAATAAGAAGTAGGACTGAGTGGACTTGTAGGCTCTAAAGTTTTAAATTGGTTTATTTTTGAGTGTAGCTATTTTTTGTACATAATTCTACATTTGTAAGTTCAACTTTCATGATAAAAAGATTGCACTACAGTACTTGTATGAGGTGAATTGAAAAATACTGTTTATTTTGTTTTTTACACTGCAAATATTTGTAATAAAAATATAAAGTGAGCACTGTACACTTTGTATTCTGTTTTGTAATGTAAATAAATATATTTGAAAATGTGGAAAACATCCAAAAATATTTAAATGGCATTCTATTGTTGTTTATCACACGATTAGTCGCAATTAATTTTTTTAATAATGCAATTATTTTTTATAATTGCTTGACAGCCCTACTTTTTACAAACTGCACCATACCGCAGATTCATATTCAATTTGTGATCTACTGTAACCCCCAGATCCTTTTAAACAGTACTACTATCTAGCCAGTTCTTCCCCCTTTGTAGCTATGCATTTAATTTTTCCTTCCTAAGGGAGTATTTTGCATTTGTCTACATGTAATTTCATCTTTTGGATTTCAGACCAATTCTGCAATGTGTCAAGGTTATTTTGAATTCAAATCCTGCCCTCCAAAATGTGTGCAACCCATCTCTGCTTGGTGTCATCCCCCGATTCCATAAGCATATGTTCCACTCCATTATTCAAGTCATTAATGAAAACAATGGAGCTGTGACCAGCAGCTGTGAGGAAGCAGAGTTTGATGGGGAGCTGTAGCTGCCTTGCCCTGGCTGCATACCTTGAGTCAGTTCTTACCTTTTCTTGCAGATTTCCAATGTATCCAAGATACAAGCGTAACCCTTCAGCTAATGCCAGAATCAGGAAGGCAGTAACAAGCAGGAACTGATAGTAACGGGGCAGCAGGCTGTACTGTAACAGGAGGGCATTGGTGACAGACCATCCCCATTTCATCTCACCAGACCCACACCTGGCACCACCCCCAAGACAAACCCCTCCCATCCCATCACTCTCCATCCACTTCACCTGCCTCCCTTACTACTACCATGCCACTGCCGCGCCTCTTGTCAGGGACTGGGACATGGGCAGCCAGGACCCGTGGTTAGACCCAGAGTCAGAGGCCAGGTGCCAGAGCCCAGGGCTGGAGCCAAAACTCAGAAATTGGAGCCAAGACTCAGCTGCAAGAAGGCAAGGCAGGACAGGGGCTGTCTCAGCCATGGGCAGTTGCCTCAGCTCAATTTCCAGGCTCTGCCCACCCTGAACCTAGCTCTAACCATTAGGCTGAACTCTCACTTCCACCTCTAGGCCTGACTGTCCATGGCCCAGTACCCTCCGGAGGGATGTTTCTTGCCCACGGGATGGATCAGGCAGCAAAATCCTCTCATGGACCTTTTCCAGCCTGGGACATTTAAACCAAATGAAAATATGAGAAGCACAAGAAGTTTTTGCCATTGGACAGGAGTTTCCATTTCTCAGGGTTTGAAATGGCCCCATTTTGTGTTTACTTGTGTTTTGGGAAATGAAGGATTGTGAGGGCTGCTTTGGAAGTGGGGTCAGGAAAAGTTTTGATAAAAATCTCATGCAAAAATGAATGAAAAACAAAAACTTTCTAAAAGGTCGGCTTGGGAGAGAGTTTTTTGAAAAAAGGCCGTTTGTTGCCAAAATTCCCTTTCTGCTTGAAGAACCCCGACCAGCTGGCTGTCCTGGACAGAGGCTTGGCCGGCAGACTGCCAAGAAAGGCCAATCGTGCCATGGCTTGGGCACTGAAGGGATGCATGAGGTAGGACATCACTCATCTTCCCAGCTCTCCCATCCCTGGTGATATGGTACCTTTAAAGCCAGCATTACCCCCTCACACAGGCACCAGAATGGGAAGTAGAAGACATTGAAGAATAGCATCATCTGGAGGGGCAGGCTGGACAGCACTTCATGCCCTAGGCAGGAATGAAAAGGCACAAGGTGAGCAGGTCTCTCCCATTACCACACTGCAAATCCCAGTCTCATGCAGGAGAACCTGCCCCATAAAACAGGCATTTTACTGAAGCACAAACCTGAGAATGCAGCCTGTTCTGCATAGCACCTAGATCCTGTCTCTGAACACAGGAGCATGCTCCCCGCCAGGTGGTCCGGCCGGCCATGCAGCCCAGTCTCCTGTTACTAGCCATCGCTAGCACCAGCTGCTAATGCGGAAACTGCAGGAACTCCTGATCCTGGTGGGGTTTCACTGTGACTCCTTTCAAAGTTGGCTTGAGGGTTTAGAACCCTTCCCATTTTTTAATCCTCTCTAACGTCAATGTGGGTTTTCCCATTATCCACGTACGTAGCTGATGCTTTTATGTTTCCCACCAACATCCTGGCATCAGCACTATCGAACATCAGGGGGCTCTACGGGTTAATTATATGATGGTGGAAAACAAATTCCCATTTTGTACTTGCTGCCTCAGTTTCACTAAATGCCCCTGGTTCTTGTATTAGGAGAAAGGTCAATAGGGTTAACAGATTCCAAGACCAGAAGGGACCACTGTTATCATCTAGTCTGACTTGCATAACACAAGCCAGAGACTTGCCCCAAACAAGTTCATGATCAACCTGTCCACCTCTGTCCTTCTTCATGGCCTCTTCCTCGTAAGCAATCCCACCCTTTGCAATCTCTCCACCACACACCTGGCAGGACAAAGACAATACAAAGAGAATCCCTGCCTGTACACCCATCCCGCCTTCCCTCCTCACTTGGAGCTCAGCTCCTTCACTGGGCACCTTATTGTGTAAGGCCCTCGGCGTGAACACACAACACATGGGACAGGCCAGGAAGGCCGGTGCTTATGCTGCTCAGAGCTCGGCCTCTCTCGGTGCACAGTGTAGGTGACAAAAGCATCTATTCATAGAATAAAGCAAAGCCCATTTCGACTTTGCAGCCGTACAAGCAACAGCAAAGACCCAGACACAGTCCTGAAGCAGAGCCCCGGTAAGCTGTGCCGTAATCCACACTGGATCTGGGGCAGGCAGAGCAGAGAGCACACAGCCCCCTGACCTGGGTCCCAGGATTCCTGTACTGCTGAGAATTGTACCTGGATGGTAGATCTGGGCAGCTCCACAATCCCGAGTTTTATTGTTGATGAACAGCGAGCCGCTGAAAGTTGTCAAGCCCCTTCGGACATTGTGAGGCAGAGCCATCGGCACCGGCTACACCCGTTCTCCCGCCTGGCCTGGATAAGATGGTATTAAAGGGAAGCTGTTTGGCTTTAATTCAGTTATAGGGCTGGCCTGCCAAGCTGCCACTCAGCCACTGGCTGGGGATAAATCGACTGTGCTGTGGTGGGAGATAGCACAGAAGGGAAAAGAAAGCCCTGGGCAGGCGTTGCCTGATCTATCAATTGTCTAGCAATTATATTATAGATTTAGTTTCCCCAGTTAGCACTTGGAAATTTGGTAGGTTCTGCTAGATCAGGCCCCATACAATCAGCACGACTGTTCAGTGGGAGCCCTGATGTGCCTGGCTGTAAAACACACACTTTGGAAACCACCCTATGTTTCTAATTTTATGAATACTGTTAACAAAGTCACGCATACTCTAGCCCAGTCAGGCAGCTAGAATGAATCCATAGCCCGACACGGCATCACCAAGGGTTGTCATCTAAGCACCTCCCAAGACACGCAGGCTAGGACACAGCTGTTATAACGTGTTACACTGATGCTACTCTGCCTAAGGCATATTCACGAAGGGGTTCAGCCCCTTTTCCTTCTTTGTAGTTCCTCCCACTACTAATGTTGGGGTGCCCTTCTCCCCCACCTTATTAATCCTTTTACCTCAAGCTTATTAGCATATATGTCAATCAGTTACCATGGCGTTCTTGTGGTCAGACATCTGCTGATGTTCCTAACTTTAAAAACCACCAAGATGGTATCAACTAGCATGTCATGGTTACCTCTCAGCAGTTCAGTCTCTACAGCGTTCAGCCTTGTGCTGTCTTATGATCTAGGGTCACTCTTGGTTACTACTCCTGTTAAGGCTTTTGGGGCCTTGATAAGTTTAGCTAAGCTACTGCCTGGCAGCTGTTGAGGCTTGTAGGCTCATTGCAGTAATGGGCCTCACTAGCGACTACCTACAGAGATCATCTAGGCTACCTAGGTGAGCCCCCCGGCGAGTGTTGTGGGCACCGGCTCTGGGTCTCCGTAGCCCTAGTGGGAGGAATGTTCGTTGGAGAGACGTGGCCTGAGAGAATGCCATCGAGGAGGGGAGGAGCCGCCACCGAAACGCTGCCAAGGGCAGGCCCTAGGCGACTGTTTAGGTTGCCTAGTGGTTGCACCAGCCCTGAGGTCACCCACAGATTTCTGCCCCAGATCCCTAAATGGCCCACTCAAGGATTGACCCTCACAACCCTGGGTTTAGCAGGCCAATGTGCAACCCACTGAGCTATCCGTTTGTAAGACAAGCTCCTTGGCTGGAAAGCGGAAAAGGAGAGGAGCTGGGGGCAACTTAGTGGTAGGCGAATAAATGACAGTAATAATCAGCTGGAAGTTTGGATTTATTATTCAGGTTATATCAACATTCACCCATGCAGAGCACCAGATGAATAGGCAGATTCTCCCTCTAAGTGTCTAAAGCGAGGAAAGGAAGATTAGCCATCTACAGTCAGAACATTTGTCAGTACAGATGATGACAATAGATAAAACGTCTCCTCAGTTCCCTTCTCACACAGCTCCTCACACACTCTCACACTCCTCCTACAGTTCACAGTCACTCTTCCTCGCTCAGGAGGGGCTTCATTATAATCATTCTAATTATTGCTCGTTTAAAAATTCTGAAAGGAACAAAAGGAAAAAGGGAAGGAAAGGAAAGAAAGACATCCTGGGAGTGTCCCACATGAATGCCTTACAGCGGATTACAGTCAGGACGGATATAATGTAGACCCAGGCCTGATTCTCTCACATGGTTTGCACCTACTTCCTGTTAAACCCAATAGCAGCTGTGTGTATGTAACTGCATGAGAACCAGCTCAGAGATTTATTCATTAGGCATTGCAAAGTGCTGATGGCATTCACAATAAATAAGACAGTCCATGCCATACATAATTGCTTCTTCCTCATGGTAGGTTTTGGTGGCTCTGTTTTGCATAATGATGATGATGCTATATATAGCCGGCCAGCAGCACACAATTCTTTAAAGAGCAAATGGATCAGGTCAAAAAAGGAAAAAGTATAATTTCATAATTGTGAAATCTCCTTCCTTAGAGGTTTTTAAGGTCATGCTTGATAAAGCCCTGGCTGGGATGACTTAGTTGGGATTGGTCCTGCTTTGAGCAGGGCGTTGGACTAGATACCTCCTGAGGTCCCTTCCAGCCCTGATATTCTACCATTCTATGAACAAATTTCATTTGGTTTGAAATAAAACCTTTTCCATTTTTTCAGGAATTTGGGGCATTGTTTCAAATCAAAGTTTTATCTAAATTTTTATCAAAACCAATATTGCTCTTATGTTTTTGCCAAAACCTGACTTTTCGATAAACAAAATTCTTTGATTAAAAATGTCAATTAAAAATGTCTCCCCAAATTCCAGAGAAAATGAACAACTTCAATTACCACATTTATGACATATTTCACATGGGGGAAAAGGCTGTTTTTCTCCATGAAAAAAAATTTATTTAAAAAAAGTTGACCCTCTTTAATAGCAAGTAAGAACAAATGGCAACATTTTCAAATGTTGATGCCGAACTTTTGGCACCTAGAGGAGATTTTTTTCAAAGGCACAGAAGGGACGTCCACTTGTAAATGGGCAGGTCACTACTCTCTTGCTGAAAATCTCCCCCTTCAGAGGTTTAATGCTGGCCACAGTTCCTGCCCCAAGGAGCTGAGCATCCACATACACTTCCTGGGGCCTGGTGGACAGGTTTGGTGTGAGAAGAATGTGGGGTGGGGGTAAATGTGGAAAGGAACTGGCAAGCACAGGTAATGGAAGCGGGGCAAGGGCTACTTTGTCTTTAGACCCATTTGACTAAGGTCAAGCCAGTGAGCTGAGGAGACAAAAAACCACATAGAAGAGGCAGACAGTGGGAAGTTGGAGAACCCAAGCAGGATAATTATTGACAAACAGAGAGGTAGTTTGTTGGGGAATGCAGCAGAATAATTAGCTCCAAGGCAGAAATCAGGAGAGCGTAGCAAATCGAAAGGAGAAGCGGGTGGGTTCTCCAGGCAGAGGGTGGAGGAAGCAGCCAGGGACGCATGAAAATACCCTGGCAATGAGACTTCAAAGACAAAAGGATCCATGCTACCCCTTCCTACCTCCAGCCTGCGGAGGAGTGGTCTTGAGTGACCTTGAAGGGAGGAGAGAAAGAGAATTCAAGAGGAGCCAGGACATTTCTCAGCCTCAGAGAGCTTAGATGAGGCGTAAAGGCTGCCCAGCATCCCTGTTCTATGGCGCGCTAATGGGACAGCTCTAAGAGGGGAAGACTGAAGTACCAACAGAACAAGAGTCCGCTTGGGGATCCTGCAGGTGGGGGTGGGACCAGCGCTGAAGCTGAAGACGGGGTTTCTGAACAGCCCCCGGGGCCTCCAGGCACCCCCATCACCTCTGAACCCTCTATGGTCCCTTCAGGTTTCTGCTGACCCCACTCCTCCAGCCTAGTCAGCTCCTGCTGCTCTCCAGTCTGCCGACAGGGACCAACCATTGTTGCTCCTGCTGCTATTACCTCTCTTGGGAGCGGGAAGCCTTCCAGCTCCTCCTGCAGATGGCCGCGTCCCTCACCTCTTTTCACACCTCCATTAAAAGAGCAGCGGCTCCAGCTGCTCCTCACTGCCTGGGGTTCGGCCCTTCACGCCATGCCCCCTTCTCTGCTCCTTCCCTCAGGAAAAAACCCTACTAACTCCTGGGGCTGTTGCTCATCTTCCCCCCTTTTGCCACAGAGGCAGCAGGGCCTGGGCTTCTTGGTGTCCAGCTGCCCCCTAGACTCACACCTTCATCCCTAGACTCACCTCTACCCCTGCTTACTCACTGCGGGGAGTGGGGGAGGGGAGGGCCAAACCCAGGCCTTGTCCAGACGGAGAAAGAGGGTGAACTAACACAGCTCAAAACCTTAGTGTAGGCAGGGCAAGTGGTATCTTCCCTCATGTTAGCCGGCTGAAGTGAACGCTTGGAGCGGACTAGGATTGGCCATAACCAGCTAACACACTTCAAAGGAGTTAGAACCTATCTACATTAGTGGCTAATGAGTTTTTAAATAGCACTTAATTAAAATGTATTAGCCAGCACGATTTAAAGAAAACCCCACTACCTTTGTCCTAATCTGAATAAGGCCGCAGGAGGGAAGGAAGTGAAGGGCCCGTATGGCTGCACTGAGGTCTTAGGAAACTTTGTAAAGATCTAAAAAAAGCAAAAGAGAATAAAAAAATAAGGAAAAGCATTCATGCCCGGGGGCTGGGAGAGAGACAAGGTGACAGCAAGGATGGGTAAGATCAAGTCACAGAGACCGAGACCGAGACCTGGGCGATCACCGCGAAGAGCGCTGTGGACAATAATACTGAAAAGCTCATCATGCCATTTGTAAGTGTGACAGTGCGTTAAGCAGAAAGCTGCTTAGCCAACCCTCTGTCACTCCAGCTCCAATTAAGGGAGGGGAGTTGGAGCTGGAGTGACACCTGGCCCTGACTGGGGAAGCGGGAACAGCTGCTGCCTCGTCAGGCCGGAGCTGGAAGCCAGGGGAAGGAGCTGGACAGAGGGAAGCTGCCATAGAGGACAGGCAGCGAGGGGAAGCAGAGAGAGGTAGCTTGTCCCCTCTCTCCGGCTGGTGGACTGTGAGAAGGGGATTTTGTGTCTGGTGGAAAGGTGTGGAAAGGAGCACAGCCTGTAAATAAAAGCACCAGGTGAGTACTGCACCAAGGTCTCTGTGTGACTTTCTCAGACCAGTGGGGGCAGGAACCAGAAGGGCCCTACCGGGACCTTGTTACAGTAAGTGTTGGTACATCCTTGACTGAAATACTGTATTCTGTTCTGGTTACCCCTTCTGCAGATAGTTACAGAAATAGCAGGGACTAGAAATGGGTGATATCAATGATAGGAAGCCTTGCTGTCTAAGCAAAGGCTGAAAAGTTTTGGACAATAGTTAAAGGGGCATTTGACAGGTATATCAAATAACAATGGGCAACATAGTCACACACAAGCTAAGGAAATATTTTCTATACAATTGCAATGGGGTGTCCACCCTACCCCAGGCCTGGAGGGGTGAAGATGGCTAAGTGGGCCAATTAACTGCCCAGGCTGCTCTTGGAGAAGGGGGATTTAATTAGAAGAGGCTCAGCTGGGCAGAAATAGATGGGAACCGCTATAACTCAGGAAGCTGGCAACAGAGCGGGTATGTGTCTGGGGCTAGGAGCAAGTAGTCTACAGTTAAACCCCAGGAAGAGGGAACTGGGAGGCTGGCAAACTTTGCAGGAGAGGGGAAAGCTGGGAAGGTAGGAAAAGGCTCATGGGAAAAGCAGCAAGGTGGGAGAGTGCAGGCCTTAGCTGCTGACTGGAGGATGCCTGAGCTGGGACACAGAATAGAGGGTGGGCCTGAGTTCCCCTCCCAGCCCCTGGAAGAGTTGAAGT
>ML677361.1:58732-87557 GCA_007922305.1 Dermatemys mawii
GAACCTGGCTGGGAGGGATGCAGGGAGGGAAGCAGTTGTGTGCGGGTGGCACCAGAGGCTGGCGGGGAGCGTGTGGCTGGGAGGGGTGCAGGTTGGAGAGTGATGCAGGGTGTTGGTGAGGGCATACCTGGGTGTGGGTGAGGAGTAGACTAGCTGGGGGCATATCGTGGGTGAAGCGGGGAGCATGGGGTGCAGTGAAAGGCCGTGGCATTGTTTATAGGGGGAGCTGATGTGTCCCAGGGTGGCTAACTTTAAGATGGTGCCCAAGGTGGCTGGTTTGCCTTGTTTTTGCAGGCGGTCCCTCCCTGCTGGTAAGTTCCAGTCTATTCTCCCCATGCCCCTGCGGCCAGCAGGGCTCGTGGAGAGATGCCGCTGTCACTGCTAGAGCATACGCTTGCTTCAGACTCTGAAGGCCAGTGCAAGTCAGTGCTTCCTCGGGGATCCTGTGTTCTCTTGGCATTTCTGTAGGGTTTTGAAACTCTGCAGAGCCCAAGCACACCAGCTGCCACTGGTGCAGCAGAACCACAAGCTGTGTGTCCAGGGGGCATTGCTGGGAACAAAACAGTTCAGTGAAAGATGCTGGAGTCTTCAAAGTCTGAGGGAGGCAATGGCTCAGCTGACTAGATTTGCATTTAGCAGCGGAGCCTCCTGGTCACCCCGGTCTCCTCTCTGGCAAGTGCAGCCTCAGCAGAAATCAGTTCCTGCCCATGCTAAGAGCCTTTTCCAGTTAACCAAGACATGTCTCCAGTTCTAAGGCAAAGACAAAAGCAGGACAACAGGATTAACCAAATCTGCTCACCGCGTGGTTCTGAGTTCGCCTTCTGCACAGGCCAGTACTGCTAGCTATCAGGTTGCTCCCGTTCCTCTGCAACGAGCACTCTCTTCGCTGAGCTACCTACCCCCCGGCTGGCGGAGCTGGGGCAGAATATTGACCCGATAGAGCCAAATGCAGAGAAGAAAGCATGTCCAGGCTTTGTATTGTTAAAGACTGTCTATGTCCCAAGCTGCACTGGTTTAAATCAAGGTGTGATGTTTTTCACAATTGATGTAGTTAAACCAGTACAAACGCTGGTAGAGGCCCTTAATTCAATTAAAATTTGGTTTAGGTTATTTTAGCTGAAATTCTTAAAAACCAGGTTTAGACTGAGTTCTGAATGACCACACAGGGTTTTGCACTGGGTTAATAGCCTCGGTTGCTGAACCAAGTTACAGGTAACCATGAATACAGACCAGGCCCCCAGAGCTAGTGGCGCGGTGGCCCAGGGGCATGACCATACACAAGTTGAGAAATGAGCTCTGTTGGGTACACATTAGCAAATCCGGCCCCATGTGTCCAAACTCCCTTTCCACAGAAGCAATAGATTTGTCAACTGCTCTATGCAGAGGGAACAACCCAGAGCCAAACCACTTAATTCCAATCAAGGGAATCTTTTCCATGTGAGGGGCTGCTCCGTTTAGGCAAATAAACAGAGTGAATGACATTTTCTGCAGGAATTAGGAACGTCTCCCAAAACAGGGCTTCAGTGGTAAATCTGTCACTTTAACCTTTCATTGCTAACATGCGGCACGTTCAAGATACAAAAGGAAACGTACTTGCCATGACGAATGAACAGCCTTAAATACGTGTAGGCAGCAGGAAAACAAGGAGAGAACGTACAGTTAGTATTAAGCGTCCTGTTCCTGATGCATGGCAGGGCTAAGAGTCCTCCCCTGGCCAGCCCCACCCCCAGGAGGGGCAGAGAACAGGCTGGGTCTCGATGGGTCGAGCAAAAAGCATCTTCTGCACTCTATGTCCAGAGAAGTGAGACTGCGTTTTATGCTCTGCAGGCAATGCCAGACTCCCCGCTGTGGGGAGGGTCGCCACTGACCAAGAGGAAGCACATTGCAGGCCCCAGAACTTCCCCCACCCACTCCTGGAATAGACCCTTAACCTCTGGCTGTGTGACTGAACTCCTCACGTCATGGTTTAAAGACTTCAAGTTCCAGAGAGCTTTCCATTTACGCTAGTTTAAACCTGCAAATAACGTTCCCCTTTCACTGTGACCTTTTTCATATCTGGTGACTGAAGGAATGTAAACTTTTTTTAAAAAAAGTTTCAGCAAAAATAAGCTGGGCACTTTTGAGGACAAAGAAAGTGGGGGAGGCAGGGAAATACAATTTGGCTGTTTATAAAAATGCAGCGTTTTGCTGAAGCCCTAGCTCCTTAGTGCTTTGAGCCAGAAATCAAAATGTGTCCCAGGGAGAGTTGGGAGTGATCTGGGGCATACCCATTTCAACTTGGCTGAGTTAAAGGATTTATATAGGCTGTTGGATTTTCATTCAGGAGAAATCAATCTCCCAATATTTTCTTGGCCTCACCTATGCAAGTTGAGTGGAACTTAGGTCTGCCTTCACAATGCTCCCCCTTCTTCTAGGGGTACGCACTATGCCACGTTCCATTCATGGCCCACACGCTGTTATATACAGGCTCCCTCCTCAGTCACTGTGGCTTGGTCAATGCACAGGCAGGCTTCCTGCAGAACTGGGCCTGCATGGCTAGTTTCTCCTTGAGGCTATCCATGTGTGATGGTGATGGATGATGAACAGTGACTGAGGCAGTGAGGCAAGGGACAGTGAGTGGGGGAGGGTTAAGGAGTTTAGTGGGACTAGAGGAGTGAGTGGGTTTAGGAAGTGCAGCTGACAGTAGCAAACAGCAGGTGGATATGTATGGGTTGCCGCTTGTCGTTCACCATACCTAAAATGGGATGGACCACTGCTTCTAGCCCCGGCGGTGTTTCTGCTCTAACACCTGCCGGCTGATGGATCACTCACCCATCTGGTTTTGATTTTACTTGGCCCGATTTATGTCCCAGTATTAGTATGTTCCATGGCAGCTTCTACTTACTCCACATCTCGTTTTCTGATTGCTCTCCCGGAGGCCATAACCTCAGCGACTTTGGACACAATTGGGTCATAGTTCATGCTGGCCACCGCAATCACCTCCTCGTTCCTACAACGAAGATCAGAAGCGTGAAGGAGACATGGCAGGTGATGAAGCGAATGGCTTTAGATGGACATCTTTTTTTTCCTGCACAAAAGGGTAAACTCCTCAATGGAACCACCAGGGATTATGAACCTATAATCTCTTCCCAGCTTCAGGAGCCCCCTTTACTCCATGTGCTTGTTACCTCAGAGAGCAGCACCTGGTGATGGAGAGCGGTCGGTGAGCAGTATATGGGCAGGCACTGGGGAGTGCCTGAGGTGGGCAGGCCTGTGGGGAGTGGGTGGAGCCCTGGCTCCATGTCTGATCCCAGCTTTGCTCAGGGGACACCACAGCTACACACGGCCCCTAGTCAGGGCAGTATGGTCTGACCCTGTGGCGCTCTGATGAGGCTTTAAGTACTAAAATAACCCAAAATGTTTTTGTGAGGCGGAAAAAAATGTCCAGCTGCCTTTGGAGGAGGAAGGCAGAATCTAGACAACATGATAGACGTCGTACTATAGATACGATGCCTTCTAGTGTGCATAGAAACCACATTGCTGCAGGTGGTGGGAAAATTAGGTGGATGTGGGTCTAGCCTTTTATTTCCTTTGCTGGAGTGTTAAAAAGTGCCTGGAAACAAAGTGAAATGGTTCATTGCAGGTTGAACAAAATGTTTGTCAACTTCTTCGAATCCTCACGTTTTTTCAGAGTTTTTGGATTAGGTCGGGTTGAGCTGAAATTTGAAAAAAGCTTTTTCGGAAATGCCAGCAACCTAGCAATCATTTATTCCCCCAGCTCTAAGGAGGACCACGCCTAGTAAAGTACAATGGTTTTTCACTGCTAAAAAGAGTTGGGAATGTCATATAGACAATGAGACATGCAGTCTGTGCAAAGCACTTGAGGCTAAATCCGAATGAACCTGTGCAGCATCCAAGTGACTATTATGCTTCTGACAAGAATACAACATGTTCACAACTTCTCTGAGACCTGCAAAGAGATTCACGTATAGAACAAGGACTCTATGCAGGTGGTCATCCTATTAAAGAAAAGCCATTCCTGTGGGCTTTCCTAAATCACAGAATAACACAAATACTTTGAGCAGCAGACACTCACTTTCTATCTGGTTTGTTAAAGGCTTATTTACAACCTGTAATATTTACGTTAAGGTTGGCCACATTCTGTTCAAGCAGCTCTCCTTTCTGTGACATTTTACTGCTTGGAAACCTTTGCCATTTCCTGGCTTTATTGAGTGTTGAACACAAAGTGATGAATCAATTACCATAACGACATGCTGTCATTATTCATATTAGCTAACTGGAGCTTTTCATCTTCAAAGTACTTTACAGATGTTTGTTTAAAGAGATTTGACATTTCCTTCCTAATTAGGGATGGAATAAATACAAAAATATGCCAAATATTTTCCAGTGGTATTGCAGAAGAGGCTTCAAAGAGAGCCCCATTTTGAGTTTCAATATGTGAAAGAATGATTCCATCATACAACTTTTATTGAACACTCCTGGAATCGTGCATTCTGAGTTCTGAACATCTCACTAGCAGAGAGATCTTGACAAACAGGAGACTGTTCTGAGAACAACAACAACAACGATCATGAGGTTGGAAGAACTGGTTAAAGGACTTATTTGGAAAGGTTGAAGGAGCTATATGTGTGTAGGTCAGTTAAGCAGGGGCTAAGGGTGAACATAAGTCTGTCCATATCTGAAGTAGAATTGGTAAGAAATGTTTTGATGAAAGAGTTTTCTGTTGGAAAATGCAACTTCATTGAAATAAAAATGGTTTTAGGGAATGTCTCAATTTCAACAAAGTTTTGTATGAGAAAAGTCTAAACAAACCGTTTAGATCTTCTCTTTTCCCATAAGTATCAAACGGTTTCATTTTGATAATGTAAAAATGTTTCTTTCCAACATTGTTATTTCAATTAATTTTGTTTGAACCATTATAACAAAATATTAATGTTAATATCACGTGTATATATATTGTATTTAATATAAGGGGCGCCCACTCACTCTGTTGGTGAGGAAACCAACAAGTTCTTCTGGGCTCATCCACACCTGTAAGCTTGCTCTACCTGGACAGGGGAGCTTAAAAAGGGAAAACTTGCCACAGGATGGGATGGTGAACAGGGAGAAGACTGATATATCTCAAGACTGCTTATATATCTCAAGAAGAAGACTTATCTCAAGACTATATCTCAAGACTGATATATCTCAAAGACTGCTGACATATCTCAAGACTGCTGAGAACAGAGGCAGATCAGCCAAGAGGGAGACAGTTGCAGGCCTCACTGCTCCTGAAACTTCATGGACCAGTGGTAAAGCAGGATGCTCCAAGAGGAGGGTTGGAGATAGACCCTAATGAAAGACAAAGACCAGTTGATAAGTCAAGAACTGACTCCAGAAAGATTGCCCAAGAGAGGGGCCACCTTTGCCTTTCCTTTCTTTTACTCTATTCCCCGCTCTTGTAAGGGAAAAGAGAGAAAAGGAGCTTTCTTTTGTTTGTTTTGCTAGAAGAACCCCTCAGCTGGGGGAGGACATTAGAAACACCTTGACATTTAAATGATGGGGGAAACAAAATGAATCAAAATGACAAAGTTGGAAAGAAAATTTTTACATTACCAAAATGAAACCATTTGAAGCAGAGTCTGTCAGGGACCCAGGGGAGCCCCAGCCCCCACAATGATATGTGTTATTGCTTTGACATTGTCAGAACCGAATGTGTTGATGGTTCCAAATGGAGTTTTTTAAAATTTTCATTCCATGGGAAATTCTGAAATTTCAGCTTTTTGTTCCAATTCAGAATGAAAACAAATTTCAAAGGGTCGAACAGGGGGGTTGAATGGGGGCAAGGGTCCAGAGAGGGGCAGTCAGGAATGAAAGGAGAGGTTGGATGGGGCATTGGGGAGCGGTTAGGCATGGGGGGTCCAGGGGCGGTCAGGGGAGGAGGCCCAGGGCGGGCCATCAGGAAGGAGACGAGGGGTTGGATGGGTCAGGAGTCCTAGAGGAGCCGTCAGGGGGCGAGAAGCAGGGGGGGTTGTATAAGGGGTGGGGGCCATGCCACGCCTGTCTGTTTAGGGAGGCACAGCCTCCCCTAACTGGCCCTCCATACAATTTCGGAAACCCACTGTGGCCCTCAGGCCAAAAAGTTTGCCCACTCCTGTTCAAAGGGATTTAGCCACTTAAGTCTGAGCTGGAGGTCCGTGAATGGGGCACCTATGCCAGGTGGAAAGCAGGAGTGATGGTTCCTTATTTACAATCTTTAGCCCAGGATGCGAGAGACCTGGGTTCACGTCCCGCCACTGCCTGATGTGGAAGAGGAAATTAAGGTCCCCCACCTCCCAGAAGAGTGCCTTAAATGTATAAATAATTGGCTCTCCACTGGAGCAAGAGGCCTGCGCCCTGGGCCTCTGACAACAATCCCCGCATAGACTCCTACTGCCCCCAATGAATAGTTAACTATTTAAATAGAGTGGAACAGTGTCCACTGGAGAGACGCAACAAGCCTTGCTCTTGGCTACCCTATAGCCCAGTGGTAAGGGCACTCCCCTAGGAGGTAGGAGACAAGTTCAAATCTCTGCTTCACATGAGGCAGAGGGGGGATTTGAACCCAGCGCTTCCACACCCTGGGGTAGTCCCTGAATGTAAGGGGGCACCTCCTTCCCCGGCGTCCTCTGTAAGGGTTTAGCCATGCTCTCCTGCATCAGGCCTTGGAGGCAAGAGCGGTGAGAAATGCCTAGTTGCAAATCCACTGGGGTTTAGACGTGAGGTTGGTGCTGATCTGCTGGGAGATATCAAGAATGAGGAGGCTCAGTGAAAGACCAGCTGCTGCAATTGAGGTGCTTTGGAGACTTGGTGCCTACAGATTTAGACAGCCGCTGAGCGGTGGTTTTGTGAAAGCCAGTGGCATCTAAATGTTGTGGGGAGGTGCCTAAGGGGGTTAGGCACTTAAGTCACCCTTAAGAATCTCACCCATTGCACCAAATCCACCCTCCCGCTCCGAGGTCTTTATTGCGTTGGCCATGCCTAGAGAACATTCATGGTGCAGAACAAACAGAACCTAGTGCCCTCATGCAGCATTGGTCTCCAAACTCCTCTGATTTCAAATGTGTCTCTTTATTAATGCTCGGTGACCTGAATCCTTGGAGGGGGAAAAACTGGTGGCTAGTCACTATCGCAGAAATAGTGAAATATTTCCTTCTATTCTAATGGAGCAGACAGATTAATGTCCATGTGGGGATGTCTCAGAGGGAAGAGAAACACTTACTTGGTGTAAAATGCAACAAACTTCAGTTCATCTAAATCGCCTTGAAAGACGACGTCGTCAAAACCTTCCCCGTGGCCTGAAAAACAGGGGACAGGTCAAAGCAGTGCAGGAGGCAGGATTCTGCTCCCTTTGCCCTGGTTCCACATTATGCAATCTCATGTGCACACAGATACGCACACAGGCAAGCACCTACATCCGTAGACACACACACACACACTCTTTGTGTGGCGCTGTTTCGGATTATAACATATGCCACATGGTGGTGGTCTGTCTTACTGTCACAACCTCTTTTTGGACGACAGCCTACAAACCATACGCACCCTCACCATGTGCTGGGCTTGGCGTGACAGTCGTAAAATCCCAGCATTCTTTGCTCAGCCATCTCCCAAACGATTCAATCATAGTGCTATGGAAAGCCACTGTCCGCCCACTAAGTTTCGCAACTCCGATGTGGCCCTCGGGCCAAAACTTTGCCCACCCCTGGGCTAGGGAGCTGAGTGTTATCCCCTCAAGACCTCTGTAAGGGTCTTGTCCAGTTCAAAAGGCTGCCTTGCTCCTCACGCTCGCATTGTCTGACCTGCATATCGTATGCTCTTCCCAAACACAGCCGTCCAGAGATACGGGACTGTGCTGATTTCCGTGCCATGGGCCAGCATGTTGAGAGCTGCTATGCGGCCTGGAAAACCGAAGAAACGGAGTGTGAGACAGGAAATCGGGCGGGAGTCTTGCCACACGCGCTGGGCCTGGGCAGGCCCGGCGTACTCGGATTGCGCCCAGGGTTTGGGGATGGTTTAGAGCCTTTTGCTACCAATTGCTGTAATTACAGTTTAAGTGGAGCCTAAGACCTTTCACCTTAGACTAAAAAGGGCCCATCAGACAACAAGCCCTTTGCAGAGGGACAACAGCGGAAGTTCCATGAACCACAATGCTAGCAAGGTCACGGTGAAGCCCCTCAGTTACCTGCCTTCAAAGGAAGGTTGGGGGGGCTCTTGTTCATCTCTAGACCCTTAATCGGCATGTTTAGAGGGCCCCTCCCACCCCCGAGAAGATTGGCTGTGAGTAAGGATAAGATTATGTCACGGAGGTCACGGATTCCGTGACTTTCAGACACCTCCCCTGACGTTTTCTGCTTCAACCCCAGAGCTCTCAGCCGCCTCAGGGGGACCTGGAGCTCCGAGCCACCGCGGATGGTGGGACCCCAGAGCTCTGAGCCGTTGGGGTTGTGGCTGAGGGACCTGGAGCTGTCTGCAGCACAGGTGCTGGACTTCCCCCTCCCTCCTGCAACAAACCTTAGGCTCTCTTCCCCCTCCTTCCCACCCCCTGCTTGGGGAACAGTCCGCCCCCCATCAACACTTCCCAACCCCATTATTTTCAGTAAAAGTCATAGACAGGTCACAAGCTTCTGTGTCCAGGACTTTTCCTAAAGAGAACTGTGACAAAATCTTACACTTTTGCTACCAGTCTCACTCCCTCCCTCCCCCCAGCCCCTTTCTGTGTTCTCCCACCATGTCAGGCCAGAATGGTGCCTTCCACCTTTCACTGATATCGGAAAATGAACAAGGAGAGGGGAAGAGGAGGGACAGTGGATAAAACACTTCTCAAGAGCAGAGACCTTTATGGGGAAAAGTGTCTCTGCCCCCCCGCCTTCAAATCTGTATGGGCGCCATGGTGATTCAGGGCTCCACAGACTGAGAATGGCATTGCTGTAGGTAAAGAAGAGCATATTTTCAGTGCCGATGCTTGTTTATGTCGTGTAACGATATTTAAATCCTCAAAGCGTGTTTAGAACAATGCTAAACAGAGTATTGTGTTCATACGGAAGGGTGACCTGGGTGATAGAACTCCAGAAACTGGCCGTTGGGGCACCTGGCTGGCAGCCTGGCAGTGCCACGGTGGGACGCAGGAGAGTGGGGGGGCAGGGAAAAAAGGCTGATGCGAAAAGGAGAAAGGGGCTTGTGTGGAAGCAGGGAAAGGACTGAGTCCTTCTACTTGCCTGGAGGGTTTTTCTTTTAAACTGTTGGACGTTGAGAGCAGCCAAATGCCTAAGGCCAGTAAGTTAAGGACAATAAAGGCATTTTTAAATATAATGGGAAAAAGAGGAAGTCTAGCAATGGTCTAGGCCCCATTTGACTCTGTTCAATGTGGGCAAAGAGAAGACAGTCGAGAACTATCTAGACTTAGTGCTTGAAAATCATCCATTTCCCAGTGCGGAGAACAATGATGAGCCCAATGGAATAAGAGGAAAAATTGAGACAGAAAAGCGTGAATGAAAAATAGGAATTTATTAGAGCCAAAAAGCCATGATTCCACATTCAGGAGAGAGGATTACTCGGGCTAAAAACCCCATCAGGGTTCAGTGGTGAAGTGAAAGCAGCATTAGACATAAACGTATAACGAATGGAAGAAAAGGGAACTAGAATTAAATCAATATCAGTTAGAGGCCATGATCTGCAGAAAATTGATAAGGGAAGTGACACAGGGCCACTGACTCCTTTATATGAAGCACCTGTGAAGCTGAACCCTAGTGGGGAGACAGATCTGGTGAGATGGGGTTACCAGCTTCATTTGGAAGAAAGCAGGTAAGAGCGACTGGTTACCAAGAGACTACAGGAGGTCCCCGTAGGAAGCTGACGGTATTTCCTGGGAGAAGGCTGAAGGAAGGGGCAACGCAAGAGGGTTTTGCGGGCTGATCTCCCCGAGCCAGGGCTGGAGAGGGCGGAAGGCAGGAAGAGGAGCGGCAGCAGCCCAGAGAGGTGCCTGCTAGCTCTAAGCCAAAACGCTGAAGGTGGAAGAGGGCTGTGGGGTTCCTGCTGGGAAGAGCAGGGCTGCACTCCAGCTGAAAGGGTAAGGATGGCTGTCCTGGCAGAGGGCTGGAAGAGGACTGACAAGGAGCCGAGATGCAGTGGAAGACACTGCAGCATAAGGATGCAGTCCCAGCAGAGAGGCTTGTGGGGTGAGGTTCCTGCTGGCGAGAGAAGGGTTTTAAGGACTACATGCATTGCAGTGATCTGAACTATGCTGGGGACTTGCAATTATGGACTGATTTGCACTATGTTTTGATAATCAACTGGCTCCACGGAGAGGTAGTATTGAGGCAATAAAGCCAATATGAAGTTACTGGGGACGCTGAAGGAAGGAAACTGAGGCAGGCATGCCAGCTGTCCAGCATGGAGATGTCAGCAGGAGGAAGATATGTCATAGGGTGACTGGCCCCTTTACATGAAGTAGGCCCTGCTCCCCTGTGTCTGTACACATGCTCCTAGATTGTCCACCTGAACTGGAGCAGCAACTGGCGCTATAAAAGGATCAGGGGGAAGAGAGACCTGGTGAGTCAGACTCACTCAGTAAAAAAGTGGTTGAGAGCTGCCAAAGATCAGAGGCCTGGAGGAAACAGGAGGTGACTCCTAGGCAAAGGCTGAAGCAGGAAAGCAGCAAGAGGGGGTTGCAGCCTGGCTTCCCAGAGCCTGGGCCGGAGGGGGCTGTAAAGAGGGAGGCAGCAGAGGGGCTGATCTGCCAACATCTCCACCCTGGAGAGTTGGACACTGGACAGTGAGGGACGCTGCCTGATTTGGATAAGAAACAGGCTCCAGGGTGGGTTATTATTGAGGCAAGAAAGCTTGCGTGAAGTTCCTGGGGACTCTTAAGGAAGGAAACTGAGGCAGGTGCGCCTGTCCTGCCACAGCCTGCTGCAGGAGGGCGCTCCAGGCAGGACTGTGCTATGGCAGGAAGCTAAAGGTGTCACGGAAAAATCCATGGCTTGCACAGCTAAGGACTAGAGCTGTATTTGGGGCCTAAAGAGGAAGGTGGGCAGCTAGTCAGATTTACAAGCACTGCAATAGGAGTTAGGGAATTGACTAGGTTACGTGCTTTATTAAGTCCCAGTAGACACCAATCTGCATCAGTAAGAGCCTAAATACCTTTAAACCTGAAACCATTGGGTAAGGACTACTGGCCAAAGTAAGATAAACAAACCATGTGGATAATACTGAACAGTCAAGTGAATAGTGGCTAATAAATCCTCATTCTCCTGTTGCGTATTCCCAGAAGCCTCTCTAGCTAGCCAGGTATGCCTGGCTAACTCCCTGTCATCTTCAAGACAGGCTTGTCACTGAGTAGTTCAGGAGCCTTAAAGCGAAGGGACTGAAATACACTCACCGTGCATATGTGCCATCTGCCAGTGAGGGATGTTCACTTTCTTGTTGTTACGAAAGGCCAGGGGAAAGGTGACAGCATCACCTGCCGCAAAAACTCCTGGGATGTTGGTCTGCATCATCTGAAAAGAAGCAAGGGGCCGTTTGCACTGTAGCAGGAAGAGGGCCTGAAACATAAGCCCGTGTATCAGAGGCCTGGTAGTAGGCCTGATGCCTGGGCTAAAGTAGTCAAAACTTTGCTGATATAAAGCAATGTTAAGTTGTGAGCAAGAGGCAGGCCAGCTGAGAGGGGAATGGAAAGTCCCACCATACACTGAGCTGCATGCATCATCACAGGCTTTCATGTGCTAGTAGAATTGTAGACATTGATCCGGAGAGTTAGGACCGTGCTTCATTGACAATAAACCTGACCAAGTGCCTTTGTACCTTAACGGATCTTATGGTCATTGGGGGGGTTCACTCGAGATCTGCTGTGCCAGTGTCTGCATAGAGCTGGGGCAACCCACAGAGGGAACACACAAGCAGCTGAACATCTAGCCACAAACACCACTGGTGAGTACGCTGCAATCGGTGTTACAAGTGCAGGGTCAGCTAAAGTTCTGTGAGTAGATCTCTTGGTTACCAGGTGTGTAGTTTAGTGCAACTGCCGATACACTCCAGGAATTTGTGGGAAAGGGTGGGAGCTCTCTCTCTCTCTCTCTCTCTCTCTTTTTTCCTCATTTTGCTTCCCCAGAATTATTTGATGTCTGAAGCTTTTCGCATCCTCATCGGACAGTCCTCAGCAGGGGCCAAAATCGCATTCTCTCGCATGGTTTTATTGAGAGTCAATATTCATGAGAATCTGTTCATCTTAAACCACTCACTTTGGGGCTCCCTATAGCTCAAGAACCCTTTGGCTAAATGACCCCATACTTATCCCACATAGTCTAACTAGCCATGGCAATTTTCAAGATACTCTAAAATACACATGCGTAGGCAGATGACTTTGAAAATTTGGCTCTAAACAGCAACTGCTCTACAACCTTAACTTTGGATTTGCTCCTACTCCTCTACTCGACGGCTGTCTCCGCACCTACCATCACAGCCTGTGTAGGGCTTGCAACGGTCAGGGCTTGGCTGGTGTTTACCTTGTTGACAACAATGAAGCCTCTGGAGTCAATGTTAATGCCGCTTTGCTTCAGAAATCCTGTTGCTGGACTTGCCCCTGCCAGAAAGGCAAAGGACATTGTGTGAGTGAGTCTGACTCCCAAACACCGTCTTGCTCATGAAAATGGGTGTCAGACCTGTGTGTGTGTGACAATGTGTCACTCTATCACAGTGTAGCTATCCGCATTCCCAGCCCAATCTCTCTCCTCTACCCGGGGAAGCAGAAACCACATTATTGCCAAATACTGAAGCTTTGCACATCAGGGTTCATTTACCTATGCCGATGACACAGACATCTGCCCGGAGGACTTTCCCACTCTTCAGGACAACTTCCTTAAGCTTTAGGGGACACAGATGAAAATCATGGTTATTTTAAGGACAGAAAAGAACCTAGCAGTGCCCAGCTGAGCTGGAATCTCACTCCAGTTCATTAAATAAGGGGAAATGACTCCATTGTAATTCTGCTTCAATGAAGAGGCCATCCTGCAGGATTCTCACACTTGGGTCTTGACTCCCTAATGGAAACCCTGTAGCTGTGCAGGTTTCTTGGTCCCTAATGACAGTGGTAATGCGTGATATACGTCACACCAACCTCCCCTTTGACGGGTGCTCACCAGCCATCCTAGGTCTGCATTGCTGTCCAGACCCCCAGAATTGAAATCTCTCCCCAGTAAAATCCAGCCAGTGGGTTGAGCTGTCTGTTGCCCAGAGACATGCTGGTGGGTGTGGTGGGAGAATGTGAATTTAATAGAACAGAAACAAGAAGAAACAATGAAGCCCCAGGGCCAGTCGGAACCCCACCTCTGACATTCAGCCCTCGGGAATCCTCCGGACACTCACGCAAAAGGGGGGCAGATTAGGGCTCCACGGGCAATGTGAATTCTGGCATTGCCCATTTCTCTGTGCTTTTCTCATGCCGTTTTTCATTAACAGATGAGCTAGGCACCCCGACTGCACAAAGTGCATCTGGGCCCTCTGAGTGATGTCCCAGGATAAGCCCTGTCCCAGCCGCGTACAGTGTGGAATCACCCAAAACAGGAGAATCCCTCAGCCCATCGTTACTGGAGTCTGGTAGTGACCCCTATATTTAATCTGAACACAGTTCATTCCGCAGGCTGGGCTGGGAGGAGGTGAGTTGAGAACATGGGCCGACCTCGTCCCCAGCTCTCTCCATCCACTTTGGAGTGATAGGTGTCCCTAGGGGGGCAGGCTGGGAACGTTCCCTGCACTCCTTTGAGCTCCTCACAAGCTCCCTGTCCTTCCACACACTCACGCACAGGTCAGGTGCAGTCTGGCCTACCCTCCCTTTCCCTTAGCCCCACAACGCTCAGGGTCTGTACCTTGCCCTCCTGCTCCCGCAGCTCGGACACTTCAGTCTGCATGTAGAACTTCACCCTGTTGTTTTCAAACATCTGTGCAACGAGAGAGAGACAAAAGTCCTTACACTCCGGAGCTGCCACCAGCGTCTGGCTTCGCCGACGGTTTCCGCCACAATCCCGTTCCCTCCCTCTTGAGCTACAGCTCTCGACTTCAGGGTGCACTGGAAACGGGTTCTCAGAGCATTGCTGCATCTCGCCTGCTCAGTGGGGTGTCATCATTTTGCAGGGTAGGAACATAAAATACTTGAGGATGTTGCAATTAGGCCAATAGGGAGAGGACAGGGCCAATGTTTTCTTGTAGGCGTCAACCACCATGAGACATTATATTGCGTCAGAACACTGCACACACAATTAGTACATCAAATAAACCCAATACAATGATACCATTAACTCGTAGTTCCAGATAAGACGTACACCGCTGACCTCTGCACAGCAGGATTCAGGGTCATCGACTCCCTTGCTTGATCCAGAATAATCCTCTAAGAGACTGGTAAGTCATAATCACCTTCATGAGAGCTTGGCCAACCTTCTCTCCAAAGAACTTCTTGAAAGGCACTTCTTCCAGCTCAACCACAGACACGGAATGGGCCTTGTCGGTGAGGTAGGCTGCCACCTCCATCCCTGGGGAACAGAAGCAGGTCAAAGACAGCGCATGCCACTCCCTGCCTTCAGCAAGGTCTCCGGAGCGGAATTCAAGAGCTGTCAGATGGTGGCTTGAGATGCAAGAACGTTCAATTCACCCTTTCAGGGCTGAGAACTGCTGCCATGGCGTGAACAGCTGCCTTTGGGCTCAGCGGATGGATTCGTTGCAGATGGTATGAAGAACGTTGTCCTAGCAAGCCACTGTCTCAGTCTATTGTAAGTGCTAGAGGGGCAGGAACCATCTTTTTGTTATACGTGTGTAACCTCACCCCTTCCCTCCTACACTGTCAGGGTCTGATCCTTGCTGAGGTCTCTGGTAGGATGCAATATGAGGACTACTGCTGGGATTCATAATGATAATTGTGGCTCAGCATGACTTGGATTGCCTCCAGCAGCCTGATTCCCTGTGATGGGAACTGGAATTGCTATTTTGGGATATTAAGAGTATTCATAGGGTGGGCGGAAACCAAACTTTCTGCTCTCCAAAGGGTTCCATAGTGAGCATTTTTGTGTTTAACCACAAGACCAATAATTTATTTGTGAAATTCTTCCAAGGAAGAAGCCACAAAAAGGCTTTGAAGACTGAAGTGATGATCTGTAATATACTTAGTAAATGGTCATTGAAAACCATTGCTGTTTGCAGTGGTGATGTAGCCATGTTGATCCCAGGTAGGGTGACCAGCTGTTCCAGTTATATTGGGAAGTCTCGATTTTGGGGTCTTTTTCTTATACAGGTTCCTATCACTCCCCAGCCCTGTCCCGATTTTTCACATTTGCCAGGATATGAGAGAGACAAGGTGGGTGAGGTAACATCTTTTATTGGATCAACGTCTGTGGCTGAAATAGACAAGCTTTTGAGTGCCATAAACCTGAAGAAGAGTGCTGTGGAGCTCGAAAGCATGTCTCTCTCCTACAGAAGTTGGTTCAATAAAAATATTACCACACCCATCTTGTCTCTCTCATTTAAAACCATAACATTATGAATAGAAGAACTAGGAGGAACATACATTCTGTGTCTGGGTCAAGCTTACTGAATTATACATTGCAAATAAGATTCATTGTGCATTTAGCTCCTTTTTTCTAATCATGAACCAATCCCGACGTCTGAGAACGCGGTTGTTATTTGGAAGCACAGTTCAAATAGCCTGGCCAAGGGATTTTCAACTTATTGGTTGTTTGTGCCTTGTTCCCTTTAACTATTTTCAGTTTGTGATTGGACACCAAGGTCACATGTTAGAGTTTCTGCTTCCTGACTGGATGGACTACATCTTGAAACCAGGAAACTGACCCAAGCAATAAGTATCCAATATGTGCATGCAATCCATAGGCTGATCAGCCTAATTCTTCTAGATGATTAATTAAATTAATTAAATTAATTTACAAGTTGAGGTGGGAAGGGCTGTATCCTAGAAAGCAGTGACTCAGAGGATGTCGAGGTCATGGTGGAGACCAGCTGCATATGAGCTCCCAGTGCACTTCTGTGGCTATAAAAGGGCTAACACAATCTTTGGATGTACAAAGAGAGGAATGTTGAGTAGGGAGGGGTTATTACCTCTGTATGCAGCATTAGCAAGACCAATGGTGAATACTGTGTCCAGTTCTGGTATCCACACTTCAAAAAGAATGTTGAAAAATGGAAGGGGTCTAAAAAGAGCTACAAGAACCATCAGAGGTCTGAAAAACCTGCCTTAGATGGAGACATCAAAGACAATGTTAAAAATGTGCAGCTTAGTTTATTTCCCATTTGAATTTGTCTACCTTTATATTCCAGCCTTGGACCTTGGTGTGCCTCTATCTACTAGATTAAAAAAAATCTTCTCTCCGTGTAGGTAATTCTAGATTGTGACAAAGTCACCTCTTAACTTGCTCTTGGATAAGGATGGGATGGGATTTTCAGCAATGCCACCATTGTTAGGAGCACACGTCACTGCAAATCTCAACTTGGGTTGCTTTAGCCTCTTGCAGTAAGGCACATTTTCCAGCCAGTGAATCTCTCTCATTGTACTTCTCTGAACTCTTTCCAGTTGTTAACATCCCTTTTGAATGGACATGGTATTTCAGGGCTGGTCTCACTGGTGCTTTATGCAGAGGCAATATCACATCCCCTACTCTGACTCAATATTCCCCTGCTTATAAGACCATTATGTCTGAAGTCATGACGACAATCTTTGTTATTTATGAAATCCATCTTAATTCATAATGAGTAACCCCCTCTGTCTGGGAGTATTCAAGAAGTATTATAAGAACCTGAATAGAATGGAATGTTACCAATACAAGTAGACAATTGTGGCAATAGCCACAAGTGAGTCATAAGAAGGGATTTTTTCATTTAAAGGAAGTCATGTGGCTGCATACAAAAATAAAACATCCCAGATAATTCGCTAGCTCCATGAACTAGCTATATCTTTTAAGGATCTACAATAGGTTAGTCTGGCCAAAAAGATCACAAGAAAATTCAAACATATGATTAATAGATGTTAAGGTCTGACCTCATGAATAGCACAAAACATCAAATTTCAACCAGTGATTCCCGCATCCAGTCTAATAACTTCTGACTGAGCGAGAGCAGATTTTTTAGAGAAACATCTTGATTTAAAGATTTCAAGGGATGGAGACTCCACTCTTTCCTTAGGTCAATTGTTCCAATGGTTAATTACCCATGTGGACAATGGAGAATTATAAAGAAAGCTAGAATATAACGTTTTTAAGGGAAAATTCTGCCCAAAGGCCCCTGAATGGGATTCTTGAGATGATCTGCCCAAGATCAAATCTCACCAAGGAAAGAGGCTCCCACTATAACGGCATTCTTGCTGCTGGCCAGTTTCACCACCCGGCTGGCATCTTCGGGGGTTCGGATGGTGAAAACATTCTCAACTTCTTTGCCTTTACAGCTCAGGGCTTTGGGCCTGAAAAACACACATTTAGGGAAAGAATTGGTCATGTTTCCATTGTGGTTTTCTTATCTGCATCCTTTCTGTTACAGAGAGCGACTCAAAGAGCCAACATACTGTCTAATATAACTACCAGTGATCTTCCAGCCTGCCACTCTGACGCCGGCCACTACCCGCAGTTGCAGAGGTAGGTGTACAATCTCCATCATGGAGGTGGCCATGCAGGAAGTTTTCAGATCCCTGGCAGTTACTGACTGGCTGGTGATCTCAAGCAGGATAGGTTCTCTCTCTTGTAAATGTTTGTCCCATTTAATGTAACTTATTTATTTCTATTCATGATTGAGTGTGACCTGCCCTTGCTATCGGAGCAATGGCAGCAGGTTACTTCTTAAGACGGGTGTTTTCATTATGCTCTCCAGACGGCGTGGGGTTCAGGAACCCAGCCCAAATCAGTTCCCTCCATCTGTGCCAGTGACAAGGGGCCTGGTGCTGCTGGAGGGCTGGGGACAGAGATGGCAGCCACGCCGCAGCAAAACATCAAATTGTACAGCAGAAATGCTGAATCTGGTGGCCTCTTGAAAAAAAATGTCAACTACTGCAGCTGCCCCAGGGACCCTGGCTGAGATGAATGAGAGTTCAAATCTTTTAGAGCTATTGTTTCAGGCTTTCTGCAGACTCAGGCAGGGGACCCTGCCTCAGTGACAGCTAGTCCAGTTTTCAAGATTATCTCCAGTACCAAAAGAGCTGGAATCATAATGACTAAGCAGAGAAATGTGAGATTCTGGGGCCTAATGCTGCAGGAATGCCTGTGTCATTATTTATACACAGCAGAACAGAGACTGAGTCACAATTATTATTTATAACAACAATTATTTATTGCTATAAATAATAATAAATAAAAACCAACAATTATTGTAAATTATTATTTTTAATAACAAATATTATTTGTAATAATTATTTGTACACATCAGAACAGAGACTGAGTCAGAGTGGAGCTGAAAAAATAGGATTTAGGCCCTAAATTTGGGGATTAGATGCTCAAGTACCTTTGTGAGTCTAGGCCTTTATCCCTAGGCACAAGCTCCTCATGTTCTCATAGATTTTAAGGTCAGAAGGGACCATTATGATCTAGTCTGACCTCCCACACAACGCAGGCCACAGAATCTCACCCACCCACTCCTGTAATAAACCGCTAACCTATGTCTGAGCTACTGAAGCCCTCAAATCATGGTTTAAAGACTTCAAGGTGCAGAGAATCCTCCAGCAAGTGACCCGTGGCCCACACTGCAGAGGAAGGCAAAAAACCTCCAGGACCTCTGCCAGTCTGCCCTGGAGGAAAATTCCTTCCTGACCCCAAATATGGCAATTGATTGAACCCTGAGCATGTGGGCAAGACTCACCAGCCAGACACAAAGGAAAGAATTCTCTGTAGTAACTTAGATCCCACCCCATCCAACATCCCATCCCATCAGAGTAGAATTTGTCTTGGTGCGGATGATGTTTGTTTGTAGCTTACGTGTTTCCGGTGGCTATCAGCAGTTTGTTATAGTCCATCTTAAATCCATCCTTGAACACGGCTATCTTGTTCTTGATATCCACAGCCGCAACCTGCAATCATTTCTAAACAAGGTTATGGGGCAAAATCCAAGACGCTTATTGAGAGACCAAAGGATCTAGTGGAATAGCCCGGAAGGCGCTAGGGCAGCAGTGTCCAAGATGTTCGCCACTAGCCACATGTGGCTAATAGGCTATTGAATTGTGGCTAATGCATGTGGCTTTCTTATAATGTGGTTTTGAATTTTTCTTATTAGCCACTGCTGTGCTAGGGCAAGGGCTGTTCTCATCTCAGAGCACACTGGGCATCTCTCCTGGTATCAGGGCTGGCTCTAGGCATCAGCAAAGCAAGCACGTGCTTGGGGCGGCACATTTCCAGGGGCAGCATTCTGGCGCCGGCCATCATAGGCGCCAACTCCGTGGGTGCCCCGGGACTGGAGCACCCATGGGGAAAAATTGGTGGGTGCTCTGCACCCACCGGCAGCTCCTCGCACTCTCTCCCCCCCACCCCATCCCAGCTCACCGTGAAGTAAGCCTGGGGGGGGGGGGGGGGGGGGGGGAAAGGGGGGTGGGCCGGGGGGAGGGGGCGGGGCGGGGTTTTTGGGGAAGCGGTTGGAGTGGGGAAGGGAAGGGGCGGACGCGGGGCAGGGCTGGGGGCCATGCTTACTGGGAGACCCCTGGGGCTACATCCATATGGGGGCAACTGCATTGCACTGCCTAACCTTTAGGCACCCTGCCCCATAGTGGAATCCACAGCGAGATGCACAATGCAACGGGAGAGTTTGGTGCTAAGAATGGGATCTACGAAAGCCAGCTCGCTGAGCAGACAGCCACATAAACCAGCCAATAGGAAATGGCAAGAAGTGGGGTGGGGCCTAAGCCCCACCTCTCAACAGGAGTTAGGCACTTAAATGCGGGCCAGGGGAACTGGGGTTCCACTGAGCGTGTTCAGTGTGAGAACAGCCGCAATGAGCGTCCATCTTGTAGCTCTTTGCTAATCAAGCTAAGCGACATCCAGCTAGGATCTTGTTATGGAGTGAGGGCTTTGATGCAGCTTTTGGTAATATTTCTGTAGAGCCAATTTAACAGTGCCAGCTAGCAAAGATAGCGTTTGCTTTTTCTAGCCACATACAGTCTCTGTGTTTGATACAGAACTTCTGAAATGTACATCGCATGCTATTTTATATGACTGCACCATGCAAATCTTGTTCTCCTTACCTGTGTTTCAGTCAAGACCTCAATGTCATTTGTACGGAAGAATTCCTTAGGGCGCAAGGTGATCTGATCTAAGTGGGAATCCATTGACTGCAACAAAGAAGCAATTTTGCTGTCAGTTACACAGTTCACAGTGGGAGGGATGTTTGTGAATTCCCAGTTACAGCCCTTGTACATGTGTAAGAGTAATTTTCCCAGCGACAGTGACAGCCAGAAATCTGTCCTTGCAGTAACATGGTACACAGGAAATCTCTGCAGGTGACCAGGACTAAGGGCCTGAACCAAAACTCATTGAAGAAAATGGAAGGATCTCCATTGACTAGAATGGAGTTGGTATTGGGCCTTAACTCACACTGCAGTACAAGAATTGACCTACTAAGAAAGACAAGAAGGGAAGGCTTTTGAATAGCTGTAAAGTGGAAGTTCAAAAGACATAGCATGGAAGAGCACAGAGACAAAGTGGCCAAGAAAAGGGTTACTTGTGGAAAGAGCAAATGTCCCAGCAAGAGTCAAAACACAAGCTTTTATCTAGTTCTTTTTTTATATACTTTTACTTTTGACCTTCACAAAGTCCCTGGCAATGAGTTCCACAGGTAAATCATGCATTGCATGAAAGAGTATTTCCTCCTGTTTGTATTAAACCTGATGCCTAGTAATTTCACTGGGTTGTAGCCAATTAATTTTTAGCCAGTGATACAAACATATATACACATAGGTAAGGAATAAGCATGCATTAAGGCAGTAACGCAAAAGCTTACATGTCCCAAGTCTGTAAACCAATAATTTACAAACTAACTGAGGCCAAAGGCTTAAAATCTGGACACAAGTAACTAACATATACATGATCTTGTGTTACAAGCTATAACAAGATAAAATGATAAAGTTTGCAGATGATACAAATATTGGAAAGTGCAATAAGAGGACAAGCTGGCAAAGCTTCCAGGGACTGAGAGGGGAGCTCAGGAGTTGTTCAATAAGAAAATGAAACATTCTGGATGATACAAACCTTACTTAGTTTGGGTCGGTCATAGGGTAAGTGTCTGTCCATTGTGCACATTACAATTCTGTCGGAGAAACCTTCCTGCCTTAAGGTCTCTGCACAAACTAATCCAGCAGCACCTAAGAGACATAAGGCCGGTAATTGCTACCTACGTATTTTATTTAACGAGTGAAAAGTTTAGCATCCATCCAGTAGAGGGCTCAATAATCTCTCGCATCTTTTTATTGTTTTTGGTGAATCTAGCCCTTTATTTCTTTTGCTTTTATGAATAAACAAATAAAAAGGTTGCCTAGCACTATTCCGGTAATTGATATCTTGGCACAGGGTGTGGATTCCAAATTGCTCCATTGGGTAGCAGGTCTACTCTGTCCTCAGAACTTCTGTCTCACTTGCTAGGGTTTGAACCCCCTCCCTTCTGGCTCGCCAGTTAGAACTGGAGCACTGGGGGGCTGTCAAACGAGCTGGCTGAAGCCTGGAAAACCCATTCATCAAACGCATTCTTTGATGAAATCATCGTTATCGGACGGGTAAGTTGGGTCTGGTTTCTGATATCCATTCCCATGCGGAGCTGTGCCTTGCTCCAGGAACCGTCCCCTTGAAACCAAGAGGCAGGAGTGTCAGAATTTGGCTTTTATCCAGCAAAGCGCACTGGCCCAAAGGGAGTGGGAAAATGGGACAGGAGAAGAGCAGCCATAGCTGGCTTCTATACCGCGCTTCCCACAGCCCCTGGGGCAGAAAGCAAGAGGACAAGGAGCGGTGGAGCATGGAGTACTTTGGCTTTCCCCTATGGCATATAGCACCTTTGGGACTAGAGACATCTGGCATACACAAGAACAGCCCCGGGCTGCAACCTGCATCAGGGCCAAGGGCCAAGCAGAGAATCAACAGCTCGCGCCCTGGTAGCCCTGCTCTACTCTGCTAAGCTCGATCTGAGCACACCGTGAAATCTGGCCTAGGATTTGACTAGCTCCAGAGATAATCGAATACCACAAAAGGCACTTGTTCCATTATAGTCGTGCGATGGCAACATATGCCGAACAATGTCTTGGCCAAACAGTATTGAACCAGTTCTGGGTGTATACGGGCAGCCTTTGAAAAATAAGTAGAAATTTCTCAGCCTTGGGGCTCTTCAGTGACTGAGCCTGCAATAATGTTGTCTTTGCAAGTAATGAATAGTCCATGTGAACCATCACTGGAAAGGCAACCTCCATCATGATTCCCTGTCCTCTGTAGAAAAGCAACAGCAGGGAAGTTTGTTGGTACCTAGAGACAGGCGGGGTCTTCTATGCTGTAAAATTTTGTTCCAGCCACAAAACACATTTTAAGACAAGCACAAAGTACCAACACAAATGCAACTGGCCCCTCCTCCTCCTCCGCTTCTTCCAATTTGTCTCTGGTAAGAATGAAACTAAAGCTGTGTCTACACTAGGGAAATCTTTGTAAAATGATCTCATTGTTGCTATCATCATTTCAGCGTGGTTGGTGCTAATTATATTGGGAGCACTAGCGTCAAGGAGTTGTTTTAAGCACTGAGCTGATTAAACATACTGGGTATAAGATCCACTGCCTAAAGTAAATACTGCAGCCAGTAACCCATCTACGCTAGAGCCATAGATTCCAAGGACAGAAAGTAGCACTGTGGTCATCTAGTCTGACCTTCTGCATAACGCAGGCCATAGGACTTCCCTGAAATAACTTTTGTTTGAACTAGAGCTGATCTTCTGGGAAAACTAGGTTGTGACAACCAATGCAGTTGACAGGGTGACAGAGCAATGGTGGAAGAGTTTTGCAAAATTTTCATACTGTAGATAAAGCTTTAATTCCAGCGTTAACACACACCAGTTGGCAGAGAGATTGGAGGGGACAGCAAGGCCAGAAGCTTTGCTATTATATACCTGTATTTTATATAGCCTGGGAGAGTGGAGATTATCAACAGCTCAGGAGCATGGGGGGAATGTCTAAGGAACTGGTAGTTGGGATGGTGATTACATAGAGGTGCCTGGCGTGTCTGGTGACAGGTTAGGAGGAAATGACTATACACATTAGGAGACTGGACAGTTATGTACCCAGACTGGGAGTGGTGTGGGGGTATCCCCAGACTGGCCAGGAAGATGAAGGGGGTACATCAGTTAGCAGATACTATTTACTGTTCTTTTTATATCCTTGCTGTAATGACAGAGATCTGCTGCTGTCAGCAGGCACATCTCGGTACCTGCTCCGATGATCAGCACGTTGGTGCTACTGATATTGTAGTTGCTGAGGGAGATACATTTGGCCATAACCTTTGTCCTTCTTTGCGTTAGAAGAGCCTGCGTAACAATTAAGGAGAGGATTGTCATTAACGGTTCAAACCTTTAACTTTGCCAGGTCCTGCTTTGAGCAGGGGGTTGGACTAGATGACCTCCTGAGATCCCTTCCAACCATGATCTTCTAGGATTCTATGATTCTATGACATGGGAGCAGCTCTGAGTTATTTTATAAGCTTTGCTCTTATTGCCCGAAGAGGATTCCAAACCCACACCCAGCCAGAGCACGATGGGACTATAAAACCTTTCCACCAGACATGTCACTATGCCACACTCAGAAGGCAGTTGAAGAATAAATCCACCACTAGTCACACATTCAGAAAGTTTGCGTACCAAACAAAGCTGTGGTAGTGCTGCTTCAATGTTCTTTAGCCTTATAACTATACATCAGCAAGTCCTAGCAAAGTAAAGTTCAGTGTAACTTCTACCACCCCTTATATGGTCCTCCGCCTTGCCAAATGGAGAGCTCAGCACAGGATGGTAGGGATGGGAAGATGTGATCCCTTTTCATCAAAACCCAACATAGGCGTGTGTAACCTGGGTAGATGGGACACTGCATCACAAATCATCTGTCCACATGCTGGTAGCCACAACTGATATTAGTGACCGCTTTGGGCCAAATCTTTGAGTCACTGGAGCTCCTTAGATGTATAGGGGTGGATATCAGAACATGGTTCCTAATAGACAGAATGTGCATAGAATCATAGAATTGTAATACTGGAAGGGACCTCAAGAGGTCTTCTAGTCCAGTCCCCTGCACTCAAGGAAGGACTAAGCATTATCTAGACCATCCCTGATAGGTGTTCATCAAACCTGCTCTTAAAAATCTCCAATGACAGAGATGCCACAACCTTCCTAGGCAATTTATTTCAGCGCTTAGCCACCATACAGGAAGTTTTTCCTAATATCCAACCTAAACCCCCTTGCTGCAATTTAAGCCCATTGCTTCTTGTCCTATCCTCAGAAGTTAAAGAGAACAATTTTTCTCCTTCCTGCTTGTAACACCTTTCATGGTTTTGAAAACTGTTATCACATCCCCTCTCAGTCTTCTCTTCCCCACACTAAATAAACCCAATTTTTTAAATCGTCCCTCCTAGCTCATGTTTTCTAGACCTTTGATAATTTTTGTTGCATATCTGAGCAGTCTCTAAAAGCAAACCTAGAGCACTCCTTGTGGTACTCTCTAGGGGGCAGCAGATAACCTCAGTAACTTGAACCCCATTGTAGCTCTGCGGATAGGGTGACCAGATGTCCTGATTTTATAGGGACAGTCCCAATTTTGGGGGCTATTTCTTATTACTCCCCACCCCCATCCCAATGTTTTACACTTGCTATCTGGTCACCCTATCTGTGGATGAGGGCTGGAAGGTTTGAGTGTGGAAGGTCTATTTATTTCCTGTTCGGGCATTTGTTTACCTAACGCGGAGACCAAAGGACCAAATCACCCTTGCCTCCCAGCAAGCTGCCGTCCCCAGTCCCGGTCTTTGAATGCCAAAGGACCCCTCACCTGTTTGCTCGCTCGGATGTAAACCTTCTCCTTCTCGATTTTCACCTGGGGCAAGAAGACAGCAGCAGTTTGCAGCGCAGTTGGCATCTCTGGGTTTAAAGGGACTGTTCTGTGCTAACAACTGCTGAACTCAACATGGGTCAAGGCAAAACAGGTTCTGTCCACTAAGCCACATTGGACGCTCGCTGGACTCTCTGTATAGCCCATGTAAGAGCGGGGTGAGCCACGCCCAGGGCTCTCCTACATCTCAGGGGCTGGGACTTTCTCTGTTAACTAGTACCAGGTCTACAAGGATCTTTAGTAGATTGTCCCTCTCTGTTTGTCTGAGTTCTTATCCCACATGCCTAAGTGACTTTTCAGCACTGTGTCCTGGGGGGCACCTGGATGCCCTTTTCCCTCCTTCCCCTGCCCCCCACTCTTCACCAACAGCAGCCTTTGTGTAACAAGCCCTTCCCATGTATGTGCCCCCTCCCTTTCTCTCTCCTTCTTCCTTACCCTGGACTCGGAGGCTCAGTTTCCCAGGAGCTGGCTGGCACTTGCAGATGGGGGCCGGGCAAAGCAGTCAGCTGGAATCATGGGGATCAGGTGGAGCGAGTGGGGGTCACATGAAGTCCTCAGCTCTGCACCCTGAAAGGAAAACGCTTCCCCCTGCCCCCTCATTCCCCGATGGCCATTTCTTTCTCTGCAGATTGACAGCTCTCACCTGGAATTTGGGCAAACTGTCCAAGCCAGGAAAGTCCTCGATATCCCCAGTGCCAATGCTGAAACAGGCCCCGTGCCAGGGACAGCGCACTCTTCCTTTGGATAAAACCCCTGCAAAAGGCAGGAGCAAGTCACACGTCACCAGGGATCCTTCCCTACCATGTCCTAGCAATCCAGGGGAGATCTTAACACAGCCACACCCTGGCAACATTACTGTTGGCCAAGAGTCAGGTGTTGGCCCCCTTCATGCCGGCTCAACGACAGCGCAGAAGCATGTCAGCATCTATTCATAGATCTGGAGGCAACTGTATTAGCCCGTCATTGATCCTGGAGGGGCTGGAGATAGGTCCGTCCTGCTGAGGCGATCATGGTTGATTGCAGGAGGATGCCATCCCAGGCCTGCTTGGAGAGTGGGAGAACTGTGTGATTCCATCCAGAGAGGTGAAGGCTCGAGGCCTGAGAAGGGGGTGCCCTCGAAGAGACTAGGAGGGGTCAAAGGTGCAAGTAGCCTGGGAACGGTGACAGGGCTCAGTGCCTAGGCATGGGACCCAAGTTGGAAGGTGAAGGTTATTATATAGACCCTTATGCTCCCCCGTGGTAGGGGTGGCAGTGGTTGGTTCAGCCCCTATGCTAGTTAACAGCTGTCTCCTGCAAAGAAGCTGGAGCAGAGCTGAAAGTCTGGTGCCTAGGGACCAAAGCCAGCTCTCCCACGAGCCCAGCAGGTAAACATACAGCAATACGCTATAACCGTACATGCTCCTTTGCAATAAGAGAACTGGATCCACACTAGGGGCTGCACCAATTTCACCTGGAATCATTCAATTGGCTGCAAACCCAGCATGCAGAGCAGCTCTTACTGGTTTTTGAGGTAAGGTTTAGGTGGTGTGGCTGGTTATGTGCAGAGCCAGACTGTGAGCGTACAGGGGCGGTGTGAAGAGCCCTGACTTCCGGGTAAGAAGCAGGACCACAGCAGAGCCATCCACATAGAAGATGGAATTTCTAAATGCTCTGTCGTAGAGAAGATAGTTCCCCTCCACTATAGGAATCACTGGTTGAAGCATGTTAAGGGGACTTTTGGTTGCTGGATTTAAGAACCTGAGGGGGAAAGGACACTGCCCACTTACTTGGGGGCGGGGCGTTTGCTCGTGGTTTATGTTTCTGAACCTTGTTTGAGGTGTTTTCCCAATTTAATGCTGGGTTACTTCCCTCCTTTTATTCAAAGCTTCTTTGCTACACTCTGACTGTGCTTGCGAGAGGGGAAGTCTTGCCTCTCAGAGGCACCCACGGGGTGGTGGGCTCAGGCCGGTTTCATGATGGATCATTGAAAAGGAACCCCCTAAATACTGAATCTGGCCCTTGGTGCTGCCCACTTGGACTAGCAGAAAGATTCCATTTCTATTCTTCAAACATCATTTTAAGAGACTTCGCTCAGAGATATCCTGCACAGGCTCACACAAGATCTGCTAACAAACCTGACATGGACAGAGGGCTCTGCAGAGGATTTTGATCCCCTTCCTGGATTATAAGTGTACGTTTACCTCAAAGGCAGGATGTCTCGACGGACCTGAAAATTCTGCAATGAAGTGAATGATGCCAAATGGCTCCGACTCTTCACGCGGATCCATCATCTGTTGTGAACGTCTGATTCATGTTCACACTCTTACACCAAGAGCGTACAGACTAACCTTTCACCAGTGGGGCTCCGTAGTGAGGGCATTTGTGTCCCATTGCATAGAAGTCTCCATTTTCCTTTATCAGCAGAGCCTTCCCACAACCCAGGTCTACTTCTCGCATCCTGGAGGTAAAAAGCATGAAAAAGACAGTACACATAATAGATATTTATTTTTGTTACTACTATTTATGATCACTGCCTTTTGATCTGCTTGGGCTGTCACATGTCAGAGAGCCAGTCTCAAGGTTTCACGTTAGCTCATGGTTTCTTTTTAGCTATAAGCACCGTTACTTACTGTAACTGGAGGTTCTTCAAGATGTGTGGTCTCTAGCTGTACTCCGTCCATGGGTACAGGGCCGTCCCTAGGATTTATGGGGCCCTATGCAGTATTAGTAACCTGATGCCCCTATGCCCAATGGCACCCCAGGCTTGCCTGTGTATTTTAGATAAGGGTGGTCTTTGGGCGGATCTATTTAAAAAAACGAGATGTCTGAAGATCCAAGCATTTAAGGTTAAAGATGAATACTCAGACTGTGCATTTTAAAAAAATCTATGCAAGTATTTTTTAGAGATGTGATTTTATAATCTTCAGCAACACACTAATGAAATATTTTTAAAGCAAATTTTAAACTAAGACTAATATGTTCCGAGTAAACATTACAGTCATGCACCACTGTTTTTTGTCAGTAAGTTCAGACAGTAAAAACCTGGGGGTTGGCAAAGGCCTGTTAAATGGCTCCATTAGCACTTGAATGGCTCTTTAACAGTTTCAATGTTGTGCTAATCGGTCTGGCAGGCTGGAAGGCTTTTTCTCTTTTAAACACCAGATCCCCTCCAGAGGGCGACTCACCAGACTGTTGCAGGCCGCTGTGGAGGGAGCCTGCAGGAAAGGTCAAAACAGGGATAGGAAGAGGTGAGGGGTGGACACTAAGACCTAGGGATGCCTCAAATTTTCAGCTGCCCTACGCAGCCCTGGAATAAGGATGGCCCTGGATACGCATGTGCACCATAGGCCTGTGTCCGGAGATTTTTAATAAACAGTGTCACTTGGTGTGCACATGCACAGCAGATCGTCTCGTGCCCTTGTGCAAGGATAGCGGAAGCAGTGCAAGTTGACGCCCGCTCAGTATCTCTCCTTACCGCGCATCTAATCAGACTGGCAGCAGAGGGGATGGAGGGCAGGTAGCGGAGTGCAGATAGGGACCACACATCTCAAAGAGCCGCCAGTGACAATAAGTAACCTCCACGTCTTCTGTGAGAGGTGGTCCCTATGTGTATTCCACACATGGGAGATCGACAAGCAGTATTCAGACTGGAGGATCAGTGTTCAGATTGGAGGATCAGTGTTCAGACTGGAGGATCAGTGTTCAGATTGGAGGATCAGTATTCAGACTGGAGGATCAGTGTTCAGATTGGAGGA
>ML677361.1:87567-119841 GCA_007922305.1 Dermatemys mawii
GTGTTCAGATTGGAGGATCAGTATTCAGATTGGAGGATCAGTGTTCACATTGGAGGATCAGTATTCAGATTGCATCCACTGCAGTGGCTTGGACTAGAGTATAATGTCTAGCAAACGTGTATATGGGCTGCTCTGCATATATCCTGTATTGGGACCTTCTCCAGAGATGCTACGGTAGCAGCCTGCAGACTCATGGAGTAGACCATTTTACCACTGGGAGGTGGGATGCAAGCTAGTCAGCAGCATTCACTAATGCAGCCAGAAACCCACTTAGAAATCCTCTGAAAGGATGTAGCATGACCACGGGATTTCTCTGCTAACACAACAAAGTCTTGGAGACTTCAATGGACTTGGTTCTTTGCGGGTCAAAGCCAGTGCACACCTGATGTTGAGGGAATGAAGTCTCTCTTCTCTTCGTGTGAAGCATGGGGTTTTGGAACAAGGACAGAGAGAATTTGGAGACAACCTTGGGTAGTCATTTAGAGTGAAGGAGAAGGAATACTTTGGTATGTCAAGCCTCCTTTACAGCATTTCACAGGAACAGAGTACAATCCAAACCAGTGAGGGCTCTGCCACTCCTGCCCTGTGACCTGAGGTGCCTTGCAATGCCTTGCTGCTGTAGCCTCCAACCAGGACAGCTCACAAACAGCCACCAGCCCGCAGATCACTCCTAGATGAGTTTGTGTAACTGCAGCCTGCCAGTCACACCCTGGCTCTCACACACTCCCCCAACACACTCCCAGTTCTGGACTGCCCCCCCAGAAATGTATGTCCTGTATTGTCCAGCCCTCTCCTGGACAAGTACTAAGTACTCTTAACAAGTAGATTAAGTCTGTTATTCCTTTAAGGGACTAATATACCAACTCCCTACCGTAAATAGGATTACCCTGTCACTTCCACTTAAACAATAAAACTTTATTAACTATAAAGAGATACATTTCAAGTGAGTACAAGTCATGAGGCATAAAAGTCACAAATGGTTACAAGAAAAATAAAGATAAAATATGTTCTAATGCCTCCGCAAAACGTCTCACCGAATGCTTCCATCAAGATTACAGACCAAATATTTTAGGTCAGAACCCCTCCCCTAGAGTTCTTGGTAGAACCGAGCAACAAATGCTGCACTTTCCCATGACATACGTCTCCCCCAGACAGTAGAGGCAGTAGTTCTTGCTGACACAGAAGGATCTAGGGCAGGAAACACAGTTTTTGAAGCCCAGAGTCTAGGCATGGTCCCTGACTATGGCGAGGGAATCCCCAGTCCGGGAAAATAAATTATGCTAACTACACTAAGACTGAACTAGACTAACGAATAACTATTTACAATCTTATCTATGGGTTTTCTGAAAGGATGAAGCAGGAGAGGACACTGGATTCCAACTCAGGCCATATGGCGACATCTCTTTGTGTAGCTGTGTTAAACAGCACTGCAGATCCAGCCACTGCTGTGCTCGCTACTAGAACAGCTTTGCCAACTATGTGTCAACACTGTGTGATCCCCCCAGCTTGTCAAACCTTGAATTAAGTGCATAACAATGTATTCAGCATCTGTGTTAGAGCTTAGGTAAATATTTTTCACACAGCTGGCTTGATTTGAATTGCTGGGGGATGCTAGCAACACAGATCACCAGTATGGCCATCAGTGCAGCTTAGACTGACTCCTGATCAAATCAGGTCTCTGGAAAGCTCCTGGGCTAAATTCCTCCCATCTTCCCTTTCTCATTTGAATCAACTTATGGTAGCAGTAACATCTGGAATGGATCCATTTCATTTTTGGTTCTTGTTACCTCGATTTAATGTGCACTTTTGATTTTAAAAAATGGGCCAAGTTCTCAGGGGGCATAAACCGATGTAGCTTCATTAAATTCAATGGGTGCTCTGACTGATTTATACCATTTGGGTTCTGAGCCCATTGACTTCCATGGGAATGTGCTGATTGCACTGAAGCCAGTAAGTCTAAATCCCCTCTCAGTGAGGTTCACAGATTCCAAGGCCAGAAGACCTCCTGTATTCCACAGGTCAGAGAATTTCCCTAAACCAGTTCCTTTGAACTAGAGCAGAAGGTTCAGAAAAACATCCAATGTGGATTGAAAAGTTGCCAGCGAAGGAGAATCCAACATGACTCTGGGTCAAGGTTGAGCTGACTAACACAGGCACGGGGTCTGGTCCCACTGTTCCAATGAGGTACAATTGATTTACACTGGCAGAGGATCTGGTCTAACTGGCTTCCATGGGGCTGCACGCATCATGCTGGCTAAGGAACTCATGGAAGATGTTCCGCAGGTTGGCTAGTGTGTTTACATAAGAATGCTGCTCTCCAGGGAGTTTTGGTGCAAGGATCTCTTGTCTCAATCTCCTGGGTATGGTGAGCTGTTACCCTTTCTGTGGAACCCAGCTGTGGCCTGTCAGCTTTGCCCTGAGGATCACTGGGAGCATATTTAGTGATGCCGCCAAAGCAAACGCTCTCGCTTGCAGGAGGGAGTTTCCAAACAGCTTGTTTTAGGAAGCAACAGGGAGGTTTATTCAGGTTTTTGCAATTAAAATAAAAATGAATATTTATAACCAAACAGCTCCCCTCCATTGTGGCAGGCAGATCAGCAACACACGATCCTACCATAGCAAAACAGACATTCATCAGGGTCATCATTTCAGATGAACTGTCCGTAGCTTGTACAATCATTAACATAAAGCCGCTTAACACTGGGTCTCACCATCAGCTTCCTCCCCAATACCTGGCAGAAGAGATGGATTTTGCGGCCTGCCAGGAAGAATAACTGGGCTTTGGCAGACTAAGCGGGAAGCGAGTTGAAATTGCTGCACTTTCCAATGAACACGTGCTAGCAAACCCTCCATGTAAACCCAGGGGACTGCAGGAGGTGCTCTTTCACCGCTCTCAATGGCAGGATATGCAGAGCAAGAGAGATCTTTGTATCAAGATTAGATCTTGAGCTACACACTCTGCTTTGAGTCAGCCACAGGCTATTGAGATCCATGCAGGAATCTCAGGGTGAGGCCCCTGGCTAGTGTTATGCAGTTCAGACAAGATTAACACAATGGTCCCTTTGGGCCATAAACCCTAGCAATCTATGAAACCATTACTGCCTGTGCTGCCAACAACGTATCCTCTGGAAAGCATATGAACCAAATCTCCCCGTCTCTTAAGAGACCGACCCTTCTTCTGGCTTGTCCCTCCTCTGCCCTCAGCCACGGCGACAGCTGACGAAGGTTCACAGGGGAATATTCAAACCCTTCAGACTCTCCAATCCTTAAGACACCCAGCATGGCCCCTGTCCCTCTGTTAAGACCCTTTATTGAAGCCTTTAATGAGCAAAGTATACTTCAGCAATTGGTTCTAAATCTGCACCCAGGCTGGGTGGGTCCGCCCCCCATCTCTCAGTCTCATTTGAACCAGGCAGTTGGCAGACCTCTCTGGGCCTAGTGGCCTCGACTGCCATGCTCCCTCCCAGAGGAGTGGCAGAATTCCCCACGGCCTCCTCCTTTTATGCTTCAAGTGCCAGTTATCCTAGCTGACCTATTTTTGGAAGCTAGGTGCCTGAATTCCTTTATGACTCTCACCGCTCCGGCGCTCTGTAGGTCTCTGCTGGGGTCCAAGCTAGAATGACGGTGCACCCACGGGGACATCACCAGAGTCTCCCTGCTGTGCAATGAAGTGGAGCACCTGCCTACCTTTACCCAAGAATTGTCCCACTGGAATAGTCCTTTTTGGCATGTGCTTAGATACCTTGCTGAGGGGCCTACGCAGTACGGGCTACGGTTAGGGGCATACTGCAGTTTCATCTGAGCAGAATGCTGGAAGGATTCTGCTCTCTCCCCCGTACCTGGTTAGTCCTTGCAGTGAGCACAATCCAAATGGAATAAAGAGATCAACGCATTCTCATGCTTCGCCACACGCAACAGGAACAAGTCTTGCTGCATTCTTTGGATGGATTTTATCCCTGACCAAACTCTTGTTAACCTCAGCGTTAGGAAGAGATAAGAGAAATGGTTTACAGCCACCCAAAAGACCCACTTGACCTGAGACAGATAATCATCAGCACCTGCTGTCTTGAAGCAAATACAGAAAGCTTGTGTGAAAGATTTCAAATGACACACTCGTTCCGCGAGTGAGGGAGATGGCTATTTACAACCGAGGGCTGTTTGGATGAAGCAATCGACTCATGTAGAGTCATTGCTATTAAGATTTTATTCCATATTTTTTAAAAAGGGTGGGGGAGGGTTAAGGTTTCTCACATCTGCCCAGCTTGCACTCACAGGCTAGGAAATGCCAGTTAAAATGCAGCTCTGTCCTGAAAAAAAGCCTTTGGAAAACTAGTCTCTGGCTGTGTGTTCCCTGTTCATTTTGTCTCACTGACCCCACAGCAGTTTCTAAGCACAGCGGTGTTTTTTTAAAAACTTCCTTAGATCTGAGAGTTAGGTTGTCTCTTTTCCATTTCACTGTCTGCCCGATACGGGAACCCAGGCCCACCCTCTACACTGGGTTCCAGCCCAGGGACCCTATAACAAGCAGCCACAGTCCCTTCTCATTAGTTGCTTGGGGGTCTGCATGGAAGTAGTGGAAGGAGAGTTCGGGCTCCAGAATTTTTTAACTGGTGCTGAGAAATCCAGTTCGGTTCTCAGACCTCCGGAGGAGCAGAAAGGACTGACAGAAAGAATAGCTTTGTACTCACAAACTGAGCAAATGAGCAAGGTTAAAGAGTCAATACACAGAATGCAATGGTGTCATACCCAATTCTGATTCTGCCCCCACATGTGTGTACATTTCCAACCCACTCCTTCAGGAAAGATCCCAGGCCATTTCTCAAAGAAGTAATAGATTAATATATTCTGAATCCGGAAAAGACCATTGTGATCTTCTGGTCTCCTGCATCACACACGCTCTAGGACTTCCCTGAAATAGTTTCTGTTTGAACTAGAGCAGACCTCTTAGAAAAATATCGAATCTTTATTTTAAAATTTTCAGCGATGGAGAATCTGCACATTGTTCTAACGGTTATGTCACCTCTGTTTAAAATGTGCACCTTATTTTGAGTCTGAATTTGTCTACCTTCAGTTTCCAGCCACTGGATCTTGTTATACCTTTCTCTGCTAGACTGAAGAGCCCCTTAGGATTACATTTCTGTTCCCCGTGCAGGCTCTTATAAACTGTGATAAAATAATACAAAAGCTAAACACATGATCAGAAACAATTAGGAATTAGTAAGCAAACACTATTCCTTTCTATGGTTAGGCACAGAAATCCACATCAGTCATGTCCTCATATGAATCCATACTGTGATTTATCAGGTCATTCATAACTCTGTTGCATGGCAGTCAAAACATCACCCATCCCCAAGCACTGAAGCTCCCCAAATCAATCAGCCCCATTCTCCCTCCTCTGCACAAATACATCCATAAAGGTCCTATTCTCCCTTTTCTTCTGGGCCACGCAAGTCCAGAATGTGGGAGCACAAAACAGCTGTGGTAGGTGTCCTTTCAGGCTGAGTGTACCGATGCAGTGTCCCTTGCTGTCTTATTCAATATCTAGATGAAACCACTGGGACTGAGACAACAAAGGCTGAAGTACCATCAGTGTGCAATGAAAACTCAGCTCTACAGCCCTTCACATCAACAGCAAATAACACCCATCTTCCACTTTCTCAGCGACGAGCAGACATAGAAAACTGCCTGGAGGGCAGCGGGCTGAAGCTGAATCTAGACCAGACCGAGACAATGCTGGTGAGACAGGGTAAGCATCTGGAATAACTCAACTTCCCACCAAAGGCATCTGAACCGTAGGCCGCTGGCAGAAGACCCTGCGCTCTCATTTCCCTTTACAATTGGTCAGAATGTGGCACCCAATCCCATTGCGCTCCGAGCGGGCCACGCCGATCCAGGCATCCACACTCAGAGACTGTGATTCTCAGGATCTAGGAATGAAGGCCTATGCCCAGAGGAAGCTCCACTTAGCTCGGGAACGTGGCCGCCCCAGGCTCAGTAGCTGAGGGTCACCAGGAAGAACACGTCACGCCAATATGCCACCCTGCACTGTGCCACCACTTGGCCTGATTTTCAGAGTTCTGCCTGGAATGTGTCTTTGTCTCTTCCATGACGGTTTTGTTCTGCTGCAGCAATGAAGCTGTGGACGAAGAAGGGGCGCTTGATGACCGAGGGAGGCAGAACTTTCATGGGAGATGACCCAAAACTACGGCCTTGCTACCAGATGAAACAAAAGTGGCTTATATTTAACAAGCCAGACTGTAGGTGCCGCGAGAGTAAGGGAACCTGACGTCAAGGGACATTGTCACGGGGCGCACTCACCGCTCCCAGCTCCTACTGCTGTCCGCCCTGGGGATTAGCTCTGTCAGTTTATGTTCTCCCTCCAGTATTGTCTTCACCTGTCTTGTCTCATTCTGCTGCCCCACTCACTTCTGGTCTGCAGCTTTCTCCCTCTGCGTTGGTCCTCCAGCCAGGTCACTAAAGTCCTCCCCGTCTGGGGAATTCACAGGCTTTCCAGACCTGCTGTCTGGCTGGCATTTCCAACACCTTTTGCCTCTTCCCAGAGACTGGTACAGGAACCCAGGCCCACCCTCTATGCTGAGTTCCAGCCCAGGGACCCTATAACTAGCAGCCACAGTCCCTGAGCAGTCCATCCTCTTGCTACTGTTTCCCTGGGCTTCTTCCTACATATCTGGCTTCCCCCCTCTCTGGGTTGCTACATAATCAGTTGGTTTTTATTCTGGTATGAATACGTGTTTTCATCAGTATGTGCCAGTGATCTATTGTCTAATATCCTAACAGATTTCCATTGTTACATTAAAAATCGGGACTGTGAAATTGCACGCGAAGTGCGTTTCCATTAGCACAAAAACATCAGAAAATTCTGTTTTTTGTGAGAGAACAAACAGATGAGGAACCAGATCAACTAGAAAAACAAGACAAGGTAGAAGTGGTATGGGGCCTATTCTATGAATGCCACACATACTTGTTTTACTTTAACTAGTTTGCTCAAATGCTAAGTTGAGAACTTTGCAAATAAACTTACAAATAATTAAGGAAGCAACTAAAAGATACTAGACAAAGTCTACTGGAAATTAGTGTCCCATCTCCCCACAGGCACAGAACACGAGAGAATTTCATGTATCCAAAAACATTAACGATGAGTTGTCACTGGTACAAGATTCTATTGTAGGAAAACTGGAGGAAGATCACAATACCCGTATTACGAAGATAAATTACACTGGCTACAGATCATCAGATCATCTTGGATTAGTCAAGGCTAAAGAGTTAGTGAGGAAAAAAGGGACTGTTTCCATGACATAGTCCCTGATTCAGCAGAGCAGGTAAATACATGCTTACCTGTAAGCACAGGCTTAAATGCCGTGCTGACTGGAGAGGAATTTAAGCACAGAGTTACAGCTGAGCACAGGCTCAATATTTAGATGAATTGGGGTCATAACGTGGCACATTTCACAGACGTGTGCAGCCTTGCTGTTCAGCTCCAGCACCATGCTGGGAGCATTTCAGTTGTGGTATAATATATAGTAGCACGTATAAAGCCCTCTGGAATCCTTCAGGCTAAGTGTAAAAATGTTAACCACTTACTGTCCATTCTCAAGGTCCTTCACGTGGCACACGGAGGCTTCCACGACATCCTTCACGTTCTGGTAGGGGTTGATGGCGATGGGATGTTCTTCCAGGTGGTAATGCCGGGCAGTCCCATTGACTTTGTAAACAAGAGGACTGGCTTTCCCGTTGGGTGACATCTCTTCTTTGGCCCTCTCTTTCTCTGGTAGCACGACTTCAATTTTCACTTCAACTGCAGGAGCAAACAGAAATCTTCATTCAAACTAAGCAGCAGCTTGTAAAGTCAAATTGTATCATTTCTCCTGAAATTTGTGGATAATGCTATTATGGCCTTGACACATCACCTCCAGCTCTCCGAGAAACACTGGCTTTCAGGAAATTCTGGGTGACCCAATGCATGCCATTCAGAATTGCCATCTTTGCTGCCTTGGCTAGGAAAATGGCAATGTGTTTGATTCTAAATGGCCTCAGTGAAGCCTTTGATCAGCTTCTTGAGAAGGGACTATTCTCAGTAAGAAACACTTAACTGACAGTGGACTTTGGGAAACGCCAATTCACATCTGAGCTTTCCTGGGAACATTCAAACTAACATGTAAACAATGGAGCTGGCCTGCAAAAAGCAGAATCATTCATAGAACAGGTGCAGAGAAGGGCTACTAGGATGATCCAAGGAATGAAAAATCTACCATATGAGACGACACTCAAAGACCTTGTCTTCCTGAGCCTAACCAAAAGAAGCCTGAGTGGAGCTATGATTACTCTCTATAAATACATGATAGGGATAAATAACTCCTCTCCTTCCCTCATACTTGTTAAATACTAATGTAGACACAAGAACAAATGGATATAAAACTAGCCATCAACAATTTTAGGCTTGAAATTAGATTAAGGGTTCTAGCCATCAGAGGAGTGAAGTTCTGGAACAGTCTTCCAAGGGGAGCAATGGGGGCAAAACACTTAACTGACTTCAAGACTGAGCTTGGTAAGTTTATGGAGGGGATGGTATGATGAGACCACTTGCAATTGCATGCAAGCAATCTGCACCGGCTAGCAGCAAATATTTCCAACAGTTGGTGATGGGACACAGATGGGAAGGGCTCTGAGTTAGTTCAAAGAATTCTTCCCCAGATGTCTGGTTGGTGAGTCTCACCAACTTGTTCAGGATCTAACCGATCACCATATTTAGGATCAGGGAGGAATTTCCCCCATGTCCTATTTCTTATGCATCTGCTGACCGGTTCTTTTTACTGCTACCCAGACACACGGGTTCACAAGCAGATTCTTGAGCTGAGGAAGTATGTGATTTATTTGCTGCTTCAGTGAGTGATCAGTCCACCGAAAGAGGGTACCGCATAGGGTTAAATGCAAGTGCACAGCCTCATTTGGGTACTAGAAAATATATTATTACAAAGTTATTCATTATATGTTGTATAAACAGGTTTCTGCCTAACACTAGGATTAGTTTGCTAACCCAGTTGTTTACCTGATTGAACTGCTGACCCAGGTGTTCACCTGATCAGATCGCTGGCTCAGCTTTTCACCTGGCTGTTCCCCCTCCCTGCCAGACAAGCAGGCATCTTTTCACATATCCCAACAACCAACATCCACATTCCACATTTCACAGATCCTAGAGCATCCCAACCACTGGCTGGCCTCTTTGGCTGCAGCTAGCTACCCACAGAGCCAAGGTATCCGTTGAGCAGTCCTCAGCGATGCCCAGGTGACTGCACTGATTTGACAGAGTGCAGTCACATACTGTTTGTGGGGTTCTCCTTGTTTGAAGGTAAGAGAGTCCAATGACTGCTGTAGGTTAATTTATTAATTTATCCCCTCAACTCCCATGCCGTCCTCCTTATCTCTGGTGCTTCTCTTTATTATTATTATTTACATTAGTGTCCAGTATATGTTGGGCACTTTCCATGCACTCAGGGAGCGCAGTCTCTCCCCTGAGAAGCTCACAAGATAAGGGCAGATGGACAGGTAGACAGTGGCTAGGAGAAGAGGAAGAACATTAGGGCAAGGGGAGGGTGCATCCATGCTCCCACTACTGTGATCACAGTCGTGGGAGCATGAAAGAGAGAGAGCTTAAATTGGGCAGGGTAGGGACCTTGCATTTGAGCTCAGGGAGGTCCTACCATGAAGTCACAGCAAGGATTGGGCGGGAATCTAACCAATGGAGGGCCAATACTGGGGGCATTGACAGAGCAGGGGGTAGGGGGTGGATCTGAGATGTGGCAAAGCTTAGCAAGAGAATATATGCAAGGAGGGTGTGAGTTCTGTATAGTTTTAGAAGGTGCCTGTTCTAGAGGTAAAGGGGAGGAGAAAGATGGAGCAGTCACTAGAGAGGCAGCAAGGGTCAAAGGCTATTTTGAGGGCAGGAAGAACAAAGCATATTTATATTTTAAGGGGTAAGGACAAAGAACAATGAGAGGTTGATAAGCAAGGTGAGGGAAGGGGTGGGCACAGAGGCAATGGAGCTAAGGAGGTGGGTAGGGATAGGATCACTGGGACATGAGGAGGCATTAGAGGTAGAAGACCTTCAAGTCAGGGATGGGGAGAAGGTGCTTGAGAGAGGGAGAGAAATCAGTAGAAGAGAGGTGAGAGTCCTGAGAGGAGTGAGCTGAAGGTGGCTGGGAAGTCAAGGGCATCAATAGACTGGAGGCCCAAGGGGAGGGGCAGAAGGCCCAAGAGGAGGGGCAGGGTGTCACATTTTGGGGTGCAACCCAGACCAGTGAGAGGTTGTGTTACCACCTGTCCTGAAACCCTGAGTGCCTTAAAAGGCTCTGCTGCTGTAGCTCCATGTCTGGATTCTCCCAGGCATCAGACAAGCATGCACTGAATGTCTGTGTGATAAGCAACCCTGCTTCAGCAACTGACTCCAGAAGCCTGCATGTGACATCACAGTCATACACTGTGTTTCCTACTAGCCAAGTGACCCCAACACACTCCCAGTCCTGAATTTCCCCAAAACTCTCTCTGGCCCTGCCCTGTACTGGATCACTCAGAAATAATGTTTGTTTGCTCCTTTAAAGAGGCAAAAGCACATTACCGCAGTTAAGTTAATAAGCTGTTAATACACCCTTCCCTTCAAGCACTGCACCGAGTTGGTTCATTATAAAAATAAAACAAATGCAGTAACCAAAGGACATGTGTAAGTGATACCAAGTAGAAGGAATAAGGTTAGAAAGAATTACTAACCCCAAAAAATAAAGATACATTTTCTTGTGGTTAAGACTTAATTCAGCAAGCCACAGCCTTGGTTCAAGGTAAATTTCTTCCCAATCTTTTTCTTCCCAGCTATTGATGACTTTCTCTTAATCAGGATCTTCCACAGAATCCCAAGGTGCTAGTTTCTCTTTTCTTCCTAGGTGAAAGATCTTTGCCTACGCAGGTTTCTCTCCCAGAGATGTCAAACGTCTTGGCAGAAGGACCCATCCTTCTCATCTAGCTAGAGGCTCTGGTTCCTTGAGTCCATCTAGTGACGGATGCCAGGATGGCATCTTCTCACTTCGTATCTTCCTTAACTTGCTGTTTTGTCCCCAGATTCAGGATGTCCTCATGCTGCTCTTCCCTTCCTGTGGGCTTCCCATCCCCATGTCAATTCTTATGTAAATGGGACTTCCATTATATTGATTCCACACCGCTACCTTCCCTCAAGAAAACCTGTTTCTCCCTGTATTTGGTCCCGGACTTTAAAGCATAATATCAGCGAGTAACCATATTTCCTCATATAGTGTTAATCCAGAGATTTCACCATGGTATTAATCACCAATGTGTCATTAGCTTTCATGAGGTTCAGACCCCCCCGTCTTTATAGTTTAGCGGCGATCTCCCCCACTCAAGAGATCGGGGGCTTTTATGTGAGTATGCTTTCATTGCCTCTGCCTAACAACCAACAGGTCCGACAAACAGATTCACATCCCTTTGTCTAAGGCAGACTGGGCTTATACCTTGCTTGCCAAACACGTTTTAAGAACAATTCAAGCACATCTCTATAGCTCATTGTACCCCCCTCAAAACCTCCTGCAAGAATATTAATGATCGGTGAGTAATTAGTTTTCCAGTGATATCTGACATGCCACCTTTTGGGTATATAGCATGAGAGCAGTGGGTTAGGTGCGGAATGCCAGGCTTGCTAAGTTGCTGACACAGCAGTGAGCCACCGAAGAGTTTTTGGTGAAAAGCAGGTCAAATGACCATTCAGGAGAGTGGATCCAGGACTGAAGATCACAGGAGGAAATGAGGGTGAGGAGGGAGCTGCTAATGCGCCAGATGGGGCATTGATGGGGAAAGGGATGTCTCTATGGATGCACGGGTGGGGTCGGGGGGCGTGAGAAGAAAGGAAAGGGCTAAGCCCGGGGTTGAACTCCAAGGGGAAGCTGTTTGTGAAGCGGTGTGTGTGTGTAGAGACACCATAGGAAGCAGGAGGGGAGAGTAGCCTGCAGAATGCAGCTCAATCTTAGGAGGGGAATGGAGGAAGGGCCAAGACATGTCAGGAGTGGGAGGAGTCACATGCCCATCATGGTCCTAAAGGAGACTCCGGTAGGTGAGAAAACAGAACTAGTGCTAGGGTGACAAGTGCTACAGGTTCTGCCCTATTCTGCCCCCTACGAAAGTGTTGGTTCTTCTCACCACTCTTGGACTGTGATTCCTTTTTGAAGTCCATGATTATTCATGTCTGAGAAGTTACATCTTCACGTATTCACCCCATGGTTAGATGGAGGCACCTCACAGCACCCAGTTCAGGAGGAAAGCAGACTGAGACCTGTCATTAGACCCTGAAGCACAAAGAACCAATTGCTAATGAGGAACTACAGAGTCCCCTGGAATTGAGAAAGGTCCCTCTGCCTTGGCTGGGGACCAGGAGTGCTCCAGACAAGGGTGTAAATACCCTGATTCTGTTGCACTCTGTGCAACCTCCCCTTTCCTATTAGATTTCCTGAAACCTCTCCAGGGTTTGCAGTTTGTCTGGGCATTCTGGGGTGGTGTTCATGGGGGGCATTGAGGTCCCTGGGTAGAACCAGTATTTCTCCTAGGGCAGATGTGGCAGTGAGAGCAGGGGTATTAAGGATTATATACCTTAGAGTTTTTGAGCATGCAGGTCAGGTTTCCTCTTCCCCCCCCTCTGCCTCCCCGCATTAAACTGAGGTCAGCTACTTGTCCCGATCAAGCTGTGAGTTTCTATCTTGTGTTTTTCCATACCAGGAACAAAGGGTCACTCAATGACTTAACAACAGCCAACAAAACTGCAAGGAACAAAGGAAATACTTCATTACACTGTATGTGGGCCCGCTGTGGAATTCACTGCCACAAGAAGTCCCAACGTCCAACCCTGCTGTGTAATTCTGACCAATAATATTTGTAGTCATGCATGATTAGACAGGATTAATCTAACCTCATGCTTCAGGAAATGGAACTGACCGTTCAGGGTCCAGTATCTAATATTTCAGTAGAAGGTGAACCCTGTTGTCCTGCGTCTGCCCTGCTGGAGGTGGGAGTGAAGGGTTGTTATTATTAGTGTATTGCTGATATACTATTCTCTACTATTTCATATTCTTCCCTAGCAACGTCACACAGATGTGAAGCAAGTTGCAGAAGAGAACGGATTCCTTTGGGACGTGACTGAGGACTATGGCGCTGGAGGAGCAGGAGACCGTGATAACAGACTTAGAGAGGTAACGGAAGCTATCACAGCACAACACCGCAACTTCTGCTGTGTCTCTGAGCTGCTTCATGGCCGACGTATCAACTGATGTGGAGAGGTGCAATGATATGAACATGGATTTCTGACTCTTGTCAATGGCCAAAAGAAAATCATCCCTTGGCTTCTGTTCCAGGCAGACGGGTGAATGCAGAAATTGGGGGTCCCTGATGGACTTATTGGTTAACATGACATCAGAGCATCTGCACAGAAGTGAATAGGCGTGAGGTGTCCTATAGTGGAGAATTCTGATTTCTAGATTTCCAGAATGAGGTGTTACTTCACTAGTTATCTCTAATATGAAATAGAAGGGCGTAACTTATTGAGCAAACGTTTAGACTTGTAAATTCTAGACTTGTAAAAGAGCTGTAAATTCCCCATTCTCTTTTGTTGTAAAAAGAACTGGGCATTGCCATAGTTACAGGGCTAGCTACAGCTCTGGGCCTTTCTGGTGTCGTTGAGCACACCCGCTCAGGAGATAGGCCTGTGTCAGGATGGAATCTCGCAATTCTCCCACTCTGAAAACAGGACCTGAACTCCGCCCACACCCTCCACTTGTGTTCTCTACAAGCTGAGCTGGAGAGAGAGAGACTTTCCTGCGAAGTTACAAGAACAGATCTGACCCAACTCAGGTACTCTTAGGAAGCCCAGATCCTTCTGTGGGTCTCATTCTAGTTCTGTCTGATTTCTCTTCAAAGAATCTGTCCTTATTTAAGCCACGCAACCTCCCTTTGTCTCGCTGGATTCTGTATCCGATGGGTGCCTTATCTCTACACTGATTTTATAGAAAGATGGTTATCATGAGTTCGCTATCTTGAGGTGAAAACACACTTTGCTTAGATGTGTAGGCTGCCCAGCTAGAGCCCAGGGGGAAATATCCATCCTTATCTATGGTACAGAAACACCAGGCAAGTATTGGACCCAGATACAATATTGTTACTGCTTTTGACCTGAGTGGTTAGCCAGTAATTAACATCTAGCAGATTATTTTTGTGAGCATAAGAAATTGATGCAGTCAGGTATTTCTTGGATGTAATCCTGTTTACTTACAAAGAATGCATACAGTCCTGTTTCCCAGAACACAGTAGGAATCAAACAGATGGAGACAGATTCTTTGCTCTGAGTGCCAAGCCTTTTTCCAGCTCCAGCCCTTTATCCACAAGCTCTTTCATCTTTTCTGAAGGTCATGCTACAAGACCTCTGGATGCGAGTAGGGCTTCCTTACTGCCTTCTCTGTGCGCTTTGGTTGTGTTTCCGCTGCTCTTCTTTCTCTCGCACACATACAGCTGCAATCCAGTTAAACTCCTGCCCCAGCATTAGTTATCAGATCCCCTGGAAAACCCCTTGGACCATATGGCACAGCCACTGCCCAAGCTTGCATGCGGCCTACTCTCTGCTTTAGCTTTCACTAGCCAAAGGGGCAAGTAATTGTTCCCTCCTTTGACCTGAATGGAAGTCAGCTATCCTGCCCAACAACTTTCATGAGGAGGTGTGACTGCCCAACACCCAGCATGATACCACACCTGTCTCAGCTCTGGCCATCATCTCTGCTGAGTCTGAAACGGTGATGCCATATATGACCCATCCAACTATTTACATAGTGTTTTTCTGTCAGGCTATTTCCACATCACAACCCCAGATTGGTTTTTACTCCCATACAAACCTCTTTGGAGTTCTTCTCTTCCTGCCCAATTTTGTTTCACTCACCTGAGGGGCCTCTTTCCATGAGCTCTGGAGGAACAAAGACCTGCGCACGTCCAATCACACTTTCCTACTACAGTACAAAGGCCATAATATTTGCACACCTTCCCTTTGAGCAGAGCTCAAAGTCTAAACAATCCTCTCTTCAAACCTTCTGTAGCGTGGTGTAGATACCGCATACACAGTTTAGCACTGAAGAGGTAAAACCAAGCAATGCGCCTGTCTGATCATGCAAAGTCTACATTAGCTCTACAAAGGACCGTCATCTTTTTTTTTAATGAAGGCTTTATCAACACTAGAGAACTTTAGTAAAATAATTTCTCACTAATGTTACCACTGGTTCAGCTGCACCAGTAAGTCCACTGATGGAAGGCCTAGTATAGAAAGTTTTCCAGCTCAGCAGCCGTGTTCAGGATCTCGATATTTAGACTTGCTCTCCTCAGCAATGTTAATTGACCCTGAAAACAACTGCCAGAGGATGAAAGCCACCTACATTAGGACTCTCACCAGCCCTAATTACTGATGTTACCAGAGGTAGCACCTGTTTCCATTTTTTTTACTAAAATTTCTTATAGTAGACATGGCCTAAGAGACCGCCTAGAGCTTAGCTCTGCTACTCTCCACAAGGCGTATCATGCATAATGCATAGCACAGTCATGGTAAAAAATAGATAATTTCATACTATGTTCATGCCGCCTTGTGGAACCTGCTGCAGCACATTAACAGTGGGTCAGTTGGAAGTGCCTACCCAAATTTTGCTCTCGCTGGCATAACTTACCCACTATGCTGACTTAACTCCATCTTCATGGGTGGCATAGAGTCAAGGTCAATGTAGTTAGGTGAAGTCAACACTGTGTTGCTTACATTGACTGTTACTGGCTTTCAGGAACCACCCCACAATGCCCCACACTGACAGTACAATCGATACAAGTGCTCTTGGTGATGACGTGCATCACCGACACAAGGAGTGAAGTGTAGACATGCACAAGCTACATAATTACTGCAGCAGTTCTATGCCGATGGGCATTAGGCCAACCTAATTTTATAGTGTAGACATGACCTAAGGAACCCATGCAAGTATGAGTATCTGTGGACAAAGAAGGAACCTCGTGAGCAGATAAATGGGAGTACGTATTTCCCTATCTGCTGAATTAATATACAGAGTGACAAATCCATGGCACTACACAATAGTGGTTCTCAACCTTTTTTCATTTATGGACCCCTAAAAAATTTCAAATGGAGGTGTGGGCCCTTGTGGAAATCTATTGTCTGTATATAGAGTAGAATTCCTTTCAGCAGTTTTCAGTCTGTCTTTTGCAGACCCCTTAGATATAATCTGGGTCCATGGACCACAGGGTCAGAACCACTGCTATGCAAAGCCACTGTACGACACTTGACAGCTCCACAAGGTGCTAACTAGTGCAGCACTTCACAAAAATCCGGCAGCTCACATAGTCACCAGTATCGCTAAAGTAATTTTCAAAACAAATGTCCCCAGCGAAAAGGTACCATGGATGCTTCATCTGTCTCCTCTGCTACACAGCACCTCTCTGCTCCCGCTCTTCCCACTCCCTCAGGACACCTCCTAGCTCCTCCTCCGCCCCGCACTGCACCTCTCAGCTCTCGTCATCCCACTCCCTCAGGACACCTCTCCCCCCTTCCCACTGCACCTCTCAGCTCCCCGTTATCCCACTCCCTCAGGACACCTCTCAGATCCTCTCCCCACTTCCCACTGCACCTCTCAGCTCCCCCTGCTCCCTGTGCCTCATGGCTCCACTCCCTCCATGGTGCCTCTGGACGCCACCTCACCCCTTTAAGGTGTGGCTCCATTTCACCTCCCTCCACAACCTTCCATCTTCACCCACCTGCTCCCCTCTATGGCACCCCCCTGGTCCACCTCATCCCTTCCCCACACTGGGTGCCTCTGGGACAGCCCCTTTGCTCTAGGAAGGGAGCCGTGCCTTTCACTGTGCCTTTCTGGAGTCGGCAGTTCCCTGGTAACTGGGTTTGTCCAGAATGGAAACAGGTCTGTTCTGATCAAGGAAAATTACATTTCTAAGAAATAAGAGGTTTATAAACACCAAGTTTCTTAGCTTTTTTAATCCGATTGGCTTGATGTCCTTAGACTGCATTCCAGCATATTTTAAGCCCTTTTTAAACCTACTAAAAGAAGTTCTTCAGCTTAATGTGAATGCGATCTAATGTTTTGCAATTTTTTAAGCAGTCACATATGACTGTACTTCTGTTTACTCCATAACAGTGAGGGCTGACTTATGTTAGACTAACAAAAGGGGGAACTTTTGTACTGAAGACCAGGACTCTCACCATCTAAGACCTGAGAGAGTCAGGAACGAGAAACCAGTTCTCTCTCATGGCAAAGCAGCTATGATTCTGCAGGTACATATAATGGAAGGACACATGAACTAACCCGATAATTGGAGTATTTTTTAAAGATACAGAAAAAAGCAGATGAAGTGGTTTCTTTATATTATTCATGAATGCTCATATTGTACAAGAGAGTGTCACCTCAGTATATGCCATGCTCAGAATTGCCGGCTTCAAGAATTCAAAAATGATGAATCAGGCCCGAAAAATTATAAAATCAGCTTAAAATAATGAAATATTTAAAGATGTGCTAACTAAAAGAATAAAAACTGTGTGCTGTCTGTTTGATCTTGTAATTAGCTGTGACACTATAAGTACTATTCCCAGACCTGAGGAAGAGCTCTGTGTAGCTCAAAAGCTTGTCTCTCACCAAGAGACATTGGTTCAGTGAAAGATATCACCTTGTGTCTCTAATATCCTGGGACCCACATGGCTACAATAAGATAGCATACAACTATAGAAGCCCTTCCAAAAAGGGAAGATTTGAGGCTGGTCAATAACTGATTGTTTCTTGAGCAAGATCACAATATTGCCTGTTTTAAGGATGGTTATCACACCGCTCCTTTGAAGCAATTTACAGTCCTTGTCCATAATGGACCTATTACCTCCCCAGGAGTTTTCGCTCACCATGAGGATCTGGGGGGCAGATGGAAAGTGTACAGTGGTGCCTTCAGGGCTGAGCCTGGGAGCAGAGCAGTTCTGAATGCGGCGTGAGGAACAATACAGTAGTGTTGTGGACAGAGGATCTGGGATAGGGGAGCATACGGCAGTAACCTCAAGGTGAGGCAGGCATGTGAGAAGACCACACCATAACTTTCTGGATGTGGGCCACAAAGGGACTGAACAGCTGCTGTGTGTGGGAGCGTACAGGGCAGCAGGATGTGAGTGTGCAGATTATGTGTGAGGGCAAATCAAATGGGAAATGTCCTTATAGATTTTGAATCTCTCTCCCTTTCAGATCAAGGCTGGATTCTCACCTTTGTCCCAGGCTGCGACTGACACCCCGGTGAGCTTTTCTATCTCTAGTCTACTGAGATTTGATATTTTTGCCCTAGCCCTCAGCACTTTGAAAGGTTTTACACAATTCACTGCGTGTGAATGAAAATGAAATGGAATGTTCTGCGGATTAACTGCCCTGTAATCCTCCGTGTAAGAGCGGAGAATTAAAATTCTCTGAAGCAGCCTCCCTGTGGAGCACCTCTTCATGCCTGACCTAGTTTCATCTGCAGCTACTCAGGGGAACACGTGACGATTAGAGGAACACTGAACGGCAGTCACCTGGTTTGGGTTTGGAGAAGCATCCTCCCATGGTGCGCTGAGTAGGAGAGAATCGCAGCAGAAATAGGAGGCAAGTCAGATAGTAGATGCTTCAGACCAATCTCCAGAAGGAATTGACCATTAGGGCTTAAAATGAGCGATCCATTCACCAGGATGACTGGCATGTCCTTTCACGGTAAACTGGCCGGCCATGCCAGCGGGCGTATTAGGCTGCCTTCATAACCTATATTAAATGAAAAAGCACAATTAAAAATTAATACAGGCATTTCGCGTCTTGCGCGAAGGTTCCGTTCCGCGGTTACCGCGTGAAGTGGAAACCGCGTATAGCCAGAACCCATTCACTTCAATGGCAGGTGAAATCGCGCCCCCTACAGGAAGTTTTTTTTAAAAAAATTCCCCTTTCTTTTTTTTTTTTGCCAACCGCGTAAAGCTGAAATTGCGTATGTTAAATACGCCTAAGACGCGCCATGCCTGTAACTGGAATATATTGTCACACACACTTTATTTTTCTTGTTTTTAAGTCACCCCAGATGTTGTTTCCTTCCCATCACCATGTACTAGGGAACGCCACTCCACAAGTCAAAAGCACTTCCCTTACATGAAATAATGGCTCACAAATCATGGTCAAGTAAAGCCCCATGAATCTCTTTGTAAACTGATTAACACATTGGAGAGTGGGGCCTCCAAATCAGAGACCAGCTCATTTCCAGATGTCTAGGGCTAGATTCACAAAGGGACATTCTGTCACCTAGAAAATCCCTGGGATTCACAAAGCCAAAGTTAGGCACTCCAACGAATGGAGGGAGACAGGATTGGCTGCTGTCGGAAATCAGGATACACGAACCTTTGGTCTGATCCAGTCTGGTCATTCTTATAGGCATCTAAGGCCATAGGCCGCCTATGCTAGCCCATGGGAGATGACAAGGAGGGGGTGTTTCTTAAGCCCTGGCCCCCTTAGGGAGTTCAGCACTCTTTAACTCTCCATACAAAGAGGAACAGCTTCAGCAGGAAAGACCAAGGGAGCACTACATCAGAATATCCCATAGACCAGTGTCTAGAGCATATACCGGAGAGGTGGCCGATCCCTGTTCAAATCCCTTCTCTCCCAGACCTCATCATGACAGATGATGAGGTACTGGTCACAGCACTTAAGTTTAACTTTATCTTAGGTACAAGTGATCATGACTTGATCATGTTTATAATGTGCAAGCAGAATAATGTCCAGAACAGGAATATCTAAACTGAATGCTTTAAAAGGGTCACTTTCTCAATGCTGAAAACAATTGTGAATCAAATTAGCTGGCAGGAAGAATTTAATCGGAAAAGTGATGGATAACTGGGAATTGTTTAAGAACACTTTACTAGATGCCCAAAAAAGTACAATCGCACAACTGAGGAAGGGGGCTGTCTTGATTTAAAAAAAAAAACTACCTGGCTTAAAGGGAAAGTGAAGGCAGCTATTTAAAAAACCCTAATATTACAAATGGAAGAAAGGAGAAGTTGATAGTAATGACTATGTCAGAAGATAGGAATTGTAGAAAATTGATAAGGAAAGCAAAAGGACAGAAAACAAAATCTATGGCCAGTACAGTTAAGGAAAATAAAGAGGCATTTTTCAAAATCTATGAGGAACTATAACCAGGAACTATAACCAGGCCCTTGCCAGTCCTCTCACAAAAACTCAGCCGGAGCCCAACCAAAATACCTGCACCAATGCTTTTTTATTGTTTGTGTCCGTTCCCACCACCTACTGTCTACATATGTCTACAAACCACCACCCTGGGGGACTGCTAGCTTCCCCAGCCAGCATGACTCTACAGCTCCTTGTGTCTGTGTCTTCCTCTCCCACTTCCTTCCAGCCATCTTTATATAGCAGGCTGGTTACTCAGGCCCACAGGTGCATCCCCTCAGGTAATTTGGGCATGGTCTCCCAGCCAGCCCCAACTGATACCCTTTTTAACCAGAGCTGGGCTAACAAGGGCCTGGCTTGGATCTCCTAGCCAGCCCTCTGTTACAGGAATAAAAAAAAATCCTTGAGGTGGGGCAACAGATGACATAGTCTCATCCTGTGATTATAACAACACTCTCTCCATTCCAGAGTATCTCAGGAAGATATTAAACAGCAGCTACTAAAGTTAGACATTGTCAGATCAGCAGGTCCAGACAACATTCATACAAAAGTTTTAAAAGAGCTGGCTGAGGAGCTCCCTGGATGGTTAATGTTGATATTCAATAAACCTTGGAAGATAGGGGAAGTTCTAGAAGACTGGAAGAAAGCTAATGTGCCAATATTATAAAAGGGTAAATGGGATGACCTGGGTAATTACAGGCCTGTCAGTCTGACATTGATCCCAGATGAGATAATGGAGAGACTGATACAGAACTCAGTTAATAAAGAATTAAGGAGGATGTTATAATAAATGCCAATCAACTTGGGTTTATAGATCCTGTGTAATCATTACCGATGATTCCCTGTTTACAGTTACATTTTGAGACCTATCAGTTAGCCAGCATTTAATCCATTTAATGTGTCATGTTATTTATATTATTCTAGATTTTTAATCAAAGTGTTGTGCAATACCAAATCAAATGCTTTACAGAAGGGCAAGCATATTACATCAACGCTATTACCTTTATCAAAGAAAATGGAAATGTTATTATGTCCCCCTACAGGGAACAACAGCAGGATTGGGTCCTTTAGACTCACAGCGCAGACCTCTACCACTTAAGCTAATGGTAACTGATAGCAGTAACAGGCTGTCATCCTCTATATGGACCAGTCAGTACAACGGGATAAGATACACAATGGTTTTTACAGCTATTGGCTAACGGCAGAGGAATGTAGAGACTAAGGGTACTTGGCTTCATTCCTAGGTTTCAGGGAGGAACCTATAGACTCTTCTGCACCTGTGCCCCAACCTGACCCTGACATCCCTCTCTGCTCCTATCTCCCCCACCCCTGATTCCTATCACTGTCCCCCGCGCTCCCATCCCACCGCCCCTTCTTCAGCTCCTGTCCTACACCTATGCATCCAATGAGAGGACAGGCAGCATTCTCCTTTGCCTCCAGAGTGAGATCCAGTGCGGGTAGCCCTGACACCAGAAGAAAGATAATTTCCCTGCTGTCTGTTATGGCATCACAACAACCCCCAGAAGCCAGAAAGAGCGATTACGCAGCAAGTCCTGCTCGGCTATTGTAGCCCACAGCCAGAATCTTCAGAGAATTTAACTCTGCTGAATTCTAATAAACCTCCACTGATCATCCTTAGAGTGAGAGACTCACAGAGCTCCATCTGTTTAGTTTATCAAAAAAGAAGATTGAGAAGTGATTCATTACAGTGTATAAGCACCTTTTGAGGGAGAAAATACCAGGTAGTAAGGGGCTCTCTAATTTAGCAGAGACAGGCAGGCCAAAAACCCATGGCCGGAAGTTCAAATTAGAAATAAGGCACCAATTGTCACAGTAAGGTGATTAACCATTGGAACAGAATACCCAGGTTGGATTCTCCATCTCTTGATATGTTGACTGGATGCCTTTTTGGAAGGTGTTTTAGCCAAATGCAAGTTACTGAGTCCAGTGCGGGGTCAAGTGGGTGAAATTCTCCGGCCTGATTGGTTTTGAATCTGCACACTGTAATTTACATAATTTCGCCACATTTGACTGGATAGTCAGGGAGCAGCAAAAGGCACATCCCTGATATCACAGTGACCCTGCTGCAAAATGTAAAGTCCCTGCTCCAAAGACTGGGGGTGCTAGACTTTCTTAACAAAAAGGCTGTAAATATTTTTAAACATGGACAAAACAACATATTTCCCCCTATAATCTCAATCTGGGAAGTGGCTGAATAACTGTATCTGAAATTTAAAAAAAATGATCTGAGGAAGACACCAAGCATGGGAAATTTCAGCCCAAAGGATTAAAGTTTGGCAAAGTTCTAAGCATGGGGTATCACAGGGTGACATTTCCCCTTTGAGAGGAAAAAGGTCAGTGCACCTGTGACTGGTCAGCTGACCCCGTTTGGGCAGGGGAGCAGCAGAGGGGCTTCCCCACTGATATCTCCACACAGGGGACCAGTGAGAGGGCCACAGGGAGATCTCTGAGAAGCTGCTGTGAAGAGTGAGGTGTTGGCCTGGCTGTCCTAATAAAAGGACAGGAGAGAGCTGAGGAAGTGCACGGATGAGGTGGAAGGTGCTTGAGCATGGTATGTGCTACGTCAATGGACTAGAGGGTGTGGTGTTTAAGGACTTCATGCCCTGGGGTGTATGTTTGGAGACTTCTGGTTATGAAGCTAGTTTGAATTATGTTTTGTGAGAAACTGGCCCCAATGAGGGGAACTTCTGAGGCAAGAGAGCAGTTGTGGGAGTTACTGGGGTCTCTAAAGAGGGGAAACTAAGGCAGGGGAACATGTCATACCATGACGTTCTGCCACAGGGCATCCTAGGTGGACAACCCTGTTAGGCAACCTTGATTATAGATGTCATTACCCATGCTGCCTACAATATGGAGTAAACATGGATACCATTCATGTGTGGCTAATCCTTGCATGAGGGAAGTGTGTCTTTTGGACACAAATGCCCTTTGTTATCTCCAAGCTAAGTGCTCAGTACATTGTTATCTTTACAAGATGGGTGAGATGATTTAAAAATAAATTACTGTGTTGAAATTATCTAGTCTGAGAAGTTAGGAGTTGCACTGTCACTGGGTTTAAGTAACTGGGGTTACTTATAAACAATGTCCAGGTGATCTCCCAGCCTCTAACACCCACTCCCAGTCTTGACTCAGATAGCAAAGAGCATATGCAAAGGAATGGTGGCCAACCCAGAGGCCAAGGCAAAGAAAGCCCTGCATAGTATGAACCAGGGCTGTGTGTTCAGGTTCACTAAGTGACAGAATAGAGCCAAAGGGTCAACAGCCAGAGCCCTAATCTCCAGGGAGCAATTGGCCTCTGACCTTGCTGACTCAGGACAAGTCTTTAATTAACAGGTTGCAGAAATCCCATCTCCTCCCTGCAGCAAATGTGTTCATAACACTCATTTCCTAGTGAGGGTGTCCCAAGCCAGTGCTGCACTGGCCTCCCCTAGGGATGGCAGGAGCTGTGAACAGACACCCTGCCAGGGAACTACAGGTTGCAGGGGGGAGACCAAGAAAGACTCCTTCCTCTGCCACCCACCACCACCAGCTTACTCCTCAGGAGAAGAGGAAACCCTGTCCCATAGCAACACCACCCACAAAACACACACTACCCTGCCCCTCAGCGACACGCAATCCATCCCTCAGCTACACACTATGCACACCCCATCCCTTAGCTACACACGATCTCCAGAACACACACAGCCCATTCCTCAGCTACACACCACCTACAAGCACACCCAGACACCAAAATACACACACCCTACCTCCTCAGCTAAACACACTACTAACACACCAATCTGTGACCCTTCCCCCACACACCACCTCCAAAACGTACATACACACCTCTTCCTCTCTGCTTCCCCATACCCCAAACTCACATGCATTACCCTCCCCCTCCGGGTATAAACCACCCCGTAAAATGCACAACTTCCACCCTCATCTACACACCCAAAACCACATGAACAACCCTTCCCGCTCAGCTACACACAATCCTCCAGAACACACACAAGTACCTACCCTGCAGGCTATACATTATCTCCAAAATACACATGCAACTCCTGCCCTTCACCTATACCTCCCAGAACAAACAAACCAGTTCCCTCAGCAACAAATAATCCACCAGAGCACATGCTCAAAAGCAACCCTCTCCCTTCAGCTACTGAACATCCTCCAAACACACAACTCTAAGCCCTATGTATTTAGCTTATGAAAGACCAGGTTAAGAAATGACTTACATGGATGACTGAAATTTGAAAATAGATGGCTCTTCACTCCAGCAGACAATACTGTAACAAGATCCAATGGCTGGAAGTTGAAGCTAGACAAATTCAGACTAGCAATAAAGTGCACATTTTTAAGGGAGGGCAATTAGCTAATGGAACAACTTAGTGGTTGTGGTGGATTCTCCAAGACTGGAAATTTTTAAATCGAGATTGGATGTATTTCTAATGGATAGGATCTAGTTCAGGCACAGCTATTGGATTTAAAGTAGAAATGAATACAGGGAAGTTCTCTGGGACCATTATGATCATCTCGTCTGGCCTCCTAAATAATACAGGCCAAACTTCCCCAAAACAATTCATAGTGCAGATCTTTTAGAAAAACCTCCCATCTTGATTTAAAAATTTTCAGTGATGGAGAATCCACCATGACCCTCAGTAAATCATTCCAATGGTTCATTATTCTCACCTTATTTCCAGTCTGAACTTCTCTAGCTTCAACTTCCAGCCATTGGATCTCTGCTAGACTGAAGAGGGAATATTTATTCCCTCTGTAGGTACTTACAGAATGTAAAGAAGACACCCTTAATCTTCTCTTTAGTAGGCTAAATATCTTGAGCTCTTTAAGTCTATCGCTAAAGGCAGATTTTCTAAACCTTTAATCGTTCTCATGATTCTCTGAACTATCTCCAATTTATCAACATCCTTTTGAATTGTGGGCACCAGCAATGGACACAGGATTCCAGCAGCGGTCGTACCATTGTCAAATATAGAGGTGAAATAACCTCTCCACTCCTACTGAAGATTTTCCCTGTTCACACATCCCAGGACTGTATTAGTTGCTTTGGCCACAGAATCACACTGGGAGCTCATATTCAGCTGATTATCACAGCCCGCAAATCATTCAAAGAGTCACTGCTTCCTAGGATATAGTCCCCATCCTGTCAGTATGACCTACATTCTTTGTTCCTATAGGTATAGATTTGCATTTAGCCACCTTAAAATGTGTATTGTTTACTTGCACTCAGTTTACCAAGCAATCCAAGTGGCAAGGAAAGGCTGGATTTTAGAGATGGTTGTTCCTGCACAACCAGGAAGATTTAGATACTGCCTGCATGTGAGAAAGTAGAGAGCCCTGAGTAGAAGAGGACACTCAGTTTAGGGGCCTGATTGACAGTGAGGATATTGTGGTTGTCATGTACATTGTGACTGAGAAAGGAGGAAGAGAGGGGAGCATGGAAGGAAAGATCAAGAGCTCTGTTTTGGCCATGTTGAGCTTAAGCTGAAGCCTGGCTGTCCTTGAGAAGATGTCAGAAAGACAAGGAAAGATTATAGTTTGGCCGGAAAGAGACAAATCCAGAGTAGAGAGGGTAAATCTATGAATCATATCGCATATTGGTGATAGCTGGGTTTCTGTTTGCAAGTGAGAGATTGCTTTTGGTGTTCATGAGCGATGGAAGTGAATGCCTTGCCAAGTGTTGGAATGTTTTCCACACTGCTGTCGGTGTCATGCTGTGGCATGAAATCCAAGAGACTTCTCCCTTAGCTTCTGCTGTGAAGGTTTCAGTGGTGCAACCTTGGTGCAACCTTCGCTGTCATTGAATGCTATCATGCTGCTATTTAGTGTGTTCAGATGTTTTTCTAAGATGTATCCAATGAACATTGTTTAAAGCAAAAATTATTGTTTTCCTAGCTGCTGCTTCAGCAGTTTATATTCTCCAAGCTAAAGGGTCATTAGGAGAGCTTCCGGTACCACAGCTTTAATATGTTCTTTGCAAGATAAACTGGAAATGTTCTGACATTAATTATTAAACGAGATGTCATTCAGATCTCAAAGGTGCATCGACAAACGCTGAAAAGTTTCACAGGTGTCAGACTGCACTAGGTGGAACTGAAGGATTTCCCAACGCACAAAATGATAAGAACGAAACTTTCATTTTGAAGCTGTGAATTGTGCTCAAATCTTTTTTGTAGTTTTTAAATTTAGACTTTTGCAACAAGAGAAGGATATTTCTGTGACAGAGTGTGCAAAACAAATAAGGACAGTTTACTGTGGATCTTGGTAGACCTCTTGTAGGAACCTGGGAACTGGTATGAGGCTGCTTTCCCAGGCCTGGAACATGTCTTAACGCTATACAGAGGAATCCTATATCTTTCATGCAATGTTGCTTCACGTTTCACCAGGACAATAATGATCGGCAAATCCATGAGCTTTCAAATGATACCTCACAAGGCATATTTTCTACAACACTTCTCATGGTCCTATAAAAGGGGTGCACTGACTCTCACTCTGACTTTCTGTGGCTTCAAGTCCCTCAGCGCCGATGACTTCAACTGTTCTGAGCCACCTCCTCCCTTTCTTTCATTGCCATTGTTGTTGTTTCTCTCCATGCTTCACTTTCCTCCACCCTGGGCTTTTTTGCCCCTCTCACTCATCACAAAGTCCATTCTGCCAGCCCACTGCCCTGGTTTATTCCCTCCACTCCCGCTCTCACATTGCAAAGCATCGCTGGCAGAAATCCTATGACCAGGCTGACTTCCTCCACTGCACAGTCCTTCTCCTGTCCTTCAGTTCTGCCATCTTCCTAGCTAAATAACTCTGTCAATTTAACTGAATCCCATTCCTGCCTTAATTCAATCCCAGCTACCTTTGACTGACTTCTCAAACTCTTCCCTTCTCCTGTGTCCATTTCTGTCTCTACACAGGATCTTGCCAATTTATTCTAAGAGAAAGTTGACAAAATACCATGGAACTTTCCCTCTCCCCTCAGCCTGCTTTCCCTTTCTCCCCGTCACAAGAGTTTCTCATCTGCTCTTCTCTAAACCTTCCATTTTCCCCAGTGACCCTATCCCATCTCCTGATCTCCCTCGATTCCCCTCTCATCCCCTCCCTTGCTCTTCTCCTCACTCTCTTCCAGCTCCTTCTTCTCATAATGCAAACACACTTTATTCTTTATTCACACCTTAAAAACCCCCACCCATGACCCCATTTACCTCTCCAACTATCAGCCCATCTCCCTTTCACATGTTAGCTTATTGAATGTGTGGTCTACAATTGTTGTCTGAGGTCTCCTCCCGTTCCAGCCTAGAACTTCTCCAATCCAGCTTCTGCTCCTTGCATGCCACTGAAACCACTGCTACCAAAGCCTGGATAACCGCTTCCTACTGACAACTCAGAGCCGGTATTCCATCCTCATCTTCTTAGACTCGTCCATCACCACCAAGGCCATCAACCATGCTCTTTCTTTCTTGAAATCTTGTCCTCCCTTAGCTTCTATGATTCTGTCCTCTCCTGGTTTTCCTTCTACCTCACCAGTTGCTCTTTCAGATGTTCTGTGGAGGATCCTCCTCATCCCCCCACTCCAACTTTCGGGGTATGTATGTGGTGGGGTGTTCCACTCAGGTCTGTCCTTAGTCCCCTTCTCTTCACCTTCTACCCTGGATCTCTGAGTAATCTTATCTACAAACACAAATTTATTACCATCTGTAATGACTCACAGATCTCTGTTGCTACTCCAGACCAGTCTCCTTTTGTCCAGACTAATATCTTGGCCTGTCTCTCAGGCATCTAGTCAGAGATGCCTAACTGTCACTTCAAGATCAGCATGGCTCAAACAGAACTCTTAATCACCCCCAAGTCGCTCTCCGCTACCTCCTTTCTTGATCACTGTGGACAACATCACCATCCTACCCGTCACTAAGGTCCAAAACCTGGGCATCACATTAGACTCCAACTTTTGTCTAAATCCTCACCTCCAGGCTAAGTCTAAATCCTGCTGATGGTTTCTGCATAATATCTCTTAGATACGGTCTTCCTATCCATGCACACACCTAAAACTCTCTTCCAGTCTCATCTCATGTCTTGATTACCACATCTTTTGCTCTTGCCTTGATAAATCCACTCTTCCCTTGTTCATTTCCATTCTTAAGGCTGCTGAATCCTAGCCCATCATTCTGACCACCTCATCCCTCCAGTGGCTTTCTCTTCTCTATTACAACCAACGTTAGCTCCCCCGTCTTCATTTTCAAGTCTTTTCATGATCTATGGCTATCCCAATTATCATTTTCCCTTCACTATCAAGAGATTGACTTCTGCCTCCCATTAGCCCATGATAGGCTTCCATCACCCACTTATTAAATTTTCAGGCACCCTTCTGCTTTCTCTCATGTTGCCTCTGTGATAATTTCCCCATAATCATCCATAATGCTGCCTCATTAGACTCCTTCAGATCTTCCTTAGAACTCTCCTTTGCTGTGAAGCCTATAAAAACCTTGTCAATTATTGGGCCATGGGGGTGCTGAGATCACTGCTTGGCATGCTGACCAGTAATGTCTCATTGTTTCCTTGTACTCCCCCATCCATCTATGTGGTGTTTTAGATTATGTTTTTTGGGATAGGGACTGTCTTTTTGTTCTGTCTGTACATGGCCTGGCATAATGGGGTCCTGGAACATGACTAGGTCTCGTAGACTCTATCATCGTTGCTATGAGACAGTATGTCCGAATCTGGTCCCAAGTGCTATGCAAACTTTAATGAATTTAGCCTCCACCCCTTAGCAGGTTGTTAAGTACCATCACTTCATTTTTCCATTGGCGAAATGGAGACAGAATTTAAAGGATTTGCCCAGGATCCCACAGGGAGACCATTTCAGAGCTCAAAATGCAGCCCAGCAGAAAGATGCCCAAGCCATAAAATGTGGATCTACAGTTCGATCTAAATAACTTGAAGTTGGAGGGGAAGAGTGTTTGTCTCTGCAACTCTGCTTTACTTGGGGTCAAGATTTTTGCTTGGTTTCACTATAGTTAGGGTCCTAAAGCTGTAATTTTCAAGGGGCACAAATGGTGTTAGGAGCCCAGATCTCACAGAAAGTCAATGGGAGCTGGACACCCAACTCTCCTGGGCACCTTTTAAAATCCCAGCCTACAATCATTTTTAAGCAGCTGGCTAACTAGCCTGAATGTCACTGGTTTCAATTGAGGCTGCAGGTGTGCTCAGCATTTTGACAATACCACCCTTAAATAAATGGCTTGGCTTTTAAATGGAACCTAAGAGAGTTAGGTGCCCACCCCAATCCCAATTTAGATGCCAAAATATGGATTTAGGAGCCTCATTTTAAGCAGCCAAATTTGAAAATCTTGATCCCGCTGTTCCAATTCACTGTCCTGTGCTTTTAACTACTAGCTTGTGCACCTTGTGCTTAATGATTGAAACTTACACTGGAGGCGATCGAGAATAATTAATAAATGTGAGTGCTATTTACTGATTCAATATTTATCATTAACGAATGCTGGGACTGGCCCAAACGGAATGTAAAAAGAAATCTGATGCAGCCGAAGCTAAATAAAATGTTGCATTTTGTGCTGATAAAGCGGGCACAGCAGATCAACTGAACTCTGGCAGTAATAACACACATTGCAGCATATGGGGGCTGCAGTCTGTCGGTGTTAAATTAGCAGCGCTGGCCTGTGTTCTTTTATTAGATTTTAATTTTAAATTAGAGCAAATCCACGTAGGATGATATAGTCAATCTATTCAGAAAGCCGTAATTATACCACGGCAGCAATGTGTGTTTATCATGAACACGATCACAATTTCAGAGAAACTGCGTCTTTTGCACTTCAGTTTTCAACCATAGAGAAATCTACCCATTTGCTGCTCATTAACAAAATAAAGCACGACCTAAAATAACTGCTTACCTGAGTGGAAAGATTGGCACCACAGTGAAACTAAAACATAAGGTTACAAGAAGGCTGCTCAGAGTCCCTTCAGGCAGCAGAAAGCTGGACTGGAAATCCTTTGCATTGTATTCCAATTTAGAAGAGGCTTCAGCGGAGCTCCAGTATGTGTAATGCAGCTTCTCCTAGGCTTGCAGCAGGGAATACAGCTCTTGGGCTACATGCAGCCTTAGTAAAGTAGCTCAGAGCGCCAAGCGGGGCAGGAATTTTCCAGCATCCCACCCACTTTCATTTAGCTGCTGTTAGGCAGCCCCTACCTTTAGAGTCCCTCTTGATTGCTAAAGAACTTCATGCACCTTTCAAAGGGATTCAACTGCATAAACCCTCTGGGAGCTGGTGACAGGAGCCCTTTGGCTGTGATGTCAGAGTGAAGAAGGCCAGTGAACAGCTCTGGCTTAACCTCTTCGCTGCTGCTGTATTCTTGTATATTCTCATGCAGCCAGAATTGTATGACATCCATACGTGACCCAATGCTGGGGACAGACTTAGAGCGCTGGGAGCTTTCATGGATGTGGGGTACCATTCATGTGGGGGGCAGGGGGTTTGAGTGCAGTCAGGATGGGGTGTTAGGGAGGGGCATACATGCAGGTGGGCTGCCAGGTACCTCGTGTGTACTCCGCCCATCCCCCACTCATGTTTTTTACTGCTCCCACCATATATTGTATTTTTCATCCCTCCCCACAGATCTATTGATTTTTTTTTAATGCCTCAAGTATGTGTGTGGTTTTTTTCCCCCTACTCCCACTTCAGATACAGGATTTTGTTACTTTCCCTGATGTATGGCATTTTCCAGTTGCCATTAATATATGAGATTATTTTAATCACACAGAGGGTTTTGTTTTTTGGGGGGAGGTCTTACTATCTCCTGCTTTATGGAGTTTATACTTCCCTGAAATGTGTGGGTTTTTTTAAATTCCTCTTGATATATGGATTGATTTGACTCCTTCTGGATATAATTTTTTTCTTTCATTCCTGCCTGATATGACTTATTACTTCTCAGTGATATACAGATTTATTTATTCCCCATTCGTACAGGAGTTTATTGTATCCCCCCTGACATATGGGATATTTTGAGATGCTAATTTTTTTTTACCGTATCTGCAAGAGGCTAGTGGGTCCAGCAACCATCTGCACATAAAGCAGAAAGCTGTTCACTAGACCAAAAAAGTCACTGCACAAGCTGCCACATGGGAAGAACCATAGCTCCTGATGTGGTGCTTAAATTCTGCAAGAAGCGGAGAAAGGGAATTTGAGCCTATGATTACATACACAACTTTGCAAACAGCACGTGTTCCCACTACTCAACGGTATCCCTAGCTCAGGGGTAGCACACACAGACCCTGTGCATCAGGGAATCCCCCACTCACACGAGATCTACAGTGAGGGATTTCCCCCATAGACACACTAACCATTTATACATCCCAATAGAGCAACAGCCCTCTCCACTTCCACAGCCAATTAAATCTTTGACCTCTTGCATACAGAACAAGAACCATACCACTCCGCCACCAGACCCCCAAGCCGTGATCGGGTGTGTAGGAAATGTGGTGTTAGTTTTGAAAGTGACTAGTAGGCTGGCCACTAGCAGGTACAGCATAAGGAGATGTGCCTGTGTAAACAAGACATTCACCCAAACCATGGTGTCCTGGCCTCCTAGGTCTCTGTAATCACTGTCTGGTGGGACTAGTGGGATCAGATAAAGACCCAACAGATCACAGAACATCCCTGTGAAAAGGGAAACAGAAATACAAGCCCTTCATCCCAGCCAGCACAGCCAAAAAGCTATACAGAGCATGCAGTAAAACAGAGAAGACCCTACAGAGAGAGGCCCCAGAAAGAACCATTAAGGGGAAGCTGCAACAGGGTGTCAGGATAGGAAAGTAAGGGACGCTGAAGCTAAGGCTAGGACTCCAGCAACACCAGTTTGCCTCTTTAGAGGACCACACCACCTTGTCATACACAAAAAGGCAGGGATAGGAATCTATAGTCTTAAAATAAGAAGTGACAAAGAGTCCTGTGGCACCTTAAAGACTAAC
>ML677361.1:120241-130763 GCA_007922305.1 Dermatemys mawii
CACACACACACACACACACACACACACACACACACACACACACACACCCCTCTTTGAGACATGACATAAAACCACAGACTACAGACACTGCTACTACCCTGGAGGAGTTAGAGTTAGACACATGCAAGAGGTGCACAGACCCTGCCATCCTCTGGTGAGTTAGGGATATAACATCAGTGTCTCTGTGGAAGCGATGCTGCAGGTGAGATTTGCTGTGGGCAGTTAGTCTCTTTGGGGATAAGGCTGTGGGGAAGAGGGGCTTGTTTTTTTCCATAGATTCAATTATTAGAAGGCCAGAAGGGACCACTGATCACCTCGTCTGAACTTCTACATAACACGGGCCACAGAATTTCCCTGAATTAATTCCTGTTTGAGTGAGGGCATAACTTTTAGAAAAACATCCAATCTCAATTTAAAACTTAGTGATGATGGAGCACGGGCTATTCTGAAGCAGGGATCCCTCCGTCTCTCTGGTCGCAGTAGTCCTCTGTGGCTAAGTAATTAAAGTCGTTAGGAGGGAAAGGAGGAGAGAGAGTGAGAGTGCACAAAGACAAGAATGACTCTATAGTGTGGGGATTAGCGCACTGATGTGAGACAGCCAGTTCCCCTAGTCCATTGACTTTTAAAGATTAGTTATTGTCACTTGCTGGGCTGTAATACAGACCCGTGAAGCGTTGTCACTGTAACCCTGAGGGCCTCGGAGGGCTCAGTTGCAGTAGCGGCCTTTGTCTGGATGCTCCCAGCCAGCATACAAGCCTGCACTGACTGTGAGTTAAGCAGCTCTGATTCCGCAATTCTCATTCCAGTACATGCCTGCTTGTTACACGCCGGCCACACTCTGGTTACACCTGAAAAGATGCCTCCAACACACTCCGAGTCTCAGATTTTTCCCCAAACCATGTCCTCTGCAATGTCCAATCCTCTCTGGACCAGAGAGAGAGAGATTAAGGTGTGTTTGTTCCTTTAAAGATACACTACCCAGCAGCTCGCCACATTAACTGGAGTGAACATTCACTTTAAATCAAACTCAGCACTGGGTTGGTTTGGATTAAAAGTAAAAAAAAAATTATTAACAAAAAGGATAAGATTCGCAGTGAGTTCAAATATAAAAAAAAGAGTTAGAAATGGGCACAAGCAAATCAAATGCTTTCTAGAGCCTAAGACTTAACTACAGTCTTGTGTTTCTCTGCCTCTCTCTTTATAGTCCAGTGAACCTTTAAAATGGATTATTCAGAAGGTCACCCCCCTCCACCCTCAGCAAAGTTCATTCAAGCTGTGAGGAAGGCGACATGGAGTCTCACGGTGAAGAATGTTCCATGCTGGTTTCTTCTTCTCCTGAAGCTGGCTAAAATGCAGAATGATTTGTTTCTTACAATCTCCCTGCTGTCTCAATAGTCCTGTTTACCTTGTATGTAATTTGCATTCCCAGTTCTCTTAATGTACCTTGGAAATACCTTCCAGGTGACCGAACCACATTCTTCTGTCTAAGGTGGGGTAACTTCAGCCCTGCCTAGCAGCAGACACACTTTGATGATATAATTCCTAATACATCTGCAGTTTAGATTTTGACCTCCATACATACACCACACAATGATCGGTATGATATTGGCTTTCTATTGATATCTAATAGAAAGGAGCATCAACTCTGGCAAGTCCAGTGTAGAAGTATAATTACGGAGGCCAAAAAAGATGTTGAAGAGCAACTAGAAAAGGCACACAAAAGCCCCAGCTACCCCCTCCCTGAACCGTGACCTCCTCCTGCCCACATACAGCCCCAGCTACCCCCCTGCCTGCACGTAGCCCCTAGCTATCCCCTGCCTGCACCCAGGGCAGTTTTAAAACTTTTTGAGCTGAACCTCCCCACTTTGAGTTATAACTTTTGGTAGAACTCACCCCACCCCACCCCACCCACACACAACCAGTCAGGCTGGGTGGCCTTTTTCAGTGACTCAGGGGATGGAGGTGGAGTTTCCTCCCTGGACCCTGCCATGCAGAGCTGGCCTGGGCCCAGCTGGCCTCTGCACCCCCAAAATAGAAGTCAAACTACTCCTATTCCCAAGGGTCCCCCACCGGCCTAGAGCCCCAAGTCTCCCTCCTCCCTCTGCTGGGCTGTGGAAATTTTAACAGCACGTTGACTTGTGGCGGGGGGACTCGGAAAGAAAGAGGTTGATAACCCCTGCACTAGATAGCCTTGAGGCAAACTACAAGGGAACAAGGGTTGAATGGATACTGCTCCCTAAAATCTCCGAGTAGAGGTACAGGGGCACAGATACACTTACAGTGGAGCACCCATAGAGACCCGCATCTTGAGGAACCATCGTTCCTGCAGAAAGTGAGTAACTTCCTCGTGTAACCATTTCTGACTTTTACGCCGTATTACTTCTATTCACTTCAAATCTCTCTCTTTATGGTTAATAAACCTGTTTTATTGTTTTATCTAAACCAATGTGCTTGGAGAATTCCATCTGGGCTAACAAGATTTGTGCATGTCATGTCTGTTAATAAAATGACAGACTTTATAGAAGCTTCTATTGTCCAGGCGAGGGCTGAGCAGTATAAGACATACATTTCTGGGGAAAGGCTGAGATGGGGAGCATGCTGGGGTCACCCTGCAGTGCAATTCAGGCTAGTGAAATCCTGTGTGTGACTGGCAGGCTGCAATTGCACACACACATAGCTGAGAGGGACTTACATGCTAGAAGCTGTGTGTGAGCAATCCAGGAGTGCAGGCAACAATAGCAAAGCAGTGTAAAGGACACCCTACGTTAGAGGGCAGAGGTGACACACACCTCATTGTTTTTACAGCTACTACCTAGTCTAGATTGTACTTTGGGAATGGCACATGGGACCGTGCTGGAGTCTGTACTGGGGTCAGTGAGAATTTTGCCATTAACCTCAGCAGGAGCAGAAGTAGGCCCTAAGTGACTTGTACAAGGTCACACACTGCATGTGTGGTAGAACTGGGGATGGAGCCCCGGAGGCCCAACTCACAGCCTTAACTACAAGATCATCCTTCTTCTTTTAGATTCAGACCAAACGCAATTAAAATATCCCACCTGGAAGTCTAACATGTTAGCTGACGTTTATTTATGATAGAATCACTTTTACATGCCAGATTTGTATATATAAAAACCATCGAGATCCTGGAGAGGTTGTTTGTCTGGTTGACGTGAAGACATCCTAGATAGCTGAGGTTCAAGGGGAAATGTCTGCAATGTTGGGAAGAGAAAGGGGAGGGAAAGGATGGAACTGATTTATTTCTTGCCCTTCTTGCCGCCTTTTCCCTTCTTCTTTCTCTTCGACTTTAACAGTGACCTGACCAAGTAGCCCTTCCAGAAGGCCTGAATGTGGGTGGCAGCACGGACCATGATAGCCAGTTCCCTCTCAGCTCTTTCCTTCTTGTCTTGGGATAGCCTCCTCTCCTCCTTGATCTGGGAATACTCTTGTTCAAGCACAGCATACTTCTCCTTCAGCTCGGCGAGCTGGGCCTTCTCCTCAGTATAGACAGCATCGACTTCCTCATACTCAGTCTGGTAGAACAGCAAACAGCAGAATTATAAACGACATTCATAATATCACCCTACATTTAGCATAGGTAGCATCTTTCCAGAAGGATCCCAAAGAGCTTTACAGACCATATACAAACAGAGATCGTTTCATCCATCACAAAAGCGGGCAGAGTCACTTGCAGCCCTTATTCTTTTCATCTCTTGGGGTGGAATTTTCAAAAAGGTCCAAAAGGAGGCACCCAACTCCAATTTATCAAATTCTGCCTCTGTGCTCATGATGATGGCTGCCAGGAACCAGCAGGGCTTGGTACCACAAGCCATCATGTACTGAGCTCATTTCTGCTTCTGATTCCAAGTGGATTCTAGGAGTTGGTAAGCGGTGTGGACATGATTCTACGACTGTGAAGCTTAATGTGGAAGATAGACAATGATGCATTTAGTGTCACTCTCCAGACTCTGAACAACTTGTCTAACAAGACCGTAGTGATGTGGAAAGAGCACTTGATTTGTACACTAGGTGGAGACAGTAGGGTTAAGGCAGTGGTTCCCAAACTGGGGTTCGTAAAATGTTACAGGAGGTACTTGGGGGGAAAAATCCCTATTGGTGGACAGAGCTGTCCCTAGGGATCTCAGGCAACATGGGATTAGCAGCCCAGAGGCCCTGGACTTCCAAGAGCTAAGAAGATCAAAGCAAGCATCTCTAACACACTTCAAGACTCCTTATACGAAATGGAAAGGGAGGTGGATATTTTTTGCTGTTTTTAAAATTAAATAGGCAGCTAGTACTGTTTTTAAAATGATTGTGAAGAACAAGTTTAAGCTTTGTTGTAATGTGTGTTGTTTGCCTGGACTGCTCAAGACCCGAATGCTTGCGTACAAAGAATTCTTTGAGTTGGGATCTTAAATACCTTCATGCTGTTTCACATCTGATACTCCTTGATGAAACATAGGAGCCTTGTCATATAACAGGCTTATTCAAAGTGATACAGCTATGAAAGTGAGATCTTGAAAGAGTGTTGCTGTTTTCATAATGTAATAAAAATACTGTAATGATAAATAATAATTAATAAATAGTGTGTAATAAGTATGCCATAAAAACAAATTTTATATTTCCATAATCACTACTTTTATCATTTATACTCAGATAAAGGAGAAAACCCCTGGAAACATTCATTTTTAGGAAGGGGTTTGCGAGACTTGACATTTTAGTGAAAGGGGTTCACAGGTTGTTAAAGATTGGGAACCACTGGGCTAAGGAAACAAACATGACAGTTCCATCCAGCACGCTGAGGGAAATATCATCCAGTGCTAGAATAGGGTAGGATTTTGCAGCTGATATGACCCTTCCAACAATGCCTGTACAGCAGAGAGCAACTGCACACAAAAGCAGGGCAGAACAATGGTTACTTGGCTGTGGTTCTTCTTTTAAATGGCTTGTCTATGTACATCACATGCACCCCTGGTGTGGGATCCACATAGAAAAGCCCTCCCGAAGAAGACCCAACTGTCTTGACCACTGAGGGTACCTGTTTTTCTCCCATGTCAGCATCATATTTCTGGATCCAGTTCTCGATTTCCATCTCCACTTTGTACTTCTTCTAAAATAAACAACACAGGAAAAAATGACATTGACAGGCAGCTGAATGTAGGAACAGAACATGCAGTCTGCTAGGATGAAAGGAGCTGTAGACTTGAATCCCTGAAGCTAGTATGTTTGAGTGTGATGCTTGCTCCTTTTGGAAAGTTTCTTCAGTCCGAGATGTCTTTTTCTCCAACTCTGGGCCTCTAATGGAGAGCAGACATTATTCACTTACAAACATGGGGCATGCTTGGTCTACAGCAAGTAGCTGGGATTCAGTTGCCACAGAGACACTGTCCTGATTGTAATGATGGGTGTGGTTAAAATACAGAAATATTTTGGACTGTTGGAAAATGAGCTAACAATGACTTGACCTCACTGTGTGATGGAACCCCAGACAGCAACTGAACAGTTCCCTCAAGCTGATGGTACCTGCACTCTAAAGAACCACTCAGATTTTAAGACCAGAAGATCATCTAGTCTGACCTCCTATATATCACAGGGCAGAGAATTTCACCCAGTTAAGCTTACCCTTTCCCTGTTAGGACACTCAGTTCCCTATTTGACCACATCTGTTCTGCATGGATGGTACAAGAGCCAGGTTTCTGGCAGGCCCCGATGACCAGCTCATGCCTTTATGTGAGGTGGATTGGCCTATGATTGTTCGCAGTTCTTCACACATGAAGTCCTCAATCTAATTAAAACACTGGGCCGTAGGAAGGGAAAGGAGACTTCGGTGGTGAGAAAGTGGGTTCTCTTCTTTCCCCTACTCCCTCAGCATGTATAATTGATTGAGCTGAGCAGCTTTCAAAAGAAAGCAGAGAAATGACCTGCAGCTTAAGCTTGAGCCGGATGACAAAGCAGGCCTAATAATGGATGGTGCTGCTTGGATTTCATACTGCTTTGTAAACTTTCATTTGACACTTTGGCAGTACCCTACACTATAAAGCCTTATTCTACCTTGGACTGTATGGTGTTTTGAAAGAGCTAGAGAAGATATATAAAGTAAACATCCTTTAAATCAGGGGTGGACAAACTTTCTGGCCCGAGGGCCACATCGGGGTTGCAAACTTGTAGGGAAGGCTCTGCCATTCCTAACAGCCTGACCCCAGTCCCCTATCCAACCCCCTTCTACTTTCCGCCCCCTGACTACCCCCCTCAGAACCTCTGACTCATCCAACTTCTCCTGCTCCTTGTTCCCTGACTGCCCCTCCAGAGACCCCCCAACCCTAACTGCCCCCCAAACTCCCTCACCTACCCCTCCTTGTTCCCTGACTGCCCTGACCCCTATCCATCCCTCCGCTCCCTGACAGACCCCCAGGACTCCCACACCCCATCAACCCCCCGCTGCTCCCTGACCGCCCCCTCTAGGGATCCCCTGCCCCTAACCACCACCCCAGGACCTCACCCCCTATCCAACCCACTCTGCTCCCTGTCCCCTGACTGCCTCCCCCGCCAAGATCCCCTGTCCCTTATCCAACCACCTGGCCCCCTTACCATGCTGCTCAAAGCAGCAGTCCAGATGGAGCTAGACACACCATGACACAGCCCTGCCACCCAGAACACTGTCCACATGACTCCAGGGGAAGTGTCTGGCTCCACGCGGAGCCAAACACACTGCCCCGCAAGAGCACGCAGCCCTGCCCCCAGAATTCTGGCGGCATGGCTCGGGGGAGAGGGGAAGGCGGGGAAGGGCTGGGGGCAGCCTTCCTGGCTATGGGGCCAGACAGGACGGTCCCACGGGCCAGATGTGGCCCGTGGGCCGTAGTTTGCCCACCCCTGCTTTAAGTAGATGTGTTCTGCCTGCAAATTGCCCATTTGGATTGAGCACTGATAAGAAAAGATGAAGTTTTGTAACGCTATAGATTTTTTCTGCACAATTCTGCCACTCTCTAGCAGGAACAATACTGCTAGGGTCATGTGGTAAGGCCTTGGAGATGTTGGTGATTGGGTACAGCACCTAGCTAAGTGGAAAGTGAGAATGCTGTCTGACTAATGTTGTTTCCTCTGATGGTGTCAGATATCTTCCCTTGTTTCTCAAAATAAGTGTGTCTTCCTTGCACTTTGCAGTAGTCATTTTTGGGCTATGAATTCTGACTGCTTCATTAATCTACTACAGCACCGGGTAACCTGTGCTATATATTGAAAGTGTTTTCAGAGGCCGGCTGGCACCCCATATGTACACGTCCTGTGGGAGCTATAGGTAACCACAAATAGGACCCTTTGCGGATGGGTTGCTGTGATGCTGCTTTCCAGTGAAATCAGTGACATGTTAGATCATGGCTGATACGCTCAGCGGCACAGCAGGTACATTCTGCCAGGACAATATGAAGAACTCACAGCAGTTGAACAGGTCTGCTTGCTTCTCTAGAACTCTCCTCCCTCAGTACCTTTCTGAGAGCCAGCTCGGAGTCTCGATTCTCCATGATGAGAGCGTTGAGCTGTGTTCTTAGCTGATGGATATCCTGCTTTATCTTGGCACACTTTGCCTGGGAAATGCGCAGCTCCCCTTTTTGGAGTTTCTCCGCTTCCTGCTTGGTGCGTTGGATGTGGTTTTCGGACAACTTCTCCAGATGAAGTAGGTGGCTTTTGAGGTCCCTGATTACAGCATTCTTTTTCATAATCTAAACCCAAGAAAAAGAAGCACCATAAGGAACTGCAGGGTAGGTCAACGAGTTATCAGATCAAACTTACAGGAGAATTAAGAATCAGAGGGGTAGCCATGTTAGTCTGGAATTGCAGAAGTGACAAAGAGTCCTGTGGCACCTTAAAGACTAACTAAAGTTTAGAGCATAAGCTTTCGTGGGTTAATATGGATGCATCCGACAAAGTGGGTATTAACCCACGAAAGCTTATGCTCTAAAATTTTAGGAGAATTAAGGCTTAGGACACAGGTGTGTTTGTAACTCAGATAAGTAACTACATTCCAATGACAGCGAGTACAGTGCATTTGCACAGAACTCTGAAATAATTATTGGTGCAACTCCCAATGACTTCAAAGGGAGCAGAGTTAGGCCAACACTGAGGCTCTGTCTACACTAGAGCTTACTACAGTATAACTTACGTTGCTCAGGGGCCTGAACAATCCACACCCCTGAGTGATGTAAATTACACTATCCTAAGCACTGGTATGGACAAGCATCGCTACTGCCTTTCACAGAAGTGGATTTATTATGCCGATGGGAGAGTTCTCTCTAGTTGGCAGTGAGCATCTTCACCAGATGCTCTGCAGCTGTGGTGCTGCAGTGCTTCTAGTGTAGACAAGCCCTGAGAGAAATCCCTGCCCTCACAGAGTCTTGTTGGTAGTTTAGCAGAGAGGCCAAGGAGCGAATGGGCAGCACTGAAGAACACCTGCTGTGTAGCACAGGGAAGCTGGCGCAGCTGCTGTCCACACTGGACCTGATCCAAAGCTCATTAAAGTCAGTGGAAAGACTCCCACTGAATTCAGTGAGCTTGGGGTCAGGCTAATTGTGCCTGTTCTGTGGCCAGACCAGGCGACTAGTCCTATTGACTGTCTAGAACAGACAAAAATACAGTCCAGACAAGTGAACTGTGTTTCCTTGCTAGCACTGAGAGAACTGCTGAACTGCACTTAAAAATCATGAGTGCACTGAATTACCAGCATGCCTGACCTGAGCTTGAAAATTAGAACTCGCCCTCTGATGCCTCAGTTCCTCTGTAGATACCCCACAAGTGCGAAAAAAGGATGATTATCTTGCCTGACCTACTGCCTTGCTAAGTACACGTTGTCCCCAAGCATTCAATCGGACCATTTCCAGTGGATCTTAGGGCTTGCGCAGAGCCCCACTGGAGTCAGTGGGGCTCTAACTGAATGCAGGGTCTGCTCACGTGGATCCGATTGCAGGACTGTAGCCTTAAATTGTGAAAGAAAACTAATTAGGTGCTTCTGCTAATAGATCCCTATAAAATCATCACAGACATGTACCCATCCAAACCCATAAGCTCCTCAGCTACCCTTCCCTGTGATGATGATGAGGCAACAGATTATGTTTTATTTTACTGGTCTTTCTTTCAATGATCTTCCCCTCTAGCCTGAAATGTTTAGTCTTACTACCACTGTACCTCATCATCTTGGCTCTGGATTGCCGCTGCAAGTTCTGCCTCTAAAGCTGCGATGGTTTCAGTGTTTTTCTTATCCCGGAGGGAGATTTCTTCCATGAATTGAATCTTTTCTTGTTCTTCTAAGGGACTAGTAAGGAGTTTCTCAAACAAGAATTCCCGGAACTCTGAAAGGCTTTTGATAAACATTTCAGCTGATAAATCCCTAGCATAGGCCTCATCTTTCACAGCTTGAGAAGCTAGTGGGTCAGCCAGAAAGAGTCTCAGAATATTTCTGATAGAGCTTTTTACAGCTTGCTGATGCAATTGAAGACAACGGATTTGTTCCTCAGTTCCTACCAGGTCCCCTCTTCCATCTTCCTGCTTCAGGCAACCTTCTCTTTGAAGCTGGGTAAGTAGAGCTTCCATGTTGTTTGAAAGCCGCTCATGCTCCCTAAGGGAACCCATGAGCTCAGATCCCAGTATAGTGCTTAAATCATCCAGAAATTCAGTAATGTGAGTGATCAGACTAATCAGTTCTACTTTAAAGATGGTCTCATCCAGAACAGATATGATCCTTTTGGTCTCAACAGTGGTAAGTTTTGAACGACCTGGATCCAAGAGCTTTAGTGGGCTTGTTTTGATCACTGACTTTTTGGGAGTCTGACTATGTCCCACTGAGGACTTGCTGCTTGAATCAATAGACTCATATGGCAACTGAAGCATGGTAGCCACTTCCGTTGCCATGTTCTCAGCGAAATACTTACAAGTTAAGTGCTCTAAGGTGAAAGGGAGCAAAAATCTTCTATATGAGTAGAGCCACAAAGGACATCTCAATCAACCAAAATCTAGATCCCCTCGGTGCTTCAGCTGCATGCTCTTCTTTTGAAAGATTTACCTTAAACCAAAAGGTTGATTTTGGCGTTAGCAACACACTGCAACTGGTAAAAATTGAAAATGTTAACTTATACTGGGGCTGTCTCTAGGTTTAAAAGCACATTCAGGATATTGGGTCCTTACATCTGTGACAGCTTGTCTCTATGTTGGAGGTGAAACTATACCTTAAGCCTCCAGTGGCACAAGGACAGAGGGATGAGCTATTCTCCATGCTGAAAGGTGGTGGGAAAACTCCCCAGTGGGGCGAAGAGACTGGGATGGTGGTGGGGGTCCCGTGTTTCTAGGCGATGGGGAAGCTCTTCGGTCTCTCGGGGGCCGGATGAAGAGGCTCCCTGGTCTCTCTGAAGGGGGGTTGACCAGGGGCTGGTTTTTCTGAACAGGGGCCAAGTTGGGGTGTGTGTGTGGGGGGGGGGGGGGCTGATCTGTCTGAAACGGAGGCAGGTGGGGAGGGAGGTGTCTAGGTCTCCGGGGGGGGGGG
>ML677361.1:130863-157570 GCA_007922305.1 Dermatemys mawii
GGGGGGGGGGACTGCTGGTCTCTCGGGGGGTGGGGTCAGACTGTGGCGAGGGGCTCCCCAATCTCTGGCGGGGGGAAGGGAGGAGGGGGAAAGGGCTTCCCCGTCTGCCTGGGGGTCCCCTCAAGGATCGGGGGGAGGCTCCCGGGTCTCTGGGGGTCGGGCTGGGGGGCAGGACTCCCCATCTCCGGGGGAGGGTCCCCGACTCCTCAGATGCTCACACCTCAAAGCCGCTGCCGCCCCCCTTCCGGTCTCTTTCCAGCGTGTCTCTGTTGCTAGGTGACTCCGTCACTAACCTTTAACCCCAAACACAGAGGGTGGGGACAAATTCCTCCCCCCGTCCCCGGAACCAATCGTCGCCCTTGCTTGGCACGCTTAGTCCCGCCCCTTCCTTCTCCGGAGGAAGGCGGGGTGTCCAAGTTGTCTCCGCGCCTTCTGACCAATCAAAAGCGTCAGCGCTCGCCTCTACTTTGATGGGCGGAAATTCCATCCAATGGCAGGACAAAAGGCGGAGAAACCCGGCTCCCCGTCCACGAGCCGCGGCGGGTGTAGGGCGGGGCAGAGAGGGTGCTGAGGGGCGATTGGTGGGTCTCTAGGACGGAGGCGGCCAATGGGCGGTGCCGGTGGGCAGGGCTCGGCTCTGAGTGGGCGGTGGACTGAGGCGAGGGGCCGTAGCGGCTGGGGGTAGTTTGGTGGCTTTGGTTCTGTTGCTGGACCGGCCGGGGACCGGGGACCGGGGCTCGCGGGAGGGGGGCGGGGGAGGCCTTGGCTCCCGCGCGGGGCTCTCCTGGGCTGGGCGCCTCGTGAAAAGTGTCCGCGGGTCGCCTGGGACGCGGCGGGGGGGGCGGGAGTCGTTGCCCGAGGAGCGCGGGGGTCGCTGAGGAGGGGCTCGCGCCGGGGGGCGGGGCGGGGGTCGCTGAGGAGGGGCTCGCGCCGGGGGGCGGGGCGGGGGTCGCTGAGGAGGGGCTCGCGCCGGGGGGCGGGGCGGGGGCGCGTGGAGGGCTCGCGCCGCGCGCGTGCGCGGGCGTTGCTGGGGCAGGTGCGGGATCAGCTGGGGCCAGGGGATCCCTGCGCCTCTCCTAGGCAGGGTGCAGCGCAGCATCCGGCCCTGTACCGGAGCCTGGCTGCTGGGGTGCCGCTGCCCTGCGGCTGGCACCGCTCCCCGGAAGGCCCCATTGGCCCCCCTTTGTCCTGGGGACACGTTGCTGGTTGGGGGAGCTGACCCGGCCTTTGCTCCCCCACCGCCCCCGCTCTCCGCCGGGACTTAACCAGCACCTCGGCCTCGAGTAAAGAAAGGGACCATAACAACAGTGGGGGAGGGGGGCATCCTCAGGGTAGCGTGTGGAGTCTTCTGAGGAATTCACAAGTGTTGTAGGAGAGGAAAAGTTCTGTTAGTGACTTCACGTGCGTGCACCCCCCTGAGGTGCCAGGTTTCCCATTTCCCCCCTTGGAGTCTGGAGTTTAGAAATGGAATAAGGAAGTAGTTTGGGATGTGAAGCCATGTGTGACAGTGATCTGTTCACTATATGTCTGCAGCTCTTGCCTACTCTTCTTCGTTATTGACAAATATTGAGGGATTTACCTAGAACTGTTTTTCTTCTGCTCTAAATTAAATTGTGAGTATTGCAGCTAAGAGCATGAGTATTGTGGCTGCAGATAGGTAGCTGAAATTTTAAAAAGTTTTTTGTTTTATAGCTGGTGACTGGATATAAACTAATGTTGCTAGTGAATTTGTTGTTCTGCACCACTCTTTGCAAACAGCTTGGTAGATTCTTTTTTGGACTGAGATCCCCTGGAAATGGGTGCCTCATTGTACACGTTTTTAAGTCTAGAAGATGCACCTGATGGAGGACTTTCTGAGGAATATTTTTGACAAAGCGTGTTGGAAAGGTGAACTGCAAAAGAAGTTTAAAGTTCTTGGAAGAGGAGCCTGAAAGGAAGTAGAATGGCCTTGAGCATGGATGATGATGTTCCCCTCATTCTCACTTTGGATGAGAGTGGAAGCAACACCTCAGCACCCAGCGAGGAGCTGGATCGGGAGGACCTGCCTAATGAAAGTAAGACCACTTTGTCTTTTGGAGAACACCCTTTATTTTCAGTCAGCTGCTGTAATTGTGGTTTGTGGGGGCTTTTATTAGTTTGTTTTCTATCCATAGCAGTTGCTCTGTATTCTTCCTGCTGGACCATGAGATCTTACCAAAAAACCCAATCACTCATGGTATTAGGAGTAACTTAAAAAAAAAAAAAACTGTTAAGAAATTTTTCATTACTCAAAGCTCTCATAACTTTAGTGAATGTCTTGGGTGATCAAGGAGTAGATGATTTGATGTCTATATGAGTATGTGTGTCACATGCAGCTTTTGATATTTTCAGGTAATAAACTGGGACTTTCTTGTCCTATCACCAGATTTATCTCAACAATCACTCCCATTAAATAAAGAAATATCTTTTGACTTCCATGTGAATCCAGGAGGCTGGACTAGTCTTGAGATGCCGCCTCTTCTACTTATTGCAGATGGAATAAAGATTTTAATCGGACCAAATAATTGTACTCATAGCTGGGAACCCTGTATTATAAGCTGTAACAATTTTTTGGTCACTGGCTTGCAGTCACATCTGTACCCTTAATTTCCTCTTCCTTTACTCTCCTGAGTTTGAACACTTTCTGAATGCATTTTGAGATTTCTCCTTTGGGTAGGCTGCTTGAGTTCTTTTTCTGTAAATCTTGCTTCATTCCTGCTCTGCACAGGTCTGTGAGCTCAATGTAAATTTACTTCCCTCATTGTTGGGGTAGGTTTTTTTGTGGGGAGTGAGGGGTGTTGGTTTTAAATAGAGGAGATAATGCTGCTTCCACTTATTTGTGTGTTTTGTTGCCCTTCCTGTGACTGACTTTTTCTCCCCATTTATTGTTTTTGTTTCTTCTGCTGGAGTGTGTGTGTGGGGGGGAAGTATGTGTCTGTGGGTCTTAGTGTTAGTTTAAATCCAATAATGGAACAAAGCAAAAAATTGAGAATAAGCATTTTTTATTAAATAAAAAATGAAAATACCCCACATTTAATATTTTTTAAGTATATAAAACTTTGGGGATGAGTTTTATGGAGCCTACAGGTCCCCCACACTTCCTGAGAGCTCATTTCATGTTGCTTTAGGTGAGACCAATTTTTTAGTTTACATTGACTAAAAATAGATACAATTAACCCATAATTTGCTTTAAAAATAAATATTAATGCTCCATTCTTGCGATTGGTAGTATGTGCATGAGCTTTTGTACCCATGCAGACTCCCCCATTCAGACTCTGCACAGCCTGACTGTCGAGTCTGCACACTGTCACTTGTAGGATCAGGGCCTATGGTCTTATGATCAGGAAGTCTATGAAGGGCTTGAAAAATCTATTTAACCCTGGCAAGTGGGAAGCTTAACCTGATGTGGAAAGAGACTTACATCATCACTTACTGCAGAAAGTTAAGTTTTCATTAAAAAATATTCCAGTCTCTATGACTGCAAAGAGAATTGTGAAATGTGATAGTCTTGTTTCTCTGAGTCTACAGATCACTTTAGTGCCTGCCATTGCTGCTGCTCAGCCTTTTCCAATGAGTAGGAGAGTGAAATCAATAACACTAGTTAGTTTCACAACTGTTCTTTAGAACCCTGTTGACAACTCTAAAGTTGAGTAGAGATGTCTGTTTCACTTTGTGGATGCTTGGGGAAAGCTGTGAGTCGAAGCAATCACTATTCACAGGGAAAGAGGACGAAAAAAGGGAAACAAAAGACCTTCTTCCTTCCTTATTTTCTGCTCCTTGCTTTCTTTTCAGTCTCTGGCTACCTCCATGAGTGAATTTAGTCATAGCAATGTTAGCAAAACTAGTAGAATTCTGAGGAATTACATGACAAGGGCTACCTGTCATTGATTCTGATCTCAGATACCTAATGGCCTGTCTGTAGTGTAAACACAATCATACTGGGGGGCTCAATTACTTTATAGTTTGTCCTCAAAAACAGTGGTTCTCGGCCTCTTCTATATTGGGACTGCCCCTTACAATGTAGCCAGTAGTCCCATTCCCTCTATCTATATGGATAGAGCAGGGTGGTTGCTTCTGGCACTGAACCACAACCTGTAAGGTTGAGAATCCTTGAGTTTTATCCCTGTGTAGATGGGATATCTCCAAGGTTTAACCCATACTCCCAAACCATGTTATAGTTCTGATTTGTCCCAACACTGTAGAATTATTCAAGTATGTAGGTGCAGCACAGTTAGGTCCCATTTACTTTGCAACACAGAACCATGGTTTATCTATTTTGGGCCCTTGTTTAACAGTCTTGACTCTGTTTGACTCTGTTTAACTCTGTTGCAACTGGGCCTTCAAATGTGGAGGGTTTCTGGTAGTGTTGATAGTCTGTAAAAACTAGACTGCAATATTTTGTAAATAGCTACATGCGAATTTTCTCAAAACCATGATACAAAGTAAAAATTGTAATCTTAAATACACAAGGGTGTTTCTTAAAATTGTTGCAGGTGGGGTAGGCAGGAGGAACCTTTTGTAAAGAAAATTAAATGAGAAGATAGAAGCTGGATTTCCTTTTAAACTAAGAATTTGAAGACACATTGTCCCCTGGTCTATTTAATTATTTGAAGTGTTTATGAGGAGTACATAAAAGGTTTATAATGACTGAGATTAAGGAAGGCAGGGTTTATATTGTACTGAAGTATCATGTCTTCCAGGATGCTATCACTTTTCTGCCTCACCATATTGTCAGAATTCTGCAAAGCTGACTAGAATTTTGATCCTAATGGATGCAGTAGTGAGGTTTTCCCACAATGCAGTCAGTAGCCTGAACAAAAAGAATTGTGAGGCTTGATATAGTAAGTTGTTCTTCAAAACCCCAATGGCTGAAGGAGACTGAGAGGGAGAGAAGTGCTGTCATCACTTGAGTCTGTTTAAAGAAATTATGTTGCCCTTCCCTAGCACATTTCACTTGAGGATCTCCAAGTGCTGAATAAACTTCACAAACCCTTTGTTAGTTAAATGAGTGTTATTACCTTATTTTTCTGTGGGGAAAACTGAGACACAGAAATTAAGTAACCTTACTCAAAGTTGCACAGTCAGTCACTAACAGTGGTGGAAAAAATAGCCCAGAACCTCTTGACTTTTAGTTCCTTGTTTTAAACACTTGGCTGGCCTAGTGGAAAGAACACTGGACTGGAGCTCAGAAGTTACAGGTTTTATTCCTGCCTCTGCTATTGTCCTAGTGGGTGAAATTGGGCAAGTAACTTCACTACTCTGTACCTCAGTTTCTCCATCTGTTAAATGAGGATGATTCTGTTCTCCTTTGTAAAGTGTTTTGAGATCTACTGATGAAAAGTGCTATATAAGAGCTCAATATTAATTTTAAAATGTTCTTCCATCATATTTCAAATCTGAGAGAGCTTTCTATATATATAGAGAGAGAGAGAGCGCGCCACATGTAAAACCTTGCAAGTATTGAACAGTGCATCTCTTGAGCTGCTTGGAATTATAGGCAGTAAATCATAGATACATATGATTTACCCCCATGTTAGTTCAGGTTCAAGATAAACTCTTCTATATGGAAATTCCTGTTGCATCAACTAGCAGTGGAGGTCCAATGCATTCAGAGCAGGACATATAGTACCAATGTTATTTAGGCAGCTATGTTGTACTAGGTTACCACAGTACTTCCATGCTAGTCAATTTATAGCAAGTGGGAAAAGTCATTTTTATACTCTGGTATGAAGAAGAAAAACACTGATTGCTACTGAAGCAAAAATAGATTCTAGTAGGTGTCAGCTGCCACTCGCGGTTTTGAATGAAGCTTCCTGTCTTCAGACAACTGTAATTTTTCAAAAACACTCACAGCTTTGCTGAGCCTTTCCAAACTTGGGCTCTACGTAAAGGTGAATTAAAGGAAACTTTAGAAAGCTTGAGCCATTTTGCTAATTTTTAATGGGTGGAAAATAGAGAATTATTACCCACGCTCACTTCTAAGTATGTTCTGGGCCACCCTCAAATGTATGGCATAAGACCTGCAAAGGAGGACGCTACAGATACTTCACAGTGGTGCAAAACCCTCCTGCATGAAGGTTATAACTGAGGAGCTTTGGATTCAGAAGAAGCTGTGCTGCAGTACTTACTTCATGAGTATTCGTCACAGGCCTCAAAGTATTGGAGAGAGTGCTACACTTCCATAAGAATATGGAAATAAAGGAGTTATTTTTATCAAGTAATGTCTGATCTTGATATTAGAAAAATCCCATCAAGCCGTTAGGAGAATGTATTGAGACTTTCAGCAAAGTTTTCAGATGTGCAGTTGGCTGATGCTCTGTTCAGATAACTCAGAACAGTTTTAGAATATAATTATGGAGTAAGGGCACATCATGTACAATAAACCAGTTCATTTTGAATAGTCTGTCTACTTATCCATTTGTAGGCATGTGCCCAAAGCACTGGGCTAGAATCTAGCTGAGGAATGGCTGACATAGTTCTGCTGAAATATGCAACTATTCAGGAATGTGAATATCCACTTGCTGATTCTTATTATCAGCATAAAAGCTTGAAAGAACACAAATTTCCTTGTATAAATTCTGGTTCAAGAACATTTGTGTCAGCAGTGAAAGAAAAAGGATTTTCTCCTCCTACTTAGCAGGGATACCATATCTGGACAGTTAGTGTCTCTTTTGAAAATATCCTTATCATCTAATAATGTAACTTTTATAGTGCAACCAGGGGATGAGAGTTCCCCAGATGTGAAATTGCGCCACATCCTCTGATGTTCCTAGAGGGAACAAGTAGTCAACAGCTTCTTGGCTCTCTTGGAAATACTATAATCTCCAGCGACTATCTGTTCTAGTGCTAATACTCTATTCATTGAGGAAACAGATTCCCCGGCAAGGACTTTGCTGGCTTTGAAAGTAAATGGATACTAAAAGTTAGTTTTGTAGAAGACTTAGAATATCTACCAGGAAATGAAGGTATTGATCTTCCAAATGGCAGTGAGAGATTTAGAAGGTGACATTGCAGACTCAGCACACAGATTATGTGGAAATTGAAGACTCTGACTAAGTAATGGGGGAAAAAGTGAGGGCAGACAAGATGGTTGCATTTGACCTGGTAATTCATAGGATTTCTGACAGCAGAGCCTTAAACTTCCTACATACCATGCAGTATATTTTCCTACAACATGCCTTGTACCACTGATCTCCTCTTAAATAGCTCCAGTGGAGGTGCTTCAGCTACTTCATTTGGAGATAAATCATGGCTTGAGCACAGGACTGGGAGCCAGAAATTTAGGGGTGCCAACCCCAGTTCTGCCACAGATTCCTCCTTTGACCTAGGGTAAGTCACTTAACCTGTCCATGCTTCAGTTTTCTCATTGGTAAAATGTGTATTATACCCACCTCACAATGGGCCTGGGAGGAGTAATTAGTGTTTTATGAAGGACTTATTCTTTTTTAGTGCTGAAGTATTTTTATTCCGTTATTTATTTAAGAGTGAGATTTTTTTTCAAAGGTGCATATGGTAGTTTGGTGCCTAATTCTCATGACTTTCAGTGAGAGGCATCAAACTGATAAAAATCTCTTCTCGAACTCACAACTGTACAATCTGAACATCTATTGGGGTTTCTATAATGTGTCTAGCCCAAATAACTTATAATGGAACTCTTTTTTTAAAAGATAAAGTTGCCCCTGAAGGAAAGCTGTCTCTAGCATGGCTTCATAAAACAGTAATGAAGCCCAGGTTGACAGACCCCTAGTGAAGGCTGCCAAGTGGGTTTAGAGGGGTTGCAAACATGGTTAGCATTTAAGTAGCTTCGTAGGACCCCTGGCTTTTGCCCTGCTTCCTGCCAGTTTACATGTTTCAGACCCAGGCAGCGGGGCTGAAGCCGAAGGCTGAGCTTAAGGTAGGTAGAGGGTCTCAATTTTTTCAAGTAGGGGGGTTGCCAGCACAAAAAGGTTGAGAAATGCTATTCGAGGAGAGAGAAAATACAGCACACAAAACATCAGAGTACTGATTTCTCTCACTGTGATTATTAGTGTGATATGCCCATGCCCAGATGAAGACTGGAAAGGTTGATTTCTAACTTGCATTCCGTTCAGGAGCTGCTGTGTCTCCTCTGATACTGGAGAATACACAGTTGTGTGCTAGACTCCTAATACATCATCCCCTTGTGTCTCTGCTTTAGTGAGACAGCATTGCTTTGGATATGGTTTAATAATTATACCTACTTAGAATCATATAATCATAGAATATCAGGGTTGGAAGGGACCTCAGGAGGTATCTAGTCCAACCCCTTGCTCAAAGGAGGACTTGCTGTAGTAAGAGTAATATTGTTAATCTTTTTAAATATATACTCTTTTGAATTTACTGTGATGTCCACACATTACAAAGGCTTCCAAGGTGTCCTTCTTCCCCCCCTACCCCCCCAAAAAACCCATGTAATCTGTGGCCACAGTGCGTGGTAACTATAGAAGAGTAACTCTCAGCTTAACCAAGTACTATGAAAGATTGTTTTGCAGTGAGCATGAACTCATTGTACTTGTCTTGTTTTTTCAGTAAGGAGGGCTTGATCTACATTAATACAGACATTGTGCCTTTCACAGTAGGGCACTTTATTGCAAAAGAACAGCTGCATTGTTGAACGTTGTATAATTTTCATAAGTGACAGTTTTGTCTTTCCTTCAATGGTATTTTGAATGGTTCAACTTCCCCGCACCCTCCAGCCTACTTTTTCTGCACATAACTAGGATGCACAAGATAATTTCATGGTGTGTTATAAAGAGTTACATTATTTACTCCTGAGGGGAATTATGTGCCACTGCGCAATGCAGAATTTTGCAGAAATTAATGTTTTGTGTGTGCAGAATTTCCCTGCAAATATGTTGGCCACCATTAGGGGCGACTGGACTGGACCCGGCAGAGCCCAGCTCACAAATAGAAGTGAAGGTCTGGGGAGAAGGGGACTGGAGGGTTCCCAGCAGCTGCAGTTCCCAGCATGCCCTGAAGGAAGGAGGTGGTGACACATAGGAAATGCTGTGCTAGCCCGGGACTCAGCATCAGGCTGTTTTTCCTGGATCCCTGGGCCCTGGAGGGTAGGCGATTGTGAGTATCTGGGGGAAAGGGGGGCAGGGCTGAGCAATGGGGAGTAGGCGCTGTGAGTGTTTGGGTTGGGGAGGGCCCCATGGCTGGTCTCTGGGGAGTAGAGGGTATGAATGTCAGGCCCCCCAGCTGGGCATGGAGGGGTAGGTGGAAAAGAAGTTGGATCTGAGTTGTTGTAGGGGTTTCTTTAACTCTCTACGCCTGGGGGAATTTTTGTGTGTCTGTATTGCTACAGACATACTTGGTGACAGGTATTTTGAAATAAATTAACAAAATAATTGAAACTGGCATGATTATATAGTGTTTCGACAAAATTTGCAAAATTTTAAAATACTGTGTGCAGAATTCAATTTTTTTGGTGCAGAATTCCCCCCAGGAGTAATTATTCTAAAGTAAAACCATTCTCTTCACCCCTCCACCCTCAGAATTATAAACACATAGCCAGTTTTATACACACACAACGTTAGTCATTAATGGTGTGACAAATGGGGATTGAAGAATCTGGAAGTCACTCATCTCCCCTTTTGTGTAGAAGCCAACAATGACCTTGATGCTTTGAGAGAGCCATCTGCATTTTTCTTCAGCACATCTTTGCTCTGCGTGGTAGGAGAACAGAAAAACAGATTAAGTGTTTCCTTCCCGGGCCGATGGCTTGTGTTGAGGGATGCGTAGAGAAATGCACATGTGTAGCGGTCTCAGAGTATTTGAACAGGTGGTCCTGGAACTATAAAAGGTTTTAAAGCGCTAGAAAACATTCAGACTGTGATTCTGAAATGACAACAGGAAACCCAACAACAGTTGGAAACAGATAGTTATTAGCTTTTCATGGCTTCCCAGGGAAGACATCAGTTTGTTTTTCCTCCTTTTTTATGGTTCCTGTGGATTTTCAAAGTATTTTAGAAGCAGGATGTTTGGTATAGCCAAATTTGCTTACTGGCAGATTAAAATGAACAAAAGATGAGCATGCTGAGTTAACTCATCATAACCAATGTGATGCTCCTCAAACTTCCTTTGCTTTTGATGTCTTCACTGAGGGATCCTGCCTGCTGTCCTCAGCCCCCCTGCGTTGAAATCCCATTTTATCCATCTGAATGCTTTAAGAAGCGCTGTATAAACTAAACAGCAGCATCTGTGCAGTGGTTAGAGTTGTTGTTGATTGCCTTTTCCTTATTGCCTCTAGGGTTCTAAGTTCACATTCACCAGGAATAGAATTTATGAGCCAGAACACTCAATTTCTGATCCTCTAAACCGGAGGAAGTGGAATGAATTTGAGAGGTCTCCATTTTCTCTGACAGGCTCTGGCTTTAGATCTGCATCTTTCAAGGGTTTCCATGTGTTTATAGCATGATTGTGCAATATGTTTTGTGTTATAGAATGAACACTTTCTTTTTATTAATCTGAGTAGTTCTTTAGGTGCAGCTTTATGTGAACTGTGGAGTGGCTCTGGGATTCTGTCAATACGCTACTGAGCATTTGAATGGAGAGCTCAGACTCCCACATGCCATGTAGGAGACATGGGAACTCTTTTTCCCTTTGGAGAAAAAAAAAAAAAATCTGGTTATACCCCAAGTTTTTCTGCATTCATGGTGGACAACTTCAAAGATGACAAGGAGATGCTCTTAAAATTCTGATTTGATCTTAGGTTTGTAAGTGGCTTGTATAAAGGTCATTGGGGATACAAAAACCACTGCTTACTACATGTGAGAGAGCTACGCTAACCTGGTGAAACCTATTCGTAACAATGCTTTTATTCTTGCATAAAAGGAAAAACAAAATTATGGAACATGTATCAGTACAAGTAGATATGAGGCACTCAGATGCCATGAGGATAGTTGCCTTAGAAATAAAAACAAAACTAGCCTCAGGTACGTGCTGATTTTTCTGTAAATCGTTATCTGGTAATCTTTGATGGCCTCTGAATTTATATGAGAATAAAATACAGTTTGTGACATTTACTTTTACCAGCCACAAGATATGGAGAAAAGCTGCATATAGGAAGATGACATAGCCTATTAAATGTATTGCACAGATTACATACATGCTTCTGTGCATTGGGTTAAATGAGGGTGATGCCCATAAAACTGAGGCATGAGCACATCATTTCATATGTAGGAGCAATGAAAAAATCTCCACGGCCCAGCCATTTTAGTGAGTTTGGCCTCATCCCATTTCTAAATGCAGATTATATTGCCATTTAAGAGAGAACCAGACGTGTAAGGTGGTAAAGAGAAGCATTAGCCCCTCCAGATCCCTCCTTTGCAATCCATCAGCTGCAATCAGTGGGCTCCAGAAGACATAGAAGTATGCTGCACTGTTTCTAAGCCGGGAGAAAAATCCTCAGAGGAATGGTGGGTCTGAGTAGAATGGTATTTCCACACACACACTTCCTCTTCTTTCATTGACCTGGCAACCCCATTTGAGGGTATCCGTCTTTGGTGCTTTCTTGAATAGTAATTGACGTATTGAGCCATAGTCTAATACTGCTTGCTTTAGTCATGTAAGTTGTCCCATTGATGTCAGTGGGATTACTTGCCTGGGTGAGGTAAGCAGCATTTGGCACCACAGTAGATAAAGCTCTCACAAATGGGTATCTTGAGGAAGGCCATCCATGGCCCAAATGCTGTCCTCTTCAATTAATGTTCCTGCGAGGTGAAACTGTTAATCAAGTTGATTATTCATTTGTCAACAGTAAGTCATCACTGAAACTTGAAAGTACTCCTTGTATTGGACAGTCACACCTCTTTACTGATGCATAGGTGGAGCAGAGACTCGGTAGTGTGGTGGTCATTCCAGAACAACTGGAAATGTGACAACAGTTATTGCAAACTTGCTGGGTGTTATGTGGCCATGTCACTTTATTCTGTGACTCTGCTTTGCAAGCTGTATGTTCATTAAGCATTCTGCTTTTGGGAAAGTAAAACCGGCTGTAAAACAAACAACATAACAAATGTGGGGGAGGAGGGAAAATTGGTCGTCGTCAATGTGAATTAGAAGCTAGGAAAAAGCAAAAGACATACACGAATCTATGACTAGCAGAGTTAAGAGTAATATAGACAAGTTTAAGTATATAAGAACAAAGGGAATGCTAACAATGGGATTAGTCCATTATTAAATGGAAATGATAGAATTTTAATGCTGAAAAGGGAGACGTGTTCAGTATATATTTCTGTTCTGTATTTGGGGAAAAGCCAGATGATGTATTCAAATCATATGTTGTTCTACTTTTCCATTCCAGCAATAATTAAGGATGATGTTAAACAGCAGCTCTTAAAGGCAGACATTTTTAAATAAGCAGGTTCAGATAACTTGCATCCAAACACATTAAAAAAAATTGGACGAGAAGCTCTCTGGAACATTAATGCTGGCGTTTTCCCACGCGGTGTGTCTTGGAACACTGGGGAAGTTCCAGAAGAGTGGAAGAAAGCTAATGTGCCCATATATAAAAAGAGTAAATGGGATGGCTCAGATAATTATAGGCCTGTAATCAGCCTGACATTGATCCCAGGTAAAATAATGGATTGGCTGTTACAGGACTTCTTTATTAATGCCAATGTACATGGATTCATGGAAAATAGATCTTGTCAAACTAACCTTTTTATGACGAGTTCAGAGATGAGAATAGTGTTGATGTAATAGACTTCTGTATGGCATTTGACTTGGCAGCATTATGATATTTTGATTAAGAAATTAAAATGATATAAAATCAACATGGCATTGTTTTTTGCCCCTATGTTGTTGAACATGGAAGAAATTGACATCCGAGTCAATGACACAGAAAGAAAACAAAATCATTACTGATAGTTTGCAGTGACCCAAACATTGAGGACTGGTAAATAATGAAGAGGACAGGTAATGGATACAGAATAATCTGGGTTACTTGTTAAGCAGGGGGTACAAGCAAACAATATGGATTTCACTATAGTCATATTTAAGTTTATACATCTAGGAACAATGAATGTAGGCCATACTTACAGGATTGGGTACTGTATCCTGGGAATCTTTTGTTCTAGAAAAATACTTGAGGAGCATAGTGGATAATCCGGAGAACACAAGCTCCCAAGGCAATGCTACCAAAAAGGTGAATGCAATCCTTAAACACTTAAACTCAGTGCTCCCCTGTTCATGTTACTTCTGTATTTGGCACTGGTGTGACCGCTACTGGAATTCTTTGTCCAGTTCTGTTGTCTGTGCTTCAAGAAGGATGTTGAAACATTTGAGAGGCTTGAGAGAGAAGCCACTAAAGGATTGGAAAACCTGTCTTTTATAACAAAAGATTCAAGGAGTTAAATCTATTTACTTTATCAAAGAGGAAGGTGTTGGGTGACTTGATCGCAGCCTGTAAGTATCTACATGTGGAACAGAAATTTGGTAATAGAGACGAGCAGACAAAGTATAATGGGCCAATGGCTATAAGCTGAAGTTAGACAGATAGAAATACTGTAAAAAAAAATTTAACAGTGAGGGCAATTAATCATTAGAACAACTTATCAAGATTTGTGGTGGATTCTCTATCACTAGCAATTTTTACATCAAGATTGGATGTTTTTCTAAATTATATGCTTTAGCAACCACAGATAAGCAGAAGTTAATTCAGGGAAGTCCTATCATCTGAGTCACCCAAGAGGTCAGATTAGATGTTTATAATGATCCCTCATGACCTAAAAAAAATTATGAATCTTACAGTTGTGGGTGAGCCTCTGGAAGACAATATCTTTACTCCCTGTTAAATCTTGTTGGAGCTGCTCTTATGCAGTTCCCCTTTATTTTCGTTGAGCAGCAGTTTAATGAGACAAGAAGTCAGGGATTCTCCTTATTCCTTTGTATACATCCTAATGGGATATTAGCAACTTCTGTTCTCTAGTTCCACCAGAGTAGAGGAGGTGATAATTGCAGTGTTCCACAAGTATCGCACACTGGAACATATTTTTAATACCACAGAGCTTTATCACTATAATTAAAGGTGCATACTTTGTAAAATTGAGTTTTGCTAGCAGAGAGATCATTTAGAAACAGGCTCTTGGGGGTTCAATTTTTACTGATTAATGCAGATTTTCCCACAAAACTTACAAATTTTAGATTTTTTCCAATCTATATTTTTCTTTGAGTGTCAATATTGCATTTCTCTTTTTCACGGCCAGTTTTGGATTGCTTCATTCTGGTCTCATCTTAAGAAATAGTCAGTGCTGACATCGGAAAGCATTACATTAGAAGTGAGCAGCACAACTGGAAAGAATATCTAACATTCATTTTAGCTTACTGTATTAAAGACACGCAATAGTGAGGGATTCAGATATTGTCTTTCTGAATTCCTTTCTGATACTCCTGCCAAAAACTATTTCATGCATTCTTTGACTGACCCTTCTGCATTTGCAACGTTAGAGGGAGCTTGCCTTTCTCCTACTGAGTGCGGTAGGATAGCTGTATGCTTAAGTAGTAGTCATGAAAACATGGATCTTACAACTTAAGTCAATTTTTTTTCCTACTGGAAACAACTTTGCAGACTCAGTCTTCATCTCAAGAGTTACGATTAGTCAGTTATAAGAATTTATGTATTTATGATGTGATATCAGAGGCCTAATAGGATTACATAAGTGTACGACCGGTTGAAAGAACTGACAAAATGACTATCAAAATCACCTTGCGGAGACTTTATTTATTTGGTCTGAGGGTTCTCCTTTTTGCAGGTTTGATTTTGATCTGTTATGGACAAAATAAAGGATCTGAAACTTACAGTAGTTTTGGGTTTTAAATATATGCAAGAAGGATCTAGTTTGTGTCTCTTGGTCCCCAACATGTAGAAATAATTGGGGCTATGTATTTTGCTAGTCAGAATCCCCTGAATTAAAACATGATTTCAGCAAACTGGAGCAATTCAGAACGGAGCAGGTACTTCTTTGTCATCAGACTTTGGATGTAAGAGTATTGGAAGTCTGCCCCTTTAATACAGTAAGTTAAAATGAATGTTAGATGCTCTTTCTAGTTGTGCTGCTCACTTTTAATGTAATGCTTTCTGATGTCGGCACTGACTATTTCTTTAGATGAAATCAGTAGTTAATGTTCTCTTCTGTTTTGTTACATCCAGAAAGCCTCTGTATAGGACTTGAATGTGAAGCTGAAAAAGGTTCTGTGCAAAAGGGCTAGGTATGTTACTCTTTCAGTGTGGCTCTGTGAACGCAGTACAGATGGAGAGTGAGTACTACTGGTGATAAGTAACCTATTTTTTTTTTTAAATGGGATGCAGCCTCTCGTAAATTGAACAATGATCTTCATACTTAATATACCAACTATGAATGAACTCGGTGGCTCTCAAACTGTAGTATGTGTATACCATTGGCTCATCGAAAGCCTCTAATTGGTCCATACAGTAGCTTCTGTCATAGTGAAGCGTCAGTCAGTGTTCAGCCAATGATGCCTGGGGATAGTTGTAGTCTAGTTTAGGCCTCTCTATTATTTCCAAAGGTGTTTTGGACCAGCTAAATGAAAGAGGGAAAGTGTTTCTATATGCCCTGCATGGCTGTTGTGAATCTAGGGTGTGTGTCTGAAAATTCAACAGTAATCAAATTTTCCTGTGATCAAAACTGGACAATCAGCAAAATTACGGGAGACAAACCACAGAGTGACTCAGAGAGTGAGGGAGCAGGCAACAGGTTGGGATTCTGTATTAATAAGCATCCGTGCAGCACCCAAAATGAGGCAACAAACAGCACAGATGCATAAGGGGTTGTACATGTCTTAATGCAGTGGTTCTCATACTTTTGTACTGGTGGCCCCTTTCACACCGCAAGCCTCTGAGTGCAATTCCCACCCTCCCTTATGAATTAAAAAAAACCTAATCACCATTATGAATACTGGATGCAAAGCGGGGTTTGAGCGGCAGCAGGGTAAGCGCTCAACCTGCTGCCACTCTGGGGTTTCCCCGGCTGGCCAGCCGAGGTCCTGCCGCCTGCCCCATTCAGCGCCTGCCGCTAGCCAGGCTGGCAGCGGGCTGAGACCCCGGCTGGCAGGAGCCTGCATGGGAACCTCCAGGGCGGCAGCGGGCTGAGCCCTCTGTCGCATGCCAGCAGAAATCAGCTCGTGTGCCACCTTTGGCATGCGTGCCATAGGTTTCCGACCCCTGCTCTATATAATTTGTGTTATGACTTTATCAGTTCACTTGTTGTGGGGAGGAGGGGTTTAAAAAGAAAAACAAACCACCCTCCATCAAAGAAATGCAGCTGAAGACTTTTGCCAAATTGATATCAGCTTGGATTGAAATCCAGAAGGAGATTTGTCCCAACCCACAGTGGGACTTCCTTGTTCATTGCTTCGCTCCTGGTGCTGTCATATGGCCCAGCATACTTATTGCTGGTTTACACATTGCCTTGTGTTGGCATTGATCCATTTCTGAAAGCAGCGTACCTCTTGCTCAAATCTCAGTGACAGAAGTTGCTTACACTGCTGACCAATAGTTTTCTTTCTCCCGTGGCAGGAAACTTTGTTTAATAAAAGGAGCTGTTTGACATGAGGAAAGTTTTCTTATTTGTGCCCCTCCTTTCTCTTTTTAATTTTTAATGATGGCATATGGAAGCTATTTACACTGGAGCATGCTGTGCTCTGGTGAATGAAAATGTTGGAATCCCTGCAGTATCATTCCTGATGTCTTGTGTAAGCAGGCCAGCTGGCTTTTTATTTATTTATTTATTTTTAAGGGAACGTCTGTGATAAGTTACATCAGTGTGGAGGAAATATTACCATCTGTGAGAGAAGTTCATCTGGTTTATTTCTTTGCACCCTTTGTACTATGAACTTCACAAAAAAATTTCAAATGTTTTTGATTGGGAGAGGGGGTTCTTTACATTGATCACTCAGCATTGTGGAATCATTTCCCATTAGCAGTACTCTTGCGGCGGGTGGGGAGAGGCATTTTCTGATGTGTGCCAAGAAAAGAAGGGGGAAGTGCAAATAGCTTTATAGCTAGAATTAATTTTAGAAACTCTTCATCCAGTGGCTAAGCCTTCTGAAAAATCAAAGCATCCCGTCTCTGGTATGGCAGGGATAAACTTTTAAATGAAGCCTTGAGCCACTTTCTGCATGGGAACAAATTGTTTTATTTGTGGGTTTTGTTTTGCAGAGAATAAAAGGAATGTAGTTTGTTTAGCTTTTCTGAAAACCTTGAGTAAGCACTGAAGGTGGAAAGAAACTTTCAGGCAACAAAAAGGGGAGAACTTAAATTATTTGACTCTTCTCCATCTTCCTACTTCCATCTCTAAATATCCTGCATCTGCATCCTGAGGCAAAGGCTGACATGCAGTGGTGGAGGCAGTCTGCTATCCACTCGGAAGATTATGAGAGTCCCGTGGAGAGATCCTCCTATCCGACTGAGCCTGACACTAATGGTAAATGCCGTTGAGGCTGTTTCACAGCATGATCTGAGCAGAGTGAAGGGTTGCATTAGTCTGTGTCATTGTTAGGGGGGAGCAGCTGAGGAAATGAGCTACCTGGATGGCTGCCAAGCAAGAGTCAGTCGCATTTTCAATTTATTTTTATTTTAGCCAGATGATACTAGTGCCTTGGGATTCTAGATCAACCTTCGGGAACCCAATGGGAATAAGCAGATAGAGTAAATGGAGTTCTGCAATGGGACACTTCACTAATCAGTTTTGTGGTCTCTGAGAGACTAGCATGGAAATGTCTGTTTTGGGCAGAGAGAATGCACAGCAGTCTCCAAAGCTTTTGTTTGACTCATGGTTCTGAGAGCTGCTGTATTTGCACTTGTTCCCCCAGGGACATCTCATCTGTATTTCAGCAGTGCGCGTCTTGTGTATGAAGTGTTGGAAGAGCTTTTGTTTAACCCAGTGCTGCCTTTTCTTTCCATTCAAAATGTTGATGTGATTCCATTCAAGGAAAGATATCTCTTTCAAAAACATTATTTTAGAGATTAAAGGAAAAAGCTTCTAGTGCTACAAACCTGTGGCTAAATTGATCTGATCTTAGGTTTTGATGCTCTTAAATGTCGTGGGTATTATCAAGTTTTGGTGGTGGTGAAATATTTTTGAAAAAGAAAAATGAAAGAAATCAGTTCTGATATTTTGAAAGCCTTCCAACCATTTTAGGACTTGTATCAAACTGGGAATGTCTGAGTGAGTGGATGAGACACCTGGACACAAGCCCAGCCTGCAAAGTAGTTGCAATCTATGAAGTAAATAAAGTGAAATTGCTTTTAAACTGCAGTTGGCCCATGTGTCCTGGTGATATTTCACGATGGTGGCAAATAAGAACAGTATAAATATACCTGTCTCCAGAAAGTAGCCATGTCCCCTCAGCCAGTTGATACCAGCAGTTAAGAAGATTCCCACAGCTCACCCCCCACCCTCAGTTCTGGGTCAATTTTTACATTTTCTCAGAGGTCCCTTTTTATCTCTAACATCCTGCCATAGGTAAAATTGATGTTTACTGTTAATGTGTTGAGTTTGTTTGAGTTTCCACTTCTGTTAATATTTTATTTGCAGGATATATTTTCAGAAATTTTGTCCTTCCAGGTGTTAAGCAAATTATAATAACGTGTTTAGCAAAGACATCTATTAATGCACTATTAGAATTAGGAATTTAAACACCTAAGAAATGCACAAGTAGTAGGTGCCAATTACAAAACAGTGTGTAGTTAAGGCAACAATCTAGATTTCTACTATAATTCTGTTTCCTTTGCATGCTAATAACTTTTCTAAACATTTCATCATTCTGGGCTTGAAATGTCTCTTTTAGTCTCTGCTCCAAGAGAGAAGAGTGGGTGGGTGTAACGGGGGAAAAAACCCCTTCCTTCATTTGGGTCATGGGATGGAGTTTGGACTTTGTGCTGGGCAGAGTTCTCAGCAAGGTCTTTGCTTTGTTGGGCTGGGGATTTGAAAATATAAACTTTTTTTATATTGACTGAAAAATGAATATGTGCTAAGAGGTTAGCAAATACTGATGAAACCATGGTCCCTCTGTAATTCCACTAAACATTCTCTCTGACCAGGGTACTTGGAGGCTTCTGCTGTCAGGCTAACATTTACATAAGGGAATTCATCTCCTTGAAATATGCACGTACTCACAATCCTTTTAAAAGTAATAATAAAGCAGATTCCACAATTAAAGGTCTCAAAGTCATTTTTGTAGATTATAATTTTTCATTTAAAAAATGCTGCACCTGTCCTGTTGAATAAATAGAAGACTTTGGGCTTTGGCATTCCATAGCATTGTATTCACAGAAGCTTCAGTGGAGGAGAGGATTAAGTAGTCACCAAATTCATCCACATCTTGAAAAAGAAGAGACACACTAGACTGAACATTGCATGTTTAGATCACTTCGAAGTCTGGGATCTCAAAGCCCTTTATGGTCACTCTGCAGCTGTGTTTGTTCATTTGATTTCAGGTTAGAATTCAGTTGTCATGCTGCATTGTCACATGGGCTGTCAGTCGCTTGCATTCCATGTCCTTACAGGCAGCTACTTTCAATGACTTGTCCTTGGTGTGTTCCAGAATATTTGTCAGATCTAAGCTGATGCTTTCAAATGGGTACTACAGCAACTGAATCATCAACTTATGGGGTTATTCTGGCATTTGAGAAGGACCTTGCTGCAAAGTGCCTCAGCAAATCTGCATGAACATTGTAGCAAAGAGAAGAAATGAAAGCACCGTCACAGTTTTCCCCCTACCCCCACATAACATCTCATAACGAGGGTCCTACCAAATTCACGGTTCATTATGGTCAATTTCACAGCCATAGGATTTGAAAATTAGTTAATTGAATATTTCCAGATATAAACATCTGAAATTTCAGGGTATTGTAACCCTGGGGGTCCTGACCCAAAAGAGAGTCCAGAAGCTGTTGTAGGAACATTGTGTGATTGCCACCCTCGCTTCTCTGCTGCCTTCAGACTGCTGCTGTCTGATCTCCCCCCTGCTGGGAACACCCCAGCTGGGGGCTCCTCGCTGCTAGTCCCAGGAGGGTGGGTTGGGACAGGACTTGCTCTTCCCTTGCATGGCAGCTCTCTTAGGGAGATCAGACCAACCTACCTACACTTCTGTCAACCTCTTGTGCTGTCCAGTCCCAAAGCTTCCTGCATCTGCAGGAGGTACCTGGAGGTGGGTCTGATCTACCTCCAAGTGCGGCCATGCTGGGGAAGAGCAAGTCCTGTCCCTCCCCAGCCTGGCTGGGACTATAGCCACTGGGTGGGGAGCTTCCAGCAGCATGGGGGAAATCAGACCCGCTTCCTGCAGCTTGGGTAGGTATCCAGAGGTGAGTTTGATCTTCTCCCCGCAGTGGCTGTGCAGAGGAAGAGTAAGTCCCATCCCTTCCCAGCCCAGAGGGGACTAGCCCTTGGTATCCCCCCAAGCCCTGTCCCTTCCCTACAATAGCTAAATTTCACAGTGGAGGTCTGATTTCGTGGTCCTGGACGCTTTTTCCACAACCATGAATTTGGTAGGGCACTACTCATAACACAGAGATTAAGAATTGCTGGGTTGCAACTTTGAAACAGCAGGACTGGGGCTTTTGTAGAGGGAAATCCACTTACTTCCCATGCTGAGACTCAGCAAAACTATTCTTATGTGTACCTCTGTAAGGAAACGACCAAGGAGGAAGAATGACCTTGTAGTTAAAGTACAGGACTGCAACTCAGAAGAACTAGGTTTGTGTCTTTGTTCTGCCATGGGCTTCCTGTGTGACCTTTGGTGAGTTACTTGGGCCTCATGTTTAAAAAAGGTGATGTGAATTTTTGATATCTCTTGTTTTGGGTATCCAAACCTTAAAGGAACCTAATTTTCAAAAAGTGTTGACTAAGCAACCATGAAAAACCTGGACATCTGCAATCACTGATTACTTTTGAAAAATTAAGTCTCAGCCTTTCCATCTATAAAATGGAGATAATGATCATTTTGGACTTTGGGGGGTGTCAGCAAGTATTTGGTTTTCATACATGCCCACTGACAATGTCACTGTCATATGAAGTTTGCTCTGTAGTGTCTCATAACTTGTTTCCTTGCCGTTTAGGGTTTGAGTTGGGGAAAACTGTTGTAGTTGCCCCTAATACCCTTTTTTATACAAGGATTTTGTCTTTGGAATCTTATCTAAATGATAGAACACTCTTCATTTGTGTGGTTCTTTAGATATTAAAAAGATCCCAAAAGTTTTAAAGTAACCTTGGACATGAAGATAAGCAATTAACTTTCTCTTAGATTTAAGATGGGGATATTGATATTTACTTGTATTTCTGGACTGTTGTGCAAATGAATTAATAACTACAGAGCACTCTGAAAATAATGCTATCAGTGTTAAGTATTATGATTTAGTTTCTGTTGCTTGCTGTAACCCCTTACTCTTCCTCAGTCTTCCCTAGTATTCAGTCTAAAAATAAGGTTTTGCAGTATTTGGGGCTGGGGGGTTCTGGGTTGCATGCCCCCAAATTGGTTTTCAGAAGTTTGCCATCTCCTCTTAATTTGTTGCTTTTGTTTGTAGAGGTATGAACCTAAAAGCATTAATGTCATGAACCTTATTGTATTAAATGGGCAGGTGACGGTTTTGAAAGAATCCAGCATGTCCTCTGATAAGATGGTCATATTCAAGCATTCAGAAGTTCTTAACTGCCAAGTTCGACAGCTGATCATAACATGCTAGTTTTTGAAAGCTGCTTCGTGTGAAGAATCAATTAGCCTGTGTCTACATTGTCACTTGATGTTCAGGTGTCACTTGTCTTACTACCTGATACCTGACCTGCTTGTGTTCCAGACAAGGCTGGTGCATTCTCCCTGATCAAACTTGGCCTGTTTAATTGTGTGTATCTCTCTCTCCCCTGTCCTATGAAAACAGATGGAGGCAGCTATGACATTGTTAACGATGTGTCTAGCCCAGCAACAGGGGACTACCATTCTCAGCAAAGATCTGCCAGACACAACTGGGAAATGAACTACCAAGAGGCAGCAATCTACCTCCAGGTGAGGCCTGCTTATTCAGTGTTGTGGTAGAAGTATCCACCCTGTGTTTGAAATAGCTCATCAAGGGCTTGTGAACCTAGGGGCTTGTCTTCACTAGAGCTGGGAGAGATCGATCGCCAGCGGCGCCCCCGTCGACTCCGTAACTCCAGCTCACCAAAAGGCGCAAGCTGGAGTCGACGGGGGAGCACGCCGATGCCATCGTGAGGACGGCAGGTAAGTCGGCTGTAGATACGCCGATTTCAGTTATGTTATTAACGTAGCTGAAATTGCGTATCTACAGTTGATCCCCGCACTAGTGAAGACCAGCCCTATATGTGAAGTTTCAAGGTTGCAGGGTTGATTCTCTAAATGGGAGTGTCTCCTTACAGTTAGAACAAAAGATGAGGATATGGGAGATTTAGGTTCTATTCCCAGTGCTGTCAGATTCACTGTGTGGTCTTGAGTAAATCATTCAACCTCATTCAAGTCTAATGAACTCATGTTTATATTGGAAGTTCATTGAGTTAATACAAAAAGAACATGGAGTACTTGTAGCACCTTAGAGACTAACAAATTTATTTGGACATAAGTTTTCATGGACTAGAGCATCTGATGAAGTGGTTTCTAGTCCACGAAAGCTTATGCCCAAACAAATTTTAGTCTGTAAGGTGTCATAAGTACTCCTTCTTTTTTGCAGATACAGACTGACACAACTACCACTCTTAAACCTGAGGTAATACATTGTCTGATTATGACACACGCAGTAGGTTAAGCCCTTCAGATCTAAGAATTATTCTTGTTGCTGTCTTGACCAATTGCCATATTGATGATGTCCTTGAATTGAAGTAGACATAATTTAAATAGCACTCAGATTGTTTATCCAAATTAGCAGCTTCAGGCTAGAGTTTGCTATCTGAATAAGAGGTCTTAGCTGCCCAAGAATGTTTTGAATTGGTTACCAAAACACAGACTTTGGCTCTTTTTTCATTCTGCAAGTTTGTTTGGGTCAGACCTGGAAAAGAATGTCCTGCTGATGTAAAGCTAGCTCTGTCTCTGAGTGGGAGATTGTTTCATCTGGTTTAGGGTTTTTTTGTCCTGTTTGCAATGTGGATCAACAAACTGACTGTTTATATATAAAGTTAAACAGATCATGAGCATGTACTTAACTATAGAGAAATTGGCCCTTTCCTTGTGAGATGATTAAATGGGATGAAGTTGTTACATAAGAATGGCCATACTGGGTCAGACCAAAGGTCCATCTAGCCTAGTATCCTGTCTTCTGACACTTGCCAGTGCCAGGTGCCCCAGAGGGAATGAACAGAACAGGGAATCATCAAGTGATCCATTCCTGTTGCCCATTCCCAACTTCTGGCAAACAGAGGCTGCATACTCCATCCCTTGCCCATTCTGGCTAATTGCTGGGCCTATCCTCCATGAGTTTATCTATTTCTGTTTTGAGCCCTGTTATAATCTTGGCCTTCACAACATCTGGGAAAGAGTTCTATAGGTTGACTGTGCGTTGTGTGAAGAAATACTTCCTTTTGTTACTTTTAAACCTGCTGCCTATTAATTTCATTTGGTGACCACCTAGTTCTTGTGTTATGAGAAGAAGGAAGTGTTGTTATTTACTCATTTACTTTCTCCACACCAGTCATGATTGTATAGACCTCAATCATATCCCCCCTTAGTTGTCTCTTTTCCAAGCTGATAAGTACCAGTCTCGTTACTCTCCTCATAGGGCAGCTGTTCCATACCCCTAATCATTTTTGTTACCCTTTTCTGAACCTTTTCCAGTTCCAATATATCTTTTTTTGAGATGGGGCGACCACATCTCCACACAGTATTCCAAGATGTGGGCATATCATGGATTTATATAGGGGCAATATGATATTTTTTGTCTTATTCACTATTCCTCTCTTAATGATGTCCAATATGCTGTTTGCTTTTTTGACACTTGCTGCACATTGTGCACGTTTTCAAGAACTATCCACACTGACCCCAAGATCTCTTGGAGTGGTAACAGCTAATTTAGACTCCATCATTTTATATATATAGTTGGGATTGTTAGCTCATATTTATAATATGGGTCATCTCTTCATGGAAAATCTGTCTTGTGGACCTGACCTCACCTCCCACTCCTGACCACACGTACCAGCCTCCCGTCCATAATGACTTAACATCCTCATAGTAACTGCAGCAATTGCTTGCCTTACCTAGAGATGTGTTTAACTGTCCTAGTTGGAAAAAACTAGACAATACCATGTGACAACTTCAGACAAATCAGCAAGTGTCCTGCAGTCACCACTGGTCCACAGCATGAGACCCTTTAGCTTAAACAATAGAAGTGGCTGCTTGGTGGTTTTATACTGAAAGACTGAGAACTATTGAAACATAAGCTCATTGGTTCCAGAGCAGTCTTTTTCTTATGGGCTAAAGTAGTAATAAAGCGACTGCTGTAAATCAGTTGCAAGCAGACTGTTGGAGTGGAGTAACTGAACTTTTAATGTTGTTAAGATCCTGAAGCAAGAGGGAATGACACATCAGCATACAGACTGCTTTAATTTTTCATGGTCTCCAGCTTCCCACATTCCTTTCCAGAATGTACTGGACAGTATTTGTGTTCTACAAAAGGATGTTCCTTGCACAGTCATTTTGCAAGGTCAAGATAAGAAACCATGACTGTTAAGCTCAGGGCCAGCTGGTTATCTGAGTTCTTCAGAGTTCTGTCTTGGAGACGTTGATCAGTTTGATGTGGGAAATCACAAATGTGGAAATAATTACTTGAAAAACTCTGAGGTTTTATTTTTGTTAAGTTTATTTGGCTACCCTGCAAAATGACCTGGACACTTCCTTTTCATAAGAAACTAACAGCTTTCTAAGTGGGAAGCTCACAGCTGTTAATGTATTTTGTACTACTGAAATATACATGCAGAAAAAAGGGGGTTTGCCTCGTGTATAATATATGCCATATCAGCTAGTGGCTAGACATGGACCAAAAGCTTCTGAGTTCTGGTCCTATCACTGCCATTTAATCACTCAATGAATCAGTTTACCAGTCTGTATAATATTACTTCCCTCACAGGGCAGTTGTGAAACTAACTTGATGTATGTAAGATTTGTGTTTCTTGGATGGAAGATGCTCTTGTAGTGTAAAACATTACTAATTATTGCTGCTATTATTTTCTGTAGGAAGGAGAAAACAATGATAAATTCTTCACCCATCCCAAGAATGCCAAAGCGCTGGCTGCCTACCTCTTTGTACACAATCACTTTTTCTACCTAATGGAGCTGACCACAGCACTGCTGCTCCTGCTGCTGTCCCTCTGCGAGGCCCCTGCTGTCCCCATTCTTCGCCTTGGTATCTATGTATGTAGTTCAGTCACAGAAGGATGATGTGAGTGGATGGGCACAGAGAGAGAAGGCAGCACCACCAGAAATAGTGTCTGGTTTGTTTAAGGGCACGGGCAGAGCAGAAGCAGCGTTGTTTTACATTGGATATGGATAGAACAGAATTTTTTTTCCATGAGATCAGGCTCACTCAGGTCAACGAGCAAGACATGACATGCATATGATGCTTTTCAGCATCATCCCAGACCGTACTACCCGTGATGTATTCAAATAGAATGCAAACATTTCAGATCCTTGTCCCCTGTGAGAATAGCATTCCAATCCCAGCTCTTGCTCAGATTCCTCCTGTATTGTGGACAAGTTGCTGAAGCTCTGTGCCTCAGTTTCCCAAGGTTTATAATGGATCTAAAGACATTTACCTGGATTCCCCGTGTTTGTGAGAATTATTTTAAAGTGCTTCGAAGCTTTATGGTTAGATTTTTTTTTTTTTTTTCCCCAAGGCCCAGCCTCCCTTTCTGTGGCAGCAGTGTGATTGCAGAAATGAATTATGATTGCAAATCCTCTGATTTGTCACTACCTCTTTGTGGCTACAGATCAGATAGTGAGAAGTGCAAGCACTCTTATTTGTGAGTGCAGCGTGCACCTGCAAACAGAGAAACGGACCCTAACAATTAAGTGCTAAAGGATGTTACCATGGTTATTCCGGGTGCTATTTCTGGTCATCCATAACTTTTGCATATGTGCAGCCTCTTTTTCCATGCAGCTCTTATTCCTGTACTGCACTGGGGGGTATATGCCAGACTTGGATCTTTCAAAAAGCCATTTCTGAATTACAGATGTGTAAAAAGTGTACTGAGGTAATTACATGGAAATAAATACTTAGCACACATCAGTAGCTCATCCAAAATGGCAAAATAGTTTACAATGAATGCTTACGTTGTGTTTGGGATAACACCAAATAGAAAAAATGTCAGTCAAAGGTAACCTTTGTGGGAGAAAGTGCTAAGTGATGTGAGGCTGGATTTCTCCAAAGTGCTGAGCAGCTGTTGTCAATGCTGAACATTAATCTAACCCTTCGAACAGGGGTTCCCAAACCTGTCCCGCGGCTTGTGCAGGGTAAGCCCCTGCCTGGCCGCAGGGCGCTTTGTTTACCGGAGTGTCCGTAGGTTCGGCCTACAGCTCCCAATGGCCGGGAATGGTGAACCGCGGCCGCTGGGAGCTGCGAGCGGCCAAACCTACGGACACTCCGGTAAACAAAGCGCCCTGCAGCCAGGCAGGGGCTTACCCTGCACAAGCCACGGAACAAGTTTGGGAAACCCTG
>ML677361.1:157970-217909 GCA_007922305.1 Dermatemys mawii
TGTTTTCAATATATATTCAGGTGTCTTATTTCTGTAGGAAAAGCCTGACTGCTACAAAGCAAAGGTTTGTTACAGAAGCCACAAGCTTCTTGAAATGGGAGGGTAAAACTCTGGTTTCTGGAAGCAGTGAAAATGAGAGGCTAAATTTATTGGTGGTCTGATTGCAGATCCATGCCACTCTGGAACTCTTTGCATTAGTAGTTGTGGTCTTTGAACTTTCTATGAAGATGAGATGGATGGGCTTCTACACCTATATCAGACACAAAAGAACGATGGTTAAGGTAAGCTGCCTGCCCCACTGCCTGTCTGTCTTCAGTGTTCTTTCTCCTTCAATGTTTCCTGTAACTAAAGAACCAGAATAAATATTGGGCTATTAAATATAGGGCATGTATTGAGTTGTCTCCCGACTTCCATCTGATATTATGTGAGCTATTGTCTGTGTCTGATTTTTGGGGTTCCTTTCAGCTCCTTAAAATTTCTTTCCCTGGTTATCAGTCACAAAATGCTGGAACACAGCTGGTATCCCTGTGTACCTTCGATGAACTTGTACCAGTCTGGATACGCTTCCACAACTTTTGTTTCCTCTGCTCTGCGAATGCTATTCCATTGCCTGGCTGTTGGGAAATGGTATAAGAGTAATGCTGGCCATGCTTTCTATGTCTGAACACTACAACTTTGCTCTTTCGCTTTTCTCTGTGCTGTCTGTTAAACGTACAGTTTAGCCAACGTTAGAAGATTTTTTCTCACTAATCGGGAATGGGGAGGGAAGAAGAGGAAGTTACCTTTGTAATGCTAATCACTTCCCCCTTTTTTCCCCTCTTGCAGACCTGTGTGCTGTTAGTGCAGTTTGTAGAAGCAATAGTGGTTTTGGTGCGTCAGACCTCGCACGTCCGGATAACAAGAGCTTTGCGGTGTATCTTCTTGGTGGACTGTCGCTACTGTGGAGCAGTCAGAAGGTGACTGGCTACCTGGCTGACTAGCTGTCTGGCCAACTGGCTGATTCCTGCAGTCATGGCTGAGAAGGAGATCAAACTAAGGCTTTGTGGTTGTCCAGGTCTTTTCCATAGAGGCTTCATATTTTACCCTGCAGATTTGTGAGAGAGCAGAATAGTAGCAAGGCAGTCTCAGAAATATTACTGTACCTTAGAATTCTCATGTTTTGGCCCTATTGGGAGGCTGTATGTCTTAACCCTGCAGAAGGAAATTGATATGGTGAAACTAGTATCGCATACATTAACTGCAGGCTGACTGCAAAGAAACTAAATATGGCTTGGAAAATTATTTGATGTTCTGGGGACCATGTAGCACTGTACTGCTGCATGGGAGACCTGGGTCTAGCGAATGAGTTTGAGATTCTTATTTCTCAGAGCTAACAGAACTTAACAATGTTCTAGAAATCCTGAGTGTTCCATTCCCAGTCATTGAAGTGAGAGATGAAAAAAGACAAACTGAAGAATCTAGTCAATCTGCTTGCCAATGCAGAATTGATCCATCCTCACTTTCTGATGTACATGCACAGGTTTCAGTTTAAAATATGCAGTAAATGTTTTCTCCTTTCCAGAAACCTGCGACAGATCTTCCAGTCTCTCCCTCCTTTCATTGACATACTCCTCCTCCTCCTTTTCTTCATGGTGATCTTTGCCATCCTAGGTAAGCTGCCTATGTGAAAGATTAAGCTGTCTGTTTTTTCTTGTATTGTAGCTTGCAATAATTATTGTTCATGTGCCGCAAAAGAGCAGGGGGAATGTAAAGCTGATGGGACGTAAGATATTTTGACGGGTGCTTCACTCCCTTTTTGTCTGATTCATTTCATAATTAGCTGGGAGGTGAGGGCAGGTGAAGAGTTGGAAAACATCAGGGATTTCAGCCCCGTAAGTTAACATCACAAGTGACGAGGGAAATAGGTAACTTTGCCAGAAAGAGTTCTTGTATGCTTTGTGTGCGACTTCCAAGTTCTGCTTAATCAATTTGTCTGCAAGTTCAATTTAAACGTCTGAAAATTAGTCTGTACGGTGCCTTGTACAATGCCATCCTCGGAGAGTCTCAGAGAATTTGCTTTCCAGAGGGGTCATTTGAATGTATGTTGAGAAGTACAGGAAGTCTACAGTATTGGAACTGGCACTGTGTAGCATAGACAATAACTTTTCACCTTTATGTTGTTAGAGAGCTTAACAGTTGGGTGACGTATGCCATCAGCCGGTGTCCAAGTTTATGGCATGCCAGGTCTTCAGTCAAATCGTGGGACTTTGTGAAATGAGAGAATGCTCCCTGGGTCTCTTGACCCTTTGTAGCACCAGCTGGGAAAGAATACAAAAGTAGAGGGGAATCTTCAACTATGGGGGCAGGTACCAAATCTTTGGACCGAAGAACCTCTTGCCTTTTGGGAGAAGGGGAGAAAAGCAGGAAGGAGAGAGGAAGCAGAGGTTTGAGAAAGGGAAGAGAGACTAAAACCAATCAAGATGGAATAAAATCACTAACGAAAGGGGACAAAAGAGGAAAGGAATGGCAGATCAGGAAAAAAAGATTCACAAACCCAAATTCTGCTCTCTTCTGCAGAAGCATGTGAGTGAGGCTGGAGACAAGGCCATGGGGCACCTTTTTCTCTCCCTCAATCACCTTCTCCCCTGATATCCTCTGTCCATCATCTTCTGTGCTGCTCCTTATGTTTAGAACAGTGTTCCAGATTAATCTGGGGTGGGGACTGTGGGCCTGATTCTTACAACTTCTAGTCCTTTACAATTATATAAAAATGTATGTACAATGCTACCAAATGAGAATTCCTCACTCACTTGCATCCATTTAGCATAGGTATAAATGCTGATATAGGGTGCCTGTGCAGTGAAGAATGAGATCCTGTATCTTCATCCTCTCTAAAGCACTGTGCACATGCACTATGCTACATACAGATATTAAATAGTAACAGAGCATTTAGATGTTCTGGAGTTCTATAGCCATGATTTGAGGACAGGGACTTTTCATTATTTTGTTGCTTGAAATTAAATGTTTTTTTAACCCCCTTTCCATTTCCTCCTTCCATTTCTCTAGGTTTTTATCTGTTTTCGTCTAACCATTCAGATCCTGTAAGTAAACAACAAATTCTTCAGACTTAGCTTTTTAAGACTCATTTGGTCATCTTGAAAACCAAATTCAAATAGTTGATTTATGGTATAGATATAGTTTTTCTCCTGAATTGATTTGTCTCTGAGGGTAAAGTTTTTAACCGGAGTTTGCCCTCTGCCCTCTATGACCTACCATTTATTTTTTTAACGTAGTTAACCAAGAATCAGACCCAATGGGGAACAGTAAATGATGCCCCCTCAGTGTCAGGAGATCCAAAAGGGAACACTACATTTCCTCCCACCTGCCCCATTCTTGGTGTTTCAATCCAATCAGGGCAAGCCACATCTCCCACTACCCACAACTGCATATGTAGTGCAGTGCATGACACCTGTGGGCTAGCATATGCATTTCCTTGATGTACCTTACGGCCCTGCTATTAGTGCTTCTGCCTGGGTAAGTAAGTGAGTATCCCCAATAAAAAGTTGTGATCCCAGCACAGCTGCTCTTGTGATACACCAAAACTGGGACACTTGATCACATGTACTTTTCCATCCCAAGTGGGAGGCGGTTGGGTCTGTGGTGAAAGAGTGGTATAAGAAACCCTATTCCCATCCTCCCAACCTATGCTGGCCTTACTGCTCAACAGCCACAGGTTCCAGCTGCAAGTCTGACCACAGGGTGATGAAAGTATTGGGAGTAACCTACAGGAATGTGCAGGCAAGCTTTCATTTTTTAACTTTTCACATGCCACACCTTTCTGTTTGCCTACAGAAAGGGCATGCAATTACATGTCAAGAACTACTAAGAGAAGTCAGGAAATTAGTTACGGAATTATAACCTTGACAGTGTCATTGAGGGCTGGTTTGTATTTGTTTTCTCTTTCAGTATTTCAATACCTTAGAGAACAGCCTTGTGAATCTCTTTGTTCTTCTGACCACTTCAAAGTAAGTCCGTGCTTCCTTTTACTGGGACTCCCTCCCTTCCCATCACCTCTGGAGGGAAAAGTCTCTCACAGCAAGTCTTTTATCTGTGAAACCTCTGGGTCTGCAGATGTTACCTCTTCTTCGTAGCATGAGAGCGATGTTTCCCAATGGGGAACCTGTACTTCATAGCAGCCTAATGTGCAGTGACCTGCCGCAAAGGAACTTCTGTATTTCACTCTTAAGTATTATGAAGCCACTAAAGGGGAAGTATGGTCTCATTGGTAAGGAACAAGTCTAAGAATACGGAGGTCTGAGTTTTATGCTCCTTCATCTGGCACTAGCACACTATATAGGCATAGGAAAGTCACTTCACCTCTCTCTGCTTCTTTCCTATCTGTAAAATGGAAATAATGATGCATGTGCATTTTCTAGGATGATTGTGAGGATTAATTAACTTGAAATCATTGAAATTGGATCTCTGGAACTTCAAAATATTACTGTTGATTAAATAAAACATAGATACTTTGCAAGTCCCTGCCCATCAAACTTTTGGGATGTTTAGTGATACATAATCTTCAGTGCATTTCAAACTCTTGCAGCTAATGTATAGGTTCAGAATCTGTATATTGTGTATAGCTACATAGTCTGCATAACCATGTGAGGATGTTGATTTGTGTATGCGTATACACACTTCCCGTACATAGTATGATCATCTAGTCAGAGTGTGAAATGCTGTATGAATGAGACTGTTGTCGTTGCCAATAAATTGGCTTGTATCTTTTGGGGGGGCAGTTTCCCTGATGTGATGATGCCATCTTACTCCCGGAACCCCTGGTCCTGTGTCTTCTTCATAGTATACCTCTCGATTGAGCTCTACTTCATTATGAACTTGGTAAGTTTCTTTCTGCAGCTGAGACTCCCCTTCCTCTCATTTTGATACTGCAATAGAGTTCTTCACTTGTCACGGTGGTTTGGTAATAGAGTGCTGCTTGTAATGATTTATTAACAGAGTCTATCTGATTAAAAACTGCTATATCTGTAAGAAGGTCTCTGTGATGATGTCCAGATATCTTTGCAATCCCTCATAACAACACTGCAATGACCACTTTGGGGATTTTTGATCATTCAAGATGTCACACATTTGTGATATGCTCATAGTGATAAAGGCCCCTTTTGAAATCTCAAATCATAATGGGGGGTATTGGGATCCCTGTCGTAATTATCTCATAGTAATAGCATTTTAACATCTTAAGCAACCTGGAATCCTTTTAAATTGCCAATCAAAGTTTGAAATGATTAAAATTGGTAACTCTGACAGGACTTTAATTGTAGCAGCGCTAACATTGACCATGCAATCTGTGTATACATCCGCATATGTCACCTATAAATAGTTAAATCTCCTTAGTGGGTGCTTGTTCATAGCTGTCTGTGTATTGAACGATGTAAATAGGGAGCTCGTCTGTAACCATAGGATAGCATCACTCTATTAATTCAGACACAACTGGAGCTTTCAGGCTGACCTTGGCTTGTCCAAACCAATACAAGGCTCCAGAAATCCATCTACAGAAGCTATATGCTGTATTACTGTGCAACACTGTCTACTGATGTCATTACCTCTGGTGGGCCTTATAGAAGCTAGCCGGTTGAGGGTATATTTGTCAAAGCTTCAGCTGAACGTGTAAAGGCTGAAAGTAGCCCTCTTCCCCCCGCCTGTTCTCAGCTTACTGTCCTGGTATAAACAGGCACTGTACAAACTTCTTTATGTGACTCTCATTAATGGTAATAGGAGGTGTACAGCCAAATATCTATGCACCATTTTAAAAATGTAACACTGGATGTGTGCTCTTTTAATCCCTTGGTGCCCATGTTACTTAGAAATTCTTATTAACTCTACTATACCTTGCATTAGCACAGTACTTAGCAAAATCCGTACTGCCAGTATCTATTGTGCATCTTTGTGGTGCTTATTCATAAGTGTCCACATGCCTTGTGGCATAAGAGGACATATGCTGTAACGATCAAAGCCTGACTTCCTCTTTGTCTCGTGTTTCTTTTCAGCTTCTTGCTGTGGTGTTTGACACTTTCAGTGATATTGAAAAGAGAAAGTTCAAGTCCCTGCTGCTGCACAAACGCACAGCCATACAACACGCCTACCGCCTGCTTGTCAGCAAGCAGGTAGGGGATATTCGGTATATGTGCAAGAAATAACCAACCTATGTCCCTGGAAACTCACTGATGCCCACCAGTAGCTCTTCAGAAGACATTGAGTGTTTAAAGAGGGTGGTGTTCCACCAGCGGTAATTGATGATAAAGTTCAGTGTGATCAGAAAGGATTCAATAGATATAGGATGGCTAAGTGACATCTATTGGGAATGTTAAGCCTATAAATATATTTTGCAGGTTGTACACACCCAGGGGGAAGAGAAATGATTTAGCATAGTGAATTGAGGGTATAACAAAGAGTAATGGAATGAAATTGAAAAGGGAAAACATAGGTTAAGTATCAGTAAAAGTATTGTGGCAGTGAGCTCGGTTAGACTGTGGAACAGTTTCCCAAGGCAAGTGGTGGAAGACCTAATAGTTGGCACTTAAACTGGACAGAACTTCAGGGCAAGATTGTTCTCTATTCTCCCACGAATCCAGAGACCAAGCAGAGGTGCTAATTGCAGGAGACTTCCTATATCTAGGTTCCAGAGCAATAAGTGAGTATATGCCTTCTAGAGGTGATAGTAACGGCATCTTATCCTGACATTTAAATTTTGCTTAGAAGCAACCCTAAGAGAGAATTAAATACACTGGCCTATATGTTCCTATGCTTCCTTCTACAGCATCACTTATGGCAATCCCTTTCTCTGTTTCTAGAGACCGTCTGGTATCTCCTTCAAGCAGTTTGAAGGGCTGATGCGGTTTTATAAGCCTCGGATGTGCGCCAGAGAGCGGTATCTCACTTTCAAAGCACTGAATCAAAGCAATGCAGCTTTAGTCAGGTAGGATGCTGCTGCTATAACCTAGAAAAGGGGCAGCATTTTACAGGATTTATGACACACTGCGTCCATAGTGTGGCTTACGAAGGAAAAGCATGGTCTGGCATGGAAAACCTTCCCCCCTCTCACAATCAAGTGGCAGAACTGGGCATTTGATACACTTAAATAGTGAAACATTTGGTACCCATGATGACAAAATCCAAATACCACAGAGATTTGATCTTATTCATCCTTTTATCTTTCTCTCTTACAGCCTAAAGGATTTCTACAATTTCTATGAAGTTGTTGGCTTAAAATGGAAGGCAAGTGTTAAATGGAGGAGAGAATGTGAGAGTGTTAAATGTGAGGAGAGAAGGGGATGAGGACTGGAGGGAAGTTTATGGAGAGCAGGTGGAGGAAAAATAAAGACTATGTGGAACAAGACCAAAATGACATGGGGAGAAAATGGGTCTTCTCCATTCTTTTATGGATGTAATTTTGACCTACTTTGATAAACCTCTGCTCATACCGTCCCCTGATTAGGTGTGTTCCACTTCCAGGCAAAACGAAACCGCGAGCACTGGTTTGATGACCTTCCACGGACAGCATTTCTTATCTTTAAAGGTAACTTGCTCTGTGGATCACTTGATGATTACCCTGTTCTGTTCATTCCCTTTGAAGCATTTGACATTGGCCACTATCTGAAGACAGGATACTGGGCTAGATGGACCATTGGTTTGACCCAGTCCAGCCATTCTTTTGTTTTAAATTCAACATGTGCAGAAGCATGTACCTGTTCGAAAAACATCTCTTTGGGGGGGAAAAAAAAAAACCTTCTGAAAGAACACATTCTCTCTAAACTACCCCAAGCATAAATACAGTTTCAGTCTAAATGCTCCAGATAAACTGCTGAGACGGGCACCGTCTCTAACTGCCGATCCACTTAAAGGGCAGGGTATTCTGGCCTGTTGGAGGACTTCTGTCACATAAGTATATATTCAGTGCACTGACCCGGAAACCAGCTCCTACAAAGTAAGGAAAGCGTCTTAGCAAATACCTTGTAATAGACTAAGTCTTGAGCCCACCCATTGCTGGATTCATCTTCTGGTACACCATGCAGGGGAGTCTGATGCAATGCTCCAGCTTGCTGGGACTGGCTGAGTCTAGGAGATTTGTGTTTCAGTATCCGAGGCTGCAGCTCTCTTCCAGCAGCAGCTGACTGTGAAGTGGATTTGCAGTCTCCGGGGGGTTGCTGGTCTTCATAGTCTCAGATGGACACAACACTTGCACAGAGCATGTGCAGCTGCTATAAAGGAGAAAACAGAGGTTATAATGTGACCTAAATACAACCTTAAATATTATATTCCCTCTACATGCCACTATTGCAAATGTCCCGGGTTTTCCTTACCAGTTTGTATCCCTGGATAAGTGTGGGCGTTTTTTAGGGGAGAGGGGTTGGTGTGTGTGTGTATATATATGTGTGTGTGTATATATATATATATACACACACACACACACACACGTGTATGTATAGAGAGAGAGAGAGAGAGAGACTAATATGTAGGTTAGTGAGGGACAACTAGACTGAACCAAGGATAAGGCAGGCAGCTACTGGGACCAGGTCCCTATGCATCTGTGCTAATGCACCTTAGTCTCGAGTTAGAACACTTCCGCTGTTCCAGGATGGAGCAGTGACTGACATCTCCATTTGAACTGTGCAATCGTTTCAAGATGTGGGCAAATTTGGAACTACAGTAAGGTGAGAACTGTCACATCACTGTCACTTGAGTTCCAGGTCAGGATTTAAACTCGAGACATAAGAAGTGAGAGACATGCAAGTGCACTATTTTCCACTGTGCTACCTAGACCCTGTTCTGAGAATGGATATGAAAAATTAGCTCATTTAACGTCGGGGAGGTCATTGAATAGATACGGAGGAAGAAAAGGGAGTGTTTGATAACATGAGAGTTTATTTTTAAGTATTTTTTTGTAATGAACATTTATTTATTTGTAATATTTCACTTCTTCATACAGGCATTAACATTCTGGTGAAGTCCCGAGCATTCCAATATGCCATGTGTAAGTATGGGGAAAAAAACCCTCATGATTTTACCTACTCAGCTCTTTGTACTTCAGGGCGGGGTTCTCTCTGCTCTGTGTTTGTACGCTGCCTAGTGCAATAGAACCTGATCTCTGGTTGGAAACACAATACACATGATAATTCCTGTGCTTGCCTGCAATCAGGGAGCGAGTTCTGTGTGTGCATGTGGGATTCTCATAAGAACTAGTTTATACATTACGTTGTATCACTTTATGGGACTGGTTTCTTCAGAAGCTGGCTCTTGCATCCTGTTGCATTTCAGAGGGTGCATGATTACACTTTGCATGGTTTCAGTTTTGACACTGTAGCTGAGGATGTTGATGCAAGGACCCTCCCATGGTTTGCTATACTTCAGAAAGTTGAAACAGCTTAATTCCAAGGGGTATTGCTTGGAATTTGTACTAAACAGAGCAGCAGAATTGCTGTCGAGTTTCTCTAGAAAGGGGAGCATGTTTGACTCCTGGTTCCACTTGTTATGCTAATCTCTAATTTTGATTTTTTTATTCTGTAAGAAAGTGCCCTTTTTGCTGATTTTTATGGTGATAGAATAAAAGGAGGAAAAAAGAGGAGTGAAGGGAAGAGTTCCTACGTCTTGGATCCTCTGTGTCCCAGTGGGTTAATGGTGGGCAGTACAAGTGGACCTGTAGGAGCCTTGTGATGGTACTGTATACTTCCTGCATTGTAACTGACGTAGGAGCTATGTACAGTTCTGGAACAATTCTGCAGAGATGGAAGGAAACTGGAATATAGAAGTAATACAGTGCTAGGGCAATGTAGGGAATATTGTACCAAGAAAAATAACTGCATGGCAGACTGATTTTCAACAATTCACTTCTGAGGATCTCAAAGCATTTTACATAGGTGGATAAATTATTATATTCATTTTATATACTGGAAAACTGAAACACACAATGTTGGGGGCTTTGCCAGTGAATGGGATGTGTAATCTTGGGAGAGCTGGAAACAGAACTACTGACGCCAAGTCATGTGCCCTAGCCATTAGATCACACTGCCTGCCTAAAGGTTTAGAAAATTAACATCTGATTATCCAGCAACTTTTCATTGCAACAGTGTATTTTGTTTTCCAGATACTGTGGTAGCTGTGAATGGGATCTGGATTCTAATTCAAACCTTCATGCTTCAAGGTAGGATATACGTAGTTCATTTCTTGACTTGCTGTCTTCCGTAAGTTGATCTGCCCTCTGAGAAGGTGTGCTTCTGTGCCTTACAGATGGGAACTTCTTCCCCAGAGATGTCCCATGGAGTTACATCGTCTTCCTCACAAGTAAGTTGCTGCACCAGACCAGCAGTGTATTATATTGGGGTTTCTCAGTTGTACATTTTAGTCATTCAAGGGGTTAAAGGATCCATTTCCTTGGAAGCCATTTTTCTTAGCACCTGGGATCTGAACAGATTTTGTTGGCCTTGCTTGCTTACAAGAAATGCCTCTGGTGACCTTGGTGCTGAGGAGGGAATCTCTTGCACTCCTGCTAGCTACGTAATGAGATGCACCTAAATGGGAATGTAGTTCTGACTCAGGCCCTCGTGACATTGGCCCAAAACTACACACACATCCGGTCTTCCATTTTCACCCTAACCACAAACTGTTGGGCATTTACTGACCCCCGTCCACAAATACAGCTCGCGTTACTGTCCATGCAGACTGGATACATAGCATAGCCCTCTGGGTAGAATTATCATATTGAAAGCGTATCTCAAACCAAGACCCTATTTATTTCCTGCTCTGCTAATTGTTATTTGTGGAAGCCTCCTCTTCCCTTAATTAATTTCACCTGGAATCTCCTTACATTTTCCTCTACTGTACTGCCCTTCCCTAACTTTGACTCTGAATCATCCTCCTTCCATTTTGAACCTGTCAGAACCATTTCAAACAAATCAGAGGAGCTCTTGAGAGATCAGTATACTGCTGTCCCTCCCTCAAAGGCTGACTATTGTCTTTCTAGCATTCCTGAAAAGAGCAAGTAGAGAGTGAGCCTAACCTTAGATCCCTATATGCCAGTGTGTTGCTCTGCAATGGAGCTCATTACTTGTCCAAGTTAGTTCATCCTCTCCTATAGGTGATGTTTGATGATCAAGAAGAGAATTGGGGCCCACCTGGCATCCCCTTGAGGATAAACATGAAGGAAGGGAATGGGAGCTTATTAAACCTGCAGTCAAGAAGCCTTCATGTTCAGGCTGGACATATGGAATGATTACAGTGCATCTCATTTAAGGGCTGTGATTAGATGCTCTCTTGTTTTGCAGTCTATGGGGTAGAGCTGCTCCTGAAAACCACTGGCCTGGGACCCATTGAGTATCTGTCTTCTGGATGGAATCTGTAAGTGTGCTGCTTGTGAATGGGGGCTGAAGGCATAACACCCAGAGCTGTTGTGCTATTCTGCACTGCATCAGTGTCACTTGAGCAATCTGAATTTGAGTCAGCTGAATTTGGTGGGAATCTAATGAGAGAGAACTCAGAACTCCAGGATTTGAGGGTCATGGTGATAATTGCTGGGATATAGTTGCCTTCTTTCAAAAACGGCCTTAGGCCGATAGGTTAGAAAACTTCATTTCAGTAGAGGTTGTGCAGGCAATTCCAGTACCTCTCCACCTTTCCCTTTGTCGTCTTTTGAACTAGAGTGCCACGAGCACTCTGCCCGTCCCAAGGCTAAACCAAGTCATTTCTGCTCTTCCTTTTCCAGCTTTGATTTTTCAGTCACCCTGTTTGCATTTCTGGGTCTCCTGGCGTTGGCATTTAACATGGAGCCCTTCTACTTCATCGTCGTCCTGCGACCCCTTCAACTGCTGAGGTGAGATAGCAAAGGCATACGGGGAATGGGAAAATAGCCAAAGCAGCAGAGAGAGGGAGATTTGTTTTCCTTCCAACCCAATCAAGGGCTCAGCTCACTGGCAGGACCCAACTGGTAGGGTTGCATGGGTACGTGACAAATCAAAAAGGAAATGGAACCTACACAGATAATGAGATTATCTTGAGATATCTGAATTAATTATGACAAACTTTTTGGAAGGGATATTAAAGCACATGCTTCAGGGCTTAACCCAGCCTCTGTTAGAATCCAGGGTCCTGATGTGGGGGCAGATTCTCTCACATCTACTACTCAAGGGATTCTTGTACCTTTCTCTGAAATATCTGGTGCTGGCCACTGTTGTTCAGGGAATAACAGCTGGGAATAGAACCTGGCTCTCCTGTGTCCTAGTCCAGTTCTTTATCCACTAGGTCACGCTGCCCAGGATCCTCCCTTGTACATGAGGATTTTAAAAATTGGGTTAACTATATTTTAAACAAAACCCCTTTCTCACCTGCCAAAGCCTGCACTCAGAAGTCTGTTTTTCTCTTAGAATGGTTGGTGTGTGAGGAGTGCAGCTTTCTCCCATCGATTGTTGCAGGAAAAAAACAGAGAAGTGAGCTTGTCTTGGAAAGTGAGCTCACTTTTAAAACGTGTTCTCTGAATGCCAGGCATACGCATGTTAATGATGTAGGTGCTCACCATTTAGAAATGTAATTATTTAGGCATGATGCTTTATAGGTAAAACACTGTCCTTGTCTTGAGAAGCATAATCCCGCAAACGCTTATTCATACACCTTGTCCTTCCTCACATGAGACAGTGGGGCTTACCCACAGGAGTAAAGACTATCTGAGTAAATATGGTCTGGATCATGAACTGGGAGGCCTTACCTGTCATCTTTTAATGTGTCTAAAGTCTAAATATCCCAACCAAGTAAAGGGAGGCAGTGTGACCTAGTGGATAGAGGGTTGGTACTTAGGAGAACTGAGTTCTGTGTCTGACTCTGTCACTGACTTGCTGTGTGACCTTGGCAAGTCACTTGCTCTGCCTTGTGCCTCTGTTTCCCCCTATGTTAAATAGGGATAATGATACAGAGCTCCTGTATGAAGTGCTTTAAGATCTATGGATGAAAAGAGCAGTGATGATATCCTGTCCCACTCCACCTCTGGGGAACTTATTGGTGAATAATGGAAGTGCAAAATAATTCATAGATTCCAAGGCCAGAAGGGACCATCGTAATCCTCTACTCTGGTCTGTATAGCACAGGCCATAGAAATTCCCCCTCAAATAATTCCTAGAGCAGATCTTTTAGGAAAACATCCAGTCTTGATTTAAAAGTTGGCAGTGGTGGAGAATTCACCACAATCCTTGGTAAGTTGTTCCAGTGATTACCCTCTCTGTTAAATGTATGCTGTATTTCAGTTCCAAATTTGTCTAGCTTCAATTTCCAGCCATTGGATTATGTTATATCTTTTTCTGCTATCAGTACTTCCCTGGCTAAATGCCGTCCCCACATTCTCATTTAGTAGCATCCCAACTGGGAATGCCAAATCTGACTGCATGGTGGTGGTCTGCTTTGGTGTAGCCTTCATATGGACTCTGGCTGCAGCTGTATTCAAAATGCTTCTCTCCGGGCTTTGTTTTGCTGCTACATGCCGCTTGTCTTTGTGCGGCTAATAACAAAACAGGAAGGAATTGTCTTCGTGTAAGTAACTGCTGGCTTTTCATCCCTGCTTCAGGCTCTTTAAATTGAAGAAGCGTTACAGGAACGTCCTGGACACAATGTTTGAGTTATTCCCTAGGATGGCCAGGTATTACACAGCCCTCCTTGGAGGGGAAAAAATGGGCAATATCCCAAAGAAAGGTGTATTCATATGGCTCTGCCATTTCCAAGTTAATAAAAACACTAGACCCTCGCTAGAATGCGGGGTTCGGGATCCATGTGCGGTACCATGTTAATGCGGGGACCACGTTGCCGTGGATACTAATTACATTTGGGATCCATCGCCGCCACCCAGCTACACGTGAATCCACGCTCTAGCGACACATGCTCCTGCGAGGGTCTGGTGTACCTCGGCTGTGGTCAGGGTAGGAGCGATCGCTTTTTCCTTTCTTTGCAGTGCAGCACAAAGAAATACATAAAGAGCTCTCAAGCACATGTGGCCTAGCACCTGATGCACATTAACCCCTTTGCTCCTGAGCACAGGGGCAACCCCACTGTGGCACTTGCTTGGTTTTTGTGCAAAGGAGGTTTCACAAAGGAGATGCATGTACCCAGGGTTGCCCTCAAGTCTTTGGTACAATAGGGGACCAGATGGGTTACAGTTATTTCAAAGTGATGTGGAATGCCCATTTAATTAATCCCTGAGATACACTGACAATGGCTACTTATGACATCCCAGTGTCTTATTCCCCTGCTGCACAACTTGCTAGGTGTTCAGACATGTTAACCAATTAGATTTATTCTTGAAGTTGTTTTCACCTCACTGCTGATTGTCAAGGAAACAGAGGATAGAGCTATGTTGGCTTGAGCTTCATTAGAGAAACTGGATGGTGGGGACAGGGAATAAATATTTAATGGCTTAATGGAAAGGAGCAAGTCTGCAAGGAAGAAAGGTTGTCTTCAGGTTTCTCAGAGCTTATTTCTCTCCAAGGGAGTAGTACAGAGCTCCATGACTCTAGACTTTTTTTTAAAAGTAGTCTAGACAAACACTGCACATGTTCCATAAGCAACAAAACAGCATTGCAGGGAGGTGGTCTAGGTGTACACTGGGGTTTACTGTAGATGGTAGAGATGGAAAACTGCTTAGAGGACAGCCAGTCTGAGTGACTTTGCTTTTGTCTCTGTCCTACCAACTAGTGAATAACAGAATTAGGCTATGTGTACACTGCGCACCTTACAACGGTGCAGCCATGCCACTACAGCTGCACCATTGTAAGGCACTCAGTTTAGCTACTCTTTGTCACCAGGAGAGAGCTCTCCTGACAACAAAATAAACTCACCCCAAAGAAGGAGCGGTGTCTTCATGGGCCGGAGAGCATCTATCCCCAACAAAGCGCTGTCTGCACCTGTTCATCATTAAAACTTTTGTTGTTCAGGGTTTTTTTTTTTCCACACCCTTGAGAGACAAAAGTTTTTAACAATGAAGGTGTAGTGTAGACAAGGCTTTACTTTTGTTTCTCTCTCCTCCAGCCTGGGCTTAACCCTGCTAATCTTCTACTACTCTTTTGCCATTGTCGGCATGGAATTCTTCTCCGGGGTTGTCTACCCAAACTGCTGCAAGTGAGTACCTAGCAACGGCCTTGTTAATAGCCTGGTTCAATGCCAAGCCAGGAGCATCGTGTCTCATATATGTCTTTTCCTATCAAGAAAAGGACAGTGAATGTGTGTTTACTGAAAGTGGTTGGTCTGGACTGGGATTCCCAGTAAAAGGGAGACCTACCGCTTCTCTTATTGAGACTCTGTGCAATGATTTTTACTTACAGTTTGAGAAGGAGATGGGGAGTAATGTGCTGGTTGATAGTGCTGATTATTCAAAGCATTGCCTGAAGCAGCTGGGCTGGGATGTTTGCTCTAAAATGGCACCACAGCAAAGCACCCATGTAATACGGACGATGCAGTGCCCCTGCCAGAGGTACCACATTAGAGAATGGCATTCAAAATGCAACAAATGTTAGTAAGAAGGAAAAATAGCCTCTCTGCCCACAGGTCTCAGCATGCCAGTGTCTGTCAGCACCTGTAGCTTTGCACATCTTTCCAGGGCGCCTCTCATTGTATGTTTGTCCTGGCTTCTCTAATCAGCACGAGTACAGTTGCAGATGCCTATCGCTGGGTGAATCACACAGTTGGCAACAAGACCGTGGTGGAAGAAGGTTACTACTATCTCAACAACTTTGACAACATTTTGAACAGCTTTGGTAAGAGGAATATTTACGTGTTGGTTCTTATCCAAGGTAATTGTTGACCATATTCCTTGCGTCTGTTGCTGCCGAATGCAGAATGACCCTGTGTGAATCTGGTGCTTATGTAGGGGTGAGACCTTTAACATAGCACCTGCCCCAGGCTTCCTTCTAGTGCCCAGAACTCTACCAATGCGTGTCCGTCCTGGTCCACAGTACCCCTTCCTGCTGGAACCCCACAGCACCCCCTGCTCTGGACCCCTACCAGAGTTCTGCTTACACTGTACACCTCAAACCTCCGCCAGCATCCCTTTCCTGTCCTGGGTTCTGCTGCTGGCTAACTGAATCTCAGTGTGTGGCAATTTTGCAAGACAAACATATCCTGGAGACCAGCATGAAACCTGCCGACTTGTTTTGACATGTGATCTGAAACAGTTTTGAATCCGTTTCCAAAGATGAATAAAGAGAGAAACTCCACCTCCCTGCTGAGCCTCTAACACTGATCTTGTCACTCTGGTTTGGCTTTTTTAGGGTTTTTTCTGATTTTTAAACATGAGTCGGGCCTGCAAGAGGAGGAGGATAGTGGTGATTGATTGAATCTTTTTATTTGTGGATATTTCCAGAGTCTTGCTTTGTGTGGATGGGTATGGCAGACTATAGTTCTACTAAGAAATATGGGCCAAACTCTGTTCTCTGTTATACCGTTATAACACTAGAGTTACTCCATTGTCATCAGTAGGGTGACTTCAGATTAACTGCAGTGTAGCTGAGAGTAGAGTCTGTCTCCTGTCATCAGCACTCAAGTATATATTGGAAATGGAAAAAGTTGGTCTCTGTTGGGTATACTGAAATGAGGTATCTTATGAAGGAAATGGGAGAAAGTACATAATGGGGAAACAGAGGCATTGAAATGACTTTGAAACAGGTGAGGCTGGCTAAAGCACTTCTTGTTTTGTCCTTTCTGTCTCCATACAGTTACGCTGTTTGAGTTGACAGTTGTCAATGACTGGTACATCATCATGGTATGTAGATCTTGGGGTACTTAAATGTATAGTCAGCACCAGGGCTTTGTCATCAATTCTTCATCATTCTGCAGGGCAAGACTCTCTCTTTAGCCCAGATCCTTTTTCATCACTGGTGGCAAGTGGCCAGCTTTGGCTCACGTGGGTGGGATGAGAGGGTGACTCTGTTAGCTGCCTACCAGGAGCTGTCCTCCCCAGTAACATCACTTGGGTATCCTGACAGACTGGTTACCACTGGCTGGCTTAGCACTTTACCTTTTGGCTCTTGTACAGCATGTGACTGCTAAAGAGCAATTCTGAATGGTTTAGGGAGAAGGTGGAAGATTCTGAATGCTGCCCTTTTACTTCATGTATTTTTCAATGAGGTTTCTCATCAGTCTTCTGATTTCTTCTCTCTTTTCTCCCCTCCCCCATCGTTGCTATGTCTGGTTGAACGGCAGCCATTCTCTGTTATAGTATGCAGGAAATCTGCATTAAGAGTAACCTCAAGATCCTTGATCTAATGAATTCTGAATGCATCATAGCAGACCTGTTGTACCTTCGGTGTAAGGGTGTTAGTGACCTCACTTTTCAAGCACCTCTGTACTATAGCTTGTTATCCCGAGTACCATACTGTATATTGTTAGCAGTGTCTCTACATAGCTAGATATCTCAGCACTTTTCTGTAGCACTCATCACCATTGTGTGAGTATTTACACAGCAAAATACTATATGGGAATCTGTGTTCAATCCTTTAGGGGAAGGGCTTCAGGCCCAGGGGCCAACTGGGGCTTTGAGTATGGTGGAGGAAATCCCTGGGGTTAGATACATGAGGTGCGTACTTGTCCCTTATTTCATGAGGTACAGATTATATTGGACGGGGGGAGGATTCTTTGTCTGTTCTCAGGGGACTAATGGCAGCTTCCCTCCTCTTCGCCTGCCACTGAACTCTTGCCTCTTGTTCCTAGGAAGGGGTGACCTCGCAAACCTCTCACTGGAGCCGCCTCTACTTCATGATCTTCTATATCGTGACCATGGTAGGTCTTCAGTGCACTTTTGATGGAAAATCTCTAAACGCCAGAGGCAGTCTTGCTACATTCTCATGAAAGAATCCATGGCCTGTTAAGGAAGTTCTCCTCTATATGAAAAGTAGCTCAGAAAGAGGCATGTATTCCAATCACTTTGGTATGGCAAGAACTACGAGTGTTGCCAGAGTCAACACGTTATGTATCCGGATGGGAGTTATAGTGGTATGCAGTGATGCCTCCCTCTTGTCATACCACCCCTTCCTAGTTCACTGGCAGGCTGTTGCACAAACACACCACCTAGATTCATGGATTAGGATGTGTACATTCCCTTTGCTGAAAGGAGGGGTGAAGGGAAGCAGCAAGAACTCAGGTGCAGTTCAGTTAGAACCAGACTTGTAAGGCTGCTGTAGTTACAAACCTTGTGATGCTCTCTACTCATCCTGGCTCCCTTCCCAGGTGGTGATGACGATCATTGTGGCCTTTATACTGGAGGCTTTTGTGTTCCGCATGAACTACACCCGAAAGAACCAAGGTTCAGAAGGTCAGTGCCAGGCCTGGCCAGCCGGCTGGTCTGTATATCTTTGCTCCCAAAATCTGGCTTGTGTGTCTGAGAGAAAACGACTGAACAGGAAATGCCTGATTTGATCACCTCCTCACATGTATCCACCATTCTCTGGCTGCAAATAACTGCAGTTGCTGTATTTAAATATCATGTTACCCAATTTGCATCCAGCTACCTGAGCTGGGTGTAATTCAATGGCAGCAGTTGTAACTGCGGTTAGTTGCATTCCCAATTGAGTGCGCACGCAATAGGCTACGAGGTGTAGGTCCTTTTTTAAAAATCGAACCTTTGGCCCCAAACATCCTAGGAACTAGAAAAACCCTCCCAGTCCAACGTATTTGCCATCTTCTGATGGATCGGTCTGTTTTAACTTGTTGGTAAGATGTGGTTTCTCTTACCAACTGCCAGTCTGAAGAGGTTGGGCATATGCCTCTAAAGGAACAAGTTAACACCTTGACTGGCCTCCTATTTAGTCCTGTACAGCCAGCTTTGTGCTATGAAACTTCAGAAAAGTAACAAAAATGATTAAAGGAGTGGGAAGCAAGCCTTATAGTGATAGTCTCAAGGAGTTTTATGTATTTAGTGTAATAAAGAGAAGGCCAAGGGGTGATTTGATTATGGTTTATAAGTCTCTACACAGGCAACAACAATTTGAAAGTGGGTTCTTCAGTCTAACAAGACAAAGATATAACAAGATCCACTGGCTGGAAACTGAAGCTAGACAAATTCAGACTGGAAAAAAGGAGTGAACATTTAACAATGAGGGTAATTTAGCCATTGGAACAATTTACCAAAGACTGTGATGGCAGTCCATCACTGGCAGGTTTTAAATAAAGATTGGATGTGTTTTTCTAAAAGAGATGCTCTAGTTCAAAAAAGAATTAATTCAGGGAAGTTCTCTGTCTTGTGTTACATGGGAGGGCTCACAGTGGTCCCTTCTGGCTGAAAACCCTTTAGGATTATTGCCATTGCCAATTAAAACTGTGACTTCCCAATGTCTTCTCCTTGTTTTCTTTCCTGCCCTCTGAAGAAGAGAATGGCATTGTCCTGGAGAAGGAGATCTCCAAAGAGGAAATGGCAGGCGTCATTGAGCTCTACAGACGGAATTGTGCAGCCTCTGAAACTGCTCCACTGCAGAAGGTCATTGCACAAATGGACAAATATGAGGTAAGGAGCGAAGCTGGGATTCAGGCCACAATCCCTGCACTTCTGTGGTGCAACATCCAGGGTCGCAGCTGTGGGATTTAAAGGAGCTCTTCTGCTATGGTGTAGAGAGAGTCTTTCCACACATGCCCTTGGCTCTTGTTAGAATCTGCTCTGTTGAAGGGACTCTGGATCGGTGCCCTGCAGATTAGCACTTAAAACTCATTGCACTGAAGAAACTGCAGTTGAATTCCGGAGGCACTGGGCTGAATTCCCACTGTATTCCAGAGAGCACTGATCAAGACCTATCATCAACCACAATAAACATTGCTAAGAGCCATCCTAGCCAGCTGACCCCTCTGGAAGGAACATTCTGGTTTTTGTCAGTTCCTAATACTGCAGTTACTGTCCTATAATTCACCTATGCCACTGCACCTGTTTTCTACTGGACCCACTACTGTACAGTTGTGTCCATACAGTTCTGAAGCATTGTGCAGTAATATAACTATGTCAGTTCCAAGCTTCAAGCTTGCTTCTCTGTAAACAATGGCAATTATTTTTACCACTGGTATCACAAAAGGGATATTGTCAAGCCTGAAAATGAAGTGACCTTGGAAAAAGTCCAAGGCTGTAGCTCTTCCTTTCAAGAGCTGTGTCTCTCATGATCATAGAATCATAGAATATCAGGGTTGGAAGGGACCTCAAGAGATCTAGTCCAACCGTCTGCTCAAAGCAGGACCAATCCCCAACTAAATCATCACAGCAAGGGCTTTGTCAAGTCTGACGTTAAAAAAACTCTAAGGAAGGAGATTCTTCCACCTCCCTACATAACCTAGGGAGGTTACTAATGATGCTGGGAGACTTTAAACTGATTTTGTAATAGCTGGGATTTGCCCCTTCCACCCTCCGAATTGTAGACACCAGACTCGCTGTACGAGATGACAGCACATTTGCATCAGTTGGCTTGCTGTGTCTTATTGCTTGGATATTGAAATGTTGAGCAATTGTACACACAGATAAAATTCAGAACTGGAATCTTGAAGGTTACATATGCCAGAGAAGAGGAAGTTTACAAGATACAAGGTCGAAAAATGGCTCTAACCTCAACTATGTCCATTTGAAAGAAAAGTTTAAATAACAATTTAAATAAGAAAGTTAAACCAGTAACTGTAATGATATTCTTAATACTCCTCAGTTATGAATAACCCAGAATGGTCACACAGTAACTTGGGCTGTTACTCTCTGCTTGTGTGGGTTGAAACTAGCAAGACCCCTTGAGTAACCTAGTGGGTATAAGGGAGCGAGGAAAGATTATCCAGGCCCAGTCTCCCTCAAGAAGCTTGAGTTCTTATCTCACCACGGACCTAGCTGTCACCCAGTGGGGCAGGAAGTTGTTGGAGGACCTGGGTTCTTTTCCCCATTTTATTAATACCGCTATACTTTTGTCTTCTCAGCAAACATCAATGCTGTTTTTGGGACGGAGATCAAGGACCAAAAGTGACTTAAGTATGAAGATGTACGAGGAGGAGATACAGGTAGGAAACATCAAGTTGCAAACGTCCTCATAAGTTTCTGATTAGCAGGACACTTTCAATGGTTAGAATGTTTAATCATTCTTTAAATGTTGGGAGTCTCCCACCCAGAAGAACCAGACAGCAGGATGCTCTGCAGAATATACAATACTTAAAGGGCATCTCCCAATATTCATAACCTCTTACATTTATGTAGCCCCTTAAAGGCCAAAGTGCTTCACAAACTGTGCATGCCACTGAAATGAAGCACTCTCCAGGGCGAAACGCAGCACATATTGACCAGTGCCAGCAACACCACCTGGCAGTTCAGGGCAGGAGGTGAAGAATAAGGATTAGAAACACTTAAGCTATGTCTACACTACACAGTTTAGAGTGGCACAGCTGCTCATGCAGATGCTCTAAGCTGATGGAAGAGAGCTCTCCCATCGACTTAATTACTCCATTATGCAATTACTTAATTACCGCGAGTGGCAGGGAAAGCTTTCCCATGGACACAGCACTGTCTACACCGATGCTTAGGTTGGTATAACTTGCATCACTTGGGGGTGGCTTATTCACACCCCTGAGTGACAAATTATACCAGTGTAGGCTGTAGTGTAAATGTGGACCTCGATTAACTGATTAAGCAGTTCCTGCTAATCTTCAACCCTTGGAGGTCTCTACTGCAAAGGACAGTTGTTTTCATGCTTCCGTCTTTACCAGTTTCTTTCACGTCAGTTGTTAGACTTATTTACTCCATTAAATAGCACCGTGATAGGGTACCCTTGTCCGTCTCAGATGGAGAGACCATGGTCTTAGTGGTTATGGAGGCTGAACTCCCCTCTTAACCCTGAGATACTCCTGCCATGCTATTCCTGAGCATGTTGGCCAAGAAGCCTCCACAGTCAGTCTTGAGCACCGCTTGAGCAGGTGGGGGGTGGCATCATCCTTCTTTCTCTGAGTTTGCCCTCCTCCACCCAACCACTCCTGGGTCCTTTGGAGGGGGCTCACTAATGAGCAGTGCAAACTGTGGGTGCACTTCCCCCATTTTATTTCCTTGGAGGCTTAGTGTGAAATCACCAGGGCTGACTATAAAACAACCCTTCCATTCGATGAAAAATGAGCAGTTTGCCATAGGTTGCCTACCCCTGACATAGACCAAAGGAACTGCTCAGGTCACTAGAACATCCCATGCTGTGCACTGAGGGGAGTGCACCAGAAAAATCCCTCTCTGGCTGGAAGGGGCCATTAACTCCACTGGAATTTGTCCTGACTAATTTGAGGATGATGATGGATACCAAAGGAATTAATCTCTGCATCTTTCTGGTGTCCCTTCTGTTGCTAGCAGTGGGATGACCCGTGCTCCCACAATAAGTGTGTAACCCTGGTGCTTATCTTTAGTGTTGGTCAGAATCTGCTGAGACTCTTCTAGTTTATAGCGAGTGAAATTTACCAGTCTGTCCTTAGCAAATGAATCTTAAACACCTGCAAAGGAGGCATGTCACTGAAAGATTAAACGTCCTCGCAAAGATTTCCCAGTGCATCCTGCTGTTGCAAACTGCATATGAAGTGATGGGGTGATAGGTAATGCTTTGAACCCAGGAGCTGAGGAGCTCAATGCTACCATCCTGCAAATGTTACTGTGATGCTCTAGTTAACCCTCTCCTGACAGCAGCTCCAGTTGTATCCAAATTCTGCACTGGAGGAAAAACAGGTTTTTATAGAAGCCTCAAAAGAGAGTGTGTGTAACTAAGCCCTTGCTATTTACTCCTGCGAAAGCATTTGAGATGTATGGCGCCTCTGGGTTCTCTTGCCTTTCACAGGGCAGGGGGAGAGGTTGGCTGCCCAGGACAACAAGTGGTTTGGGGAAGAGTAGTATGGTATGACAAAGAGTCTTCCTCATCGTGCGTGTTCTTCCCTCTGTTCAGGAGTGGTATGAAGAGCATTCCAGAAAAGATCATCAGTGGCAAGATGTCTTCCTGTCTGGCAACCCCATGCCGTCCTCGTGCCACAGGCTGCGCTCACAGACGGTTACCTAGGCCAAGCTAATGCAAGCCATTCTTCTATGCAATAACACCACAGTATTATTTTATAATGTATATAGATATATTCAGTAGATCAGTCAAATTTTGGTTTTAAACATCTCTTCCCCTGGAACACATCATGAGTTGCTTTGAAAAAAAGGAAAAGCAAAGACCCAGAGGACTCAAAATAGGACTGCTGGAACCAAAAATAAATATACAACTCTTCAGCAAGACCCTATCGCTGCAACTGTGACTGGTGAGCATCTAGTACAGAATACTCAGTTGTTCTTCTTGGCCTATGCTTCCCCGACACGGGCCGAAAACTATTCTTACCAGTTGGAAACCATGGGTGAGGGACATTTAATCCTTTGGAAGAAGGAAATCATGCTGAACTCGCATAGTAATATTGAAGTCTTGTGCTTAAAATAATTTTCTTTAACCCATTAATTCTTACATGAAAAGATCAGGGAACAAGTTTGTATTTCCCTCCCCATCTAGTATCCAGCAAGGTGGGGTTGGATAAGTTTAACACTTTAATCTAAACCCATTCTGCCTCTTCCTAACTACCTAGGCTTATTGGCCATTCTAGAGACATTCCCAAGAGCAGTTTCATTCCTGAGTAGCTCATCCAACCTTGTATATCTGTTCTTTGAAGGATGGCTGTAGGACTGAGCTCCAATAGCTCTTTGGCTCCTTACTAAAAGTTATGAGACTTGACTGAGTTCTGGAGCAATGCCCTTGCTGAAGCTATCAAAGTTCTCTCTAGTGTTCAGTACTGATGTCTGTGCTAGGCAGGCCGGGAGCCATTTGACAAATCCCAAAACTCTGGCAATCTCTGCTAGTAGGTGAGATGCAAATTCCTCAGAACGGTGATTCTGAGCCTTTGCCATTCCCCCCTCCAGTTTATAAGTGGAAGATCTTTGCCTGGTATGAGAGTGAGACTGGCTTCTGCAGCACAAGGTTAGTGACTGAGCTTCATGTGGGGCTGGATTGAGAAGTGTTGGAGAGGGGGGTGTCTGTGTGTGTGTGTGTGAGAGCGTGTGTCTGTGTGTGCATGTGTGTGTGCACAATACCTCTGTGCAGTCACTAACAGGGTCATGTCACCGTTGCTTTCCCAGGCAGGTTGATGTCACCACAAGGGAACTTGTCTCCTTCTTTGCCTTCTCTCTGGCAAAACCTTTGCCACCTCCAGGAAGCACTAATTTGTGAATCAGGGCCAGTTTAGGAAGCTTTTCTCATGGTAGAACTGGACTTAGAGATGTGGAAAATAACTCTTCCAACCACCTGCCCTTCTCTATCATACGTAGAGGCAGCCTCTGTTCTCTGCTCTGTCACTGACTTCCTCCATGACCATGGGCAAGGTCGCTTAGTGTGTGCTTCCATTTCCACACAACAGGAGGAACGAAGCCCACTTGCGTAAAGCAAGCCAAGGTCCGTGGCTGGAAAGTGCTAAGTATGATAAAAGCATGTAGTCCTGGCACATGTACACTGGCAGATCAGAGGAAAGGTTGCCATGACATCTCACCTTTGAAATTTGCTGTCACCAGTGGGTGGGCCCCTCTAAATGAAGGTGAGAGCTTTTGAGAATCCCGTTGACAATCAGCACTCCAAAACTATTGCATTGGAGACTGCCTCCCTCCTAAACCATGCCGCATTAATCCGAAGGTAATACCCCTCGTCCTTGGAGTTAGAGACCCACTGTGAAGGACCATATTGCATTATATTGAGAGAAGGGAGGGGAAAGCGTTTCCACAGCTGGCTGCACTGTTCATTTAGGAGCTGCTTTGTCATTCCCATTATGGCCTAGGGGGAGATTTTTCAAAAGCATCTTAATGTCTTAAGATCCCAGTTCCTGATGACTTGAGTCTCACATGCTTTTGACAACCTCCCCCTCCAGGGGTAGTGGTTCAGAGTGGTCTGATTAAGTGAAGGAGATGGTAGTCACCAGACCTGCACCCATTGCATGCTACTTATCCTCACTGCTGCGTTATGGAATTTGTTGGATACTCAAATGAAACTCTCTGCTTCCTTTTTGTGTGCAATGGACTCCATAGTTATGATGCGACACCTGAGCCCTGCTAAGCTTCCCTGTTGAGAAATCGGGGTCATTTTCCAAAGGGTGTGTGTCACATTCAGGACACTAACTGATGAGCAGCACTGGAAAGAGCACATATGCTGCTCTGCATGGAATCCTAGCTCTGGTGTTACACTCTACACTCATCTCTAGATGCTGCAGAAGCACAACTTCTCGTTTGCTGGCAGGATGGAAAGCACCAGGATTGTAAGGGTTAAAAACATGCAGCTGTGGGGAAGTAAAAAAAAGATTTTCAAAGCCATTAGTCAGGCCTTTCTGCACTCCTGGGGGGCAGGGAGACTATATAATGGGGGCATGAACATGCAGAACATGGAGTGGCGTTTTCTAGAGACACCTCCTGTGATGAAGGCTGCACAGGATTGCTGCAAGAGTAAAAGTGCTACTCTGCTCTCCGTGGCTTTATTGCTGAGGTTTTGATCTGGCCTAAAACATGCACTGTGTTTTGGTTTTTTTTGTTTTTTTTCAAACTGCGGAGGTTTGTAGAGGTTACTTTTTCCAAATGACATAACGGTCACAAGGGAAAAAAAGTTTGAGTAGGGGGCATCCCCTTCCAGTTGTCCTCCCCATCCCCTTCTTAGACACTGACTTACCGTAACTACAAAGACAATCATTTTGTAGGGGTAAGGGAGGTAATGCTGCTGGGTTTTGTATGCTGGCGATTTGTTTATAAATAACTTTATGGACATGTCTGTACAACAGTGTGTAGATTTTCGGGCACATGAATAAAAACATCCTCTGCTACATAAAGACAGCTGCCTCAGCTCCTCGTTTCTGTGTCTTTCGATAATCAGTTGGTTTGTGGGTGAGAACCCTGTCCTCCTCAGATTGCAGTTGCTAGGTGCAGAGACCCTCCCTGTTGCCCAACTCTAAAAGCTGCCGTAAACGTCTGCTGCAATGCCTCTAAAATGCTAAGGAACCCTGGGATTTTGTAAACCGGCTGCTCCCTTTCTCCAACCCACCAGTTGTCTCTTGTGGGGAAAATGACAAAAATGGAATCTAGACCCTTTTGAAAGTGACTTAGAAGCCCAGGTCTCACTGAGACTTCACATCCTAAGTGCTGGTCACTTTTGAAAATGGGCTTTTTCAAATATCCCTTTTAGATGGTTTTTGCATCTTGTGCAGATTTGGCACCTGAGAACAATCTCTTAGAACCATGCAGTTCACTTTTCCAGGCATTTGAAGCTGCCACAAATCCAGCCCTTAAGCAGGGTGCTTTCATCCATATTCACTATTTCCTCTGCCACTCATGCGGTCTCCACTTCTTGGGCTGCCTGTGTGCTGATGGATCTGTTTTTCACCAGGCTCCTTGCCATCCCTGTTGCACAAGGCCCAATGACTAACCCTTGTGGTCACTCAGTCCAAACACAGTGCTGACACAGGATTAAAGAAAGCCATAACAGTGCAATTCCTAGGAAACCAGGAGGATTGTTTTCTTCTTTAATGCCAAACTAATCCACATGTGATTGCTGGTCGGGGTCCTTCACTATTGAAGGGAGACTATCTCTACTTCCCATCAGCACTAGAGCAAGTTAAATGTACTCCCCGCACAGCTGGGTATGGTACAAACTTCTGCCACAGCGCTGCTGCATTCGCCCTCCCTGTGTACGCTGCTCCTGGTGCAGCCCCTGTAGGGATGCATTTCCCCGCTGCTCCGTTGATAGACAGATGGGCTGTAATCGCTTGTGTGAGACCCCTATGCTAGGCACTGCATAAAGAGTCACTAGGCAGAGACCATGGAACGTTTTATTTTGTAACTCTTCCATAAAGCATCTGAGTTAAACCTAGGTGTCCAGAAGCTAAAAGGGTACGTATCGAAGCCACTGGAGCACTGAAGTCTGTCAGAGTTGCACTGAAACAGTCATTTCACAGAATTGCTTTATTGTGCCATGAATAATGATCACTTGTCCTATGGGGGGAAGGCTAAAAAACCTGCCCATAACCCCCCTTTCTGTACAATTGCACAATGCCACTTAAGGCAGCAGAGATTTAAACTGATAAAATGCAATGCAAAGCCTTCCTTTGAAAACCAATCTTTAATTAATTAACAAAAGGGCCCCTATTCTAAATCTAAATAATCCCTTTCCTTAAAAAAAAAAAAAAAAAAAAAAAAAAAAAAAATTCTATTGGAAGTTCTTACTGGCAGTGGCGTCCCAGGGGCGATGTCCCGGCAGCCCAGGGTTGAGCTCTCATTTGACTGGGTAGCCCCTGGGCTACAGACTGTGTAAACTGAGCAGCAACGTAGCCTCAACTCCTGCCACACCCGTTTCCTTTCTTGGGGCAGCAGGGTCACGAGAACCTTAGCGACCAGGAATTCAAAGCATGTGCTCTCCAGGTGAGAAGTTCCAATTGTCCTAAATGCCTTCAGTGTCGAGAAATGGCCAACTTTCCAGAGCTGCGCTCACCAGGAAGGGAGCTCAATCTCCCTCCCCTACTGGTGGCATGTTCTTCAGTGATTCACTGGGAACTGAACTGGCCCAGCCAGCAAACGTGGAAGGTCTCAAGCCAGTTGCTCTCCTGCATCTGGCCATCGCACTGTCCCCTCTTGCCCTTTCGCAATCAGCCGGTTGGTCCAAGCCCTGCAGACTCTTCAACCTGCTCCCGCCATTCTCACCAGAGGGGCTAAGAGACAAGATGGCGTCCGGCGAGGCCATCAGAGGGTGGCGAGCCGGATCACCTTGAACTCCGTCAGCAAAGCTACCGTGAGGAAGGCCAGGTAGTAGAGGAGGAGGCAGATGCCGTATCCGCGGCCCAGCTGGAAGCACTGAGCAGGCACCAATACGAAGGAAAGCACCAGGCTCAGCCCCAGGGCTCCAGCCAGAATCCAGACCAGCAGACCATCCAGCTCCAGCTGACAAGGGAAAGGTGAGAGTTAATTCTTGGTGCCATGTGGTTACTTCCGGGGCCAGTACATCAACAGGCTGGGTTTCTATACCACCAGCTAACCTGGGACCGCCAGGAGTCACCTGCCAGAAATAGGTGCCCTCATGAGACTCCAAGAACAGGCGTTCCCGAAGTAAATCCTAAAAGGGCCAGGATAATCCTTGTCTCCAATGAGGGCCCCCCCTCTCTATTTGACTCTAAATGTGGAAAATGGTCTCTCCCTCCTCTCTCAGCTGTCCTCACCCACCGCTGCCACCATCAAGCGATGAGTGTTAACCACTGCCGTAGTGGAAGCTGTAACATGGACATCGGTTGTTTTTTAAGCCAGGGCATCATCTAACCCTGCTCAGAGCAGGTCAGTCAAAGCAAGACAAGGCCACTCCCCAGAGCCCAGCAAGACACAGTCCTACCTTTACCACGAGCTGGCTGCTTGTCATCTGCAGCAAACAGCCCAGGCCCACGCCCACCAGCATGTCTGGGGTCAGACTCAGGAAAAACACAACCCTGCAGGAAATGGAACTAGCCACTAGAGAGCAAAAGTGGGCCAACAAACAGCTGCGTTGGCTGGTGAGCAATGGGATTGCCCACCCTAACCTGGAGAAGGAGGGAAGGAACATACAAGCTTGTGAGGCTTGTTTCCCCACAGAGTCCTACAGTCCAGGGCCGGCTGCACCCCAGCTCTCCGCTGCTACCAGCATGGGGGACCCTACAACTACCTGAGAGATGAACTGAGCAGGAGTAAAAAGGGCACCTCTAGCGCTGGCCCCAGCTGGCTCTACCTGGAGTGCACAAGTTCCTCCCCTGGGCAAACGGGCTCTGTTGAGCCTGGGTTTTCCTCTCCGAGCCAGAATCCCTGATCGCAGAGGGGGCTGCCTTGTGGAAGGCTGCCCACAAAAGCTGGTGCCGACTGTGTATCTTTCAGCCCAGCCGGGGGAAGCAGTGTGTTTAAACCCATAAACTGGGGGCACCTAGGCTCTGGGTGCCAGGAACTCTTGGGGTCTAATCCTGGCACTAATTTGCCATGTGGTTTGGGCCAAGTCACAATCTCTCCCCCCATTTTCCCATCTGTGCAGTATGGCCACTGATGCCTGAGTACTGCGAGAGTTAACGGTCTGCCTGAAAACCTGAAGTTCGAAGTCCGACTTAATATGTGATTTACAATTGGCTCGGTTTGTGACTAGGTTGGGCAGGGATGGCTGGTGGGTCGTTGCACAAAAAATCAAAGCTAAGCCCCTATGCTAACACCAGGCAGAGTCCACGTAAGGTTCTTCAGCACAGCTCTGCCACCATGCCTCGATCCTACATCCCCAAGGCTCCTTCCTAACCTAGTCTTCATTGGAAACAGAGGGCTCGTGCATCCAGCCACCCTAACCGCAATCACACCCCCTGGGAGGGGTCCTGAACCGACTGCAGTTGCATGGGGCTTTCATACATGTCAGCCTGCAGAGCTACAAACTCCTAGGAGAGGAGTATGGGATCTGCCCAGTCCATGATCCTGACCCCTGTAGCTACACAGATAGATGGAGAAGCAGGAAGCTGTAAAGTTGTGCAGGGGAAAATCCCTGTGTACAAGTTTAACAACACCTAGCTTTTATCCGCTCTCAAAGGAGGTCAGTATTATTATCCCTATTTTACAGATGGGGAAATAGAGGCACAGAGCCTTGCCCAATCACCCAGCAGGTGAGTGACAGAGCTGTGAACAGAACGCAGGATTCCTGAGGCCTGATCCAGAGCTCTATCCCCTAGGCCATGCTGCCTGATTTTAGCAAGTGCCCAAAGCAGCTCAAGCTTGAAAGGATACTGAAGATGATGCCCCCAAAGCAAGCCGAGAAGGCCATGCGGGGGTATCCGTGCCGCGCCATGGTGAGGTCCGAGAAAGTGTCTGCAAAGGAAAACAACAAATATCGTCTGCATGCACCAGTGTTACAGACGGCAACCTCGGAGCTCACGAGACCCAGCACAAGGAAGGCTCAATCTCTAGAGGGGGGCTTCTTTTGAGGGGTCCCTAAATGGGATTTGGACGCTGCATGGATGCTTTTGAGGTTGAGGACTGGCTGCCTTCTCAGCCAGGCAGTCCCAGCTACACTGCCCAGAGGGGGGTGTATCCAACGGTGCATTGGCAAAGGCCTGGGGGAGATGAAGGTTGCACCAGCAAACCCTGAGTTGGCACAGCCTGCTGGGAATGGAGCCCTGGCACCTCCGTGGAGACCAGCAGAGGACACAGGCTACTAGCTCCTCAGTGATCTGTAGCACTGGAAACTGCTTCCCTGCCATAACCTCCTGCTGGAAATGCCACCACGTAGATACCGCCGCCAAGAGCAGTGAGATCAAGACGGTGGCAGAGTCGTGGATTTCCCAATACTGGGCAGCCTTTGTCCCCTGCAGCGTGATGGGCACTACGAGGAATTGGGCGCATGCTACAGCAGTGGTTAAACAAGACTGAAAGGGCAGGAGTCGTCCCGGGGGAGGGGGGAGTGTGGCGATGAAGCGTTCCTACCTTAAACGCAAGTGTCCCCTCTCCTCCCTGACCTGGAGCTAGGCTGCAAGGGAGCGGGGCTGAAGGGAATTTGCTGTATTAAGGACACCCCATGTGTGCAAATGGAAGCCACAAAGATCCTGCCACTGGGAGGCATGAATTCCAGGCTTAACCCACAGAGGGGCGTGCGTCCTCCCCTTACACCAGCTGCCCAAGTCACTGCGCCGGGGTTGGGACAGGACTGACTACACGGCGGACCCAGATTAAAAGCCCTGCTCCTTGGCCTGCCCCTGGCTCCAGGACCGGCCAGCCTGCGCGGGACAGTGCCCCTCTCTACTCACCGCCGATGCTGTTCCCCCAGGCCAGCAGCGTCAGGCCCAGCACAGTGTTGCTCAGCTGGAAGATCACGCCTATGGTTCGCAAGATATTGACCACCTCCGTGGCAACGGCGTTAATCCACAGGGCGCTGGCCAAGAACCCCAGGAAGGCGAATACCTGCCAGGTGAGAGAGAGAGAGAGAACAGGGGCACGCTGTGAAATCAGCACCTCCAGCAGGTGTGGAAGGGCCTCTGGGGCAGCTCTGTCGTTCCCCTCTCAGCCCAGCCTGGCTCCCTCCCTCCCTCAAGGGGCAGGCCACTAGCTGGCATTGCCTCGTAGTTCGGCTGGGCTGCAGTCCTAGCCTGGCTTTCTCCACAGCCAGAACATGAGCCAGGCCCCAGGCAGTCGGCCTCTGGCTCTTCCCAGACGTGGGCTGAGTAGAGAGGGGCAGAGGTGGGGGCCTCGTGGCCACAGATCTGCAGGGCAGATGCGGGCTGGTGTCCCTGTGGCCACAGAGCTGACGGGCGGATGGAGGCTGTGATGCCTGAGTCCTTACACAGTGATACTTGGGCGGCTCCTCGTTCTTTGTAGTGCAGAAGACGATAGCAGCCAAGAAAGCACCAATCAGGATTCCCAGGCCCCAGACTGGGAAGACCCCCTGGATTTTATACAGCCCATCTGCACAGTGTGGGGGAGAGAGAGCACCAGGGTGAGGATCAGCATGTCCCGGTGCTGGGCAAGGTGGGCACCAACTGCTCCTCAGAGACCACAGCCTGACCCCCCGAGAGCCCCTGGAAGAAAGCGGGGTCTCCATCAGCTGAGCTCAAGGACAGGCTGCCCCGGGGGCTCCAAGCCTCTGAACCTGGGCTGGTCAGGATCCTTCGTACAAGTTAAATTCACCAAAGAGCTTGTTCTGTCCCCCTAGGGGCAATTCTGGTGAGGACTGTGACAGCCCAGTGCACTCCCCCCTCACCTCCTGCATCGGTGGGGGTGGTCAGAGCAGCTGCAGCAAAGCCAAATATACCAGCACTGAAATGCAGCTACCTCTGGGTGGGTTGGTGGTGGAGGGGGGAGGAATAGTGCTGATAGGAACAGAGCACAACTAGACTGGATAGGGGACATCTTGGGCTAGGACAAATCCCTCCTCCTGATTCTTCCCCCCCCCCCCCCCCGCTCTCCTGCAGCCCCCTGCATAACGCTCGGTTCCTCAAGCTCACAGCCAAGAAAGACCGAGCAGCACCCGGCAGAAGCTGGGACTCGAGAGATTCTGTAGCTGTTCTTGCCCATCTTCCTCCTGGCCCCCCATCCCCACCAGAGGGAAGTGAGCCCGGTGGTCTGAGAACCGGTTGAGCAATGCCTAGACTTCCTGAGCGATCGCTCCAGCGGCCTAGGCCCCAGACACGTGCTGCAGCTGCTGAAGCGTGCGCCCTTCGATTCCAGCTGCAAAGCCGGGTGAGGGGCTGTGCCGCGGGGGTACTGCTGGGAGCATGCCAGGTTCTTACAGGCTCCCGATTTCAGCGTGAGGATGCAGACCAAGGGGCTGGTGATCAGGTGCAGGCAGTTGAGTGGTCTCTTCCAGTTGTGGTCCTCCTGGTCGGGATCCACCACGGGCACCGTGAGCAGCATCACCACCTCCACCGGCATCTGGGAAGAGAACCGCCCCCAAGGAGGCAGCTTACATGGGGGTTGACCTTGCAGGTGGGCCGTAGACAGCCGCCTTTGCCACGCAGCCCCCGGCCTCCCTGAACTCCCGCTCTCCAAAGCCAGAGGTTTGTGGGGTGCGCTCTCATGTGGCCCCCCACAAATCCCCCCCAAAACACCAGCTGATGTTTTCAAAGGCCAATCCCTGCTGACCTGGGCTCAGTGCGCGGAGCGGGGGGGCCTCCCTTTTTGAAAACAGGCCATTCACGGAGGTGCCCAACCATGGATTCAGGCTGCCTCCCTTCAGGTAGCCAAGTTTCCGTTTGGGCCGCGACTTCTGGGCTTGGCCTGCCCCTGCCTGGAGAGTTCTCTCCACTAAGAAGAGCTCGGTGCAGCCCTGGGGGACCCAGCCAGGCTCCCCTTGAGTCACCCAGACACTTTGCCGGTGGATGTCGGGGGAGTCCCTGGAGAGCGACTGGTGGAGTGGTGGGAGCCAGGAGCCTTTCACGTCTATCCCCGGTTCCCATCCAGGCCGGGTCCGAGTGATCTATCTAATGGATCAGCAACCCCACATCCGTATCCAGCAGATACAGGTCACGCTGCTCCGGGGATGCATCGCTGCGGGCTCCTGCCAGCTCAGCCAGATCGCTCCAGCGTCCGACCTTCGCAAGCTGCACTCGGAGAGGTTGGTCCCCTCCCTGAGGGGAGACCTAGGGTGATTCTCTACCCCCCCATTGGCAGAACGAGAGAGGGGACCTGTCTGTCAGCAGCAAGGACATTCTGCTTCCTTGGCTGCCCCATGTCTACTGCACCTCAAGCCCCGCCTCCCGCCCCATGCGCTAGAGGAGTAATGAAGGGCTTCCAACCGAGCACCTTGAAAACCTTGAGGCATCTCCAGTAGCAGGCTTTCCTCCTCCACTTCCTGCGATCCAGAGGGTTCACGGACTTGGTCAGGATCTGTAGCGTCCCCTCCTCGGAGGGGAGCAGGGGCTGGTATTCCTCCTCTGCAAGAGAGGTTGCAACAGCTGAGCTGGGTTCCTTTAGCTTCACGGACAACCGGGACCCTGCTGGAGCGACTCCCTACGTCCTATCAGGGTCTGTGACTGCAGCCACTCCCCGGGCGTCTCCTCTTCTGCCCAAAGTGTGCCCAGGGGAGCTGGGCATGAGGGACACGGGAAAACAGCCCCCAGGAAGGACGCTAAGCCATGGGCAGTGGAAAACCCATTCAGCAAGCCCCAGCCTTCCCACCGACTGATCACAAACGAGGCCGGCGGAGGCGCCATTGAAGTCGCGTAGATGGTTGCAGCCCACTCAGCCTACTCGTGCCAATGGAGATGGACAAAATAGAGCAAGTCCACACCGGCAGCCCCAGCTTTCCGGGAAAAGACCTACCGTAGTCCTCGCTGTGAGCGCTGGAGGAGCGGGAGTCCTCGTCTTCCGGGTCGGACGCACGCTCTGGGGGAGACGAGAGAAGGGGGAGGTGCGGATGGTGGAGGCGCTCGAGAGGGTGAGTGGTTTGTGGGGGACCCAAGAGGCCTGGGGGTTCCCCTGCAGGGCAGCTCCCTTACCTGGCTGGCCGGAGCCGGCAGGGGACAACCCTTCCCCCCGCTGCCTCCTGTGAATCCAGGTGCAGATCACGACGGTGAGAACGTAGAAGATGTACAGCCCGAGGCAGCCTGGCCAGAGGAGGAGAGGGGGAAATAGCATCAATGTCAGCCTCCCCCGTCCATTCAGCTCTGGGATCTCCCCTTCTGCCATCCACCCCCTTGCGCTCCCACTGATGGTGGTTGCCAAGGACTCCCTGCCCCCCCAGATCTGCCCACTGAAGGCTGGTGACTTACTCAGTGCCCCTGCCAGGGTGATCCTCCCGAAATACAGCATCGTGAAGGTCAGGAACACGGCCGCCATGTAGAAGACGGCGTCCCTGAGGAACGGCCGGGAGGCCACCGTGAAGGGCTTGAGCAGGGCGATTCCTCCGGCCACCACCGTGGTCACAAACACGCCCGCGCCTGTGAACGCGAACGGAGCCAAGTCAGCATCACTGGCAGGAGACCCACCCCCCCCCCCTCAGCTCCCTGGCCCTGAGCTGCTGGCCACCTCCTGCCGCGCTGGCAAGTCTGCGGGTGGGCAGCTGGAGAATGGAACATGCCTGGCATCAAGCCCAAGGCAGGGGGACTGGGTTGCAAAGCCACTGCTGAGTTCCTGCTGCCTCGGGGGGCCAGACCCATCAGAGCAAGGAGCTGACAGACCCGCTGACCCTACAGCACCTCCTGCTGGCCACGCCTTGCACCAGCCATGTTCTCAGAGCAGGCCAAGATGCTGGGGGCAAGGGAGAGTTGGTTAGCAGGGCACCTTGCAGGTGCTATGAAACCATCGGGCCCAGAACAGACACAGGGAAAACGCACCCCAGGAAGGAAGCTAAGCCGTGGAGGGAGGAGATGTGCAGGGAGAGGGACTGCCAAGCTGTGGCTGACCCCACTGGGGGGCCATGGGGAGGGGGACGTGCTCTTCCCTACCAAAGAGAGCGCCGATAGCCAGCCCGGCAGTCCGGGGGTCGGAGAACGCCACCACAGCACTGAAGATGTCGGGCGCGCCGTTCCCAAAGGCCAGGAAGGTGACACCATGGAGAGGAGAACGTCAAGGAAGGGCTGACACTTCACAGGCTCCAGTCTCGTCCCCTCCCTCGCTCCCATCCCGTACCAACAAGCCAGTCCTGGGCCAGCCGGGGGTTGCGGCGAGAGGACTGCTCCGCCACCTGCTCCAGCAATCAGGGTCCAGCCTGAAGACTTTCCACCGGGGGAGCACAGACTGGTCTACAGTGCAGCACACTGGACTGGGCATCAGGAGCTCCAGTTTGCCATCCCCACACTGTCACCGGCCTGCTGGGTGACCCCAGGCAAGTGACTTCTATGCCTTAGTTTCCCCTTCTGTAAAATGGGGATAATGCTGCAGCCTTCCTGTTGCAGCTCCCAGCCAGACACACATTTCCCAACGAAGGGGCGGGGACCAGAAAGTGACCCTTCCTTCGCGATCAGAGCCGCATGGCCCCTCGCTTGGCTCTATAATAGTGCAGGAGAGTCTAGAAAGCACCAGCCTAGCTCTGCTTCCAGGGCAAAACCCTCCCAGCTTCAAAGGGAGCAGAGCCAGAGTCAGACCAGCACTGAGGCCTTTTGCAAATCCCCTGCCCCCTTACACTAGCCCACGCGGAGATCTCTGAACTCTTCCCGAAGGATGGGGAACAGCAGCAAAGACCTCGTTGCACCTGGACTCCTGGAGGCCCCCCTCTCTCACTGCCCCCACTCTTGTGTACCAGCTCCTGGCTCACAGGTTTGTCCTTGGGCTAGTAGCTGGCTAGCCCAGGTCATGTTCTAATGGGCTCCCCACAAACTATCATTTCCACAGCTTGGAAAATGTATCAAACAGCTCTTGGCTTTGGCCAGCTGGCCCCTTCCAGCCCAGCCCTGGCACGAATGCCCCCTTCTCCCATAACAGAGCAGCGCCAGGGCTGGTCTCCCACTACCTCCCTTTCTTGGTCCGTTCCCAGCAAGTTTCGCTTCCTCAGGCGCTTCCCCCACGCTCTCGTGGTTGCTCTGGGTTTGAAGCCGCCCCCCTCGGTCTTCCCCACCCCCACATCTTTCTGCAGTCTGTTCCCCCAACCCCCGGGAGAGGGGTGAGCGGAAGGATACTGCCACGTTGTGGGCCAGTCGCAGATTGGTGGAGATCGCGGATAAGTTGGGGCAAAAGCTGGAGAGAAAGAAAACAAAAGTACGTAGAACAATTCACAAGTCCTGGAGCCCCCGCGGGGACCAGCCAGCCTGTGTTTAGCAGGGAGTGAACGCCAAGGCTTGGGCCAGGTTACCTGGCTCGAAACAAGGCGGTGTAGACACGGTGCTATGGAAAGTTCCTGCGCCATGGTGCATAGACTTCCCCCCCACACACTCCAATCCCAGCCTCCCTCCACCCCCAGCTCTGTCAATGCCCCTCAGTCCTACCCTGCAGCCCCCCTGCAATTGCCGCTCTGCATCTTAAGTGCAAACCACCAGCTCCCAAGGTCCTCAATGGAGCCCATCAACCTCCTCGGTCTGTGACTTCTTCGCTGAAGAGCCCACCATCTCTGCAGGGGACTCCTGAGAGAGCAGGAGCCAGACGCTGGCTCTGAAATCCCTCTCTCAGGTAGACAGAGGCACCACCACGAGGGCTGGGCCTGGGCAACGAAGCTGAGGCAGCTCTTGCCACTACTCCATCCACCGCAGGGCTGCAGCGTGTCACCACCCTGCTGGCCACTAGACCGTGTCTGTTTCTAGCCCTGCTTGGGCCTTAGCGTTGGCTAGTCAGAGCAGTGACGCTGGCCCGAGTGCGAAAGGCCGGGGGGAGTTCGCCCGCAGCACCCCCCTTCCCTCTCGGGTGAGGAACCGGGCGGGGCAGCTACTCACAACTTCTCCGCGGTCACGCCGAGGATGAGGAACAGATACAGCAGCCAGAGCGCCTGCAATAAGCCAACGGCGAGTTAGCAAAGGGCGGGACGGGGCAAAGGCCTGGGGAGTTGCCGGCCTGCAGCTCCCCAGCTCCTCTGGCCTTTTCCCTAGCCCTGCTTCACTCCCAGGACCCTTTAGGCTTCCCAGGCAGCTAGATCCCTCTCCCTCCTCAGCCAGAGGGAGACTCTTTGTGCTCCTGGCCCACTGCCCTCTTATAAGGGCCAGCCGGGCCCCAATGGAGCTGGCCACGGCTGTGCCAACCACACCCCCTCTGCTGCTTTCTCAAGCTACAGCCCTCTGCTGGGATGCTTTTAACCCCTTCAGGGTCGGGGCGGGTAACCCCTCCCTCCCCCCAGCGCGAGGATCCTTACATATAAGGTCACCGCCAGCGGCAGCAGCGCCAACGGGAAGACGCAGAAGACCCCGTCCAGGTAGTTGAGGAAGCCGCTGTCCATTTGGCAGTCCGGGTTGGTCCGGATGAAGCGGCACCACTCGGAGCGGTTCTGGGTCCGCACTTCCCAGCACTGGCAACAGAGGAGGAGTCATGAGCCGAAAGCCAGCAGGCAACTGGAGGCTTACCCTGAAAAGCAGGCTTGGGCACTCTGAGCCGGTAGGTAAATGGCTGTAGGATGTTATTTGTTGCTCCATAGCCTTATGCTCATTAAGAAGCAGCATGGCCTAGTGGGTAGAGCGCTGGCTTGCAGCTTAGGAGACTTGGGTTCTATTCCTGTCTCTGACTCTAAGCTGCTAGGTGACTTTGGGAAAGTCACTGCCTGGTTCTGTGCCTCAGTTTTCCCACCTGTAAAATGGGAACAATGATAGTGGCTTCACTCATAAAGTGCTTTGATTTCTAGGGCTGAAAAATGTTATCACAGCACACACTCTTGTTGTTTGTATTGCAGTAGCAACTCTAGGTGCTGCACAGACATTGTGAGAGGCACTCCCTGCCCTGAGGAGCACACCATCTTAACTGACTGACAAGATGATGAGGGAAAGGAAACTGAGGCATGGAGAAGGGAAGTGATTTCCCCAGGGGCACCCAGCAGCACAGGTGACAGAGCTGGTAATGTTATAGTGCCCATCACCGTGGTATCTGACGAGGCTACACTGTTCAAACAAGGAGCTGGAAATCTCCAGCCACGTTGCACCCCGGAAGTGGCAACCATATCGCTGTTGGGGAGATGAGGCTCCGGCATTTGTCTAAGAGCATGGGGTGAAAACCCCACGTTTCCCATCTTTGCTGCTGCCTGTAGAGCTGCACCTCTATGGAGAATTAGAGGTCCCCTTTTTGCCCGCTTTTGTTCAACCTAGCTACAGCCCGTGAGAACACCTCATCCCCGGGGTGGCTCAGCGGTAGTGGGGATCGAACCTGGGACCTCCGAATCTTAAACCATGAGCCTCTGCGGCTGGTATGATTTATTATTTGTATTATTGTAGCACTTAGGAGCTGTCCCAGTCAAGGATCAGGACTTCCTGGCACTAGGCGCTGTACAAACGCAGAAAGGAAACACAATCCCTGTAGGGGGACGGAGCACCACCGTGACTGGGTGTTGGTCATCCATATGCCAGAGGAAGAAAGCAGGTATGTAAGGAGGCAAGGTGTAGCCAGGTTCCCTGATATCATGTTATTTCTAGGGCAGACTGGTCCTGATGAGAATTTTTCATCCTCCGAGCCCTTCTCGGGTGGAGGAATTGCTTAAGTTCTTCCAGCATCTCTCTCACGCACGCTCGCTCTGACGGTTGTGCCAGCCAAAATACACCCAGTGTCTTTGGGGCAGCCCTTTGGGCAGCACCAGCTGGGGGCAGGGCGTGCCCCCCCCTTTGCGTGTCAGTGGAGCGTGTGACCATAGGGAATGCTGGAGCGTGCAATGCCCCTTTGGGATATGATGAGCGACTGAGGCGAAGCCAGAACGTTGACGTTGTGACATACGTGCAACCTGCCCGGCTGCTGGTGTTTTAACCACCCTGCCACCTAGAGCCTTGCTGGATTAGAAAGTCCTCAGTGGAGCCAGGCTCCTCCAGGCAAAGCTTGTTGAGAGCCTGTATCCAGCCAGAAACTCCAGCACAAAGAGAGGTGATCGGGGTGTTAACCTCCCAGCCTCATTATTCACCATTTAAATACAATGCCAGCATTCTTAATCATCTGATCTCATCTCAGAAACACCCAGGTTAGGGTTAGAGCCAAGGCCTGGCCTGACTGCATTCATACACATGGGAGCAGCCATTCACAGATTGGTTTGATTCATCCCTGAATTACAGGCTTGCTGCAGCCCTGAGGAGGGAGGGCAGAAACAAAGCCACCTGGGTCAGTCAGCACTGGGCAGAAGACCTAAAAGTGAGTCACCCCGGCGCCTGGCAGCCTGCTTTTGAAGGGTAACACTTCGCTCTTACCTAGCTCCTCCCAGCAGTAGATCCCCAACGGTTAGTATCTTTAGCCCCACTTTACAGATGGGGAAACAGCTGGCCTCCCCTTGAAAATTAGATCAACCCAGCTACCTCGCTTGGGGCAGGAGGTGGGTCATAGGTGTAAGCAGCGTTAGGTTGGCAGAAGAATTCTTTCATGGACCCAGCTATCGCCTCCAGGGGTGGAGGATTAACTACAGTGAGCGGAGCCCCCGTCCCTTCTGGGCAGGGAACATCTACACAGAAGTGCTGCAGCTATAGTGTTTCAAATGTACACAAGCCCTTAGGCACAGAGAGGGGAACTAATTTGCCCAAGGTTACCCAGCAGGTCAGAGCCAGGAATCGAATCCAGGTCTCCCATATCACAGCCCTCTAATCTACTCAGCCAGCCTGACCCTGCTGGACTTCGAACACCCGTTTAGCCCTATAAGCTATCCTCTATGGCTTTATAGAGCCCCATGAATCTTGGTGTCTTTGGCATGGAAAGGTCATGGCAGGGGGAAGTAGGGAAGACTAAAGAAAGTCCACGCCCAGTCCACTCCGCCTCATGCCCGTCACCACAGAGGAAGGACTGCACTGATTTGTTTTCAGCCGCTGAGTTAGGCTGCTCTGGGGAGGGAAGGCTGCCTACAGTCAGTCCTGAGCTAGTGCTAGATGCTAAGGAACTGAACCAAACTGGAGAGCCCAGGGTAACGGTCAGAAGCGATCAAGCACCTAGGAATTCCCATAAGTCTCAGGATGTGCGGGCATCCTTTCCAAGTCTTTCCTCAGCAGGGAGGCCAGGCTGAACACACAGTTCTCTCTATCTGTTCTGCAAGGACAGTTTCTGCTGGAGATCTTCAAAAACCAGCAAGAGGCAGCGACCATAAGGTGAGGGATGGGTTTCCCCCCATGTGCTCAGCCAGCAAGACCAAGCGTTCGCAGAATGCCATCCTGCATCAGTACAGCTTTGCAAATCGAGAGAGCTAGACTTGGATCTGGGCTTTCCTGGGGCATAAAGTCTTTGGCTAGGGCTTGGCCCTGCTTTGAGATAGGAATCAGACTGATGGGATTAAAGTTTATCTTCCTTCTATGTTAACTCCCTAGAGATTACAGCAGTGGGTGTTCTAGGAACCCCCCACGTCTAGAAACTAATGTTCCATACCCTCCAAACGCAGCATGTCACCCCAGCCTTTACAATTGCTTTTTATTACTTGCTAAAAGGAGCCTGGTTCTCTCCTGCTAATGTGGCTTTAGCAATGTCAGAAGAGTCGCTCATGATTTATAGCAGTATATGAGAGTGAAGAATCAGGAGTGTTGGAATTGATACTGTCCAATTGCAGGCAAGGCTGAGACCCAAGAGTAGAATACAGGCCTTTAGGCTCCATGGCCAATATCCAGCTCATGCCTGCAGGCCATCTACACATGACCCATGTCCTGCATCCACACAGTCTCTAACCCCCTGGGTCACAGCACCTCCCAGCCTGTCTTAACTGTACAAAAAGTTATAAGAACCCTAAAATGTTAAGTGAACCCCATAACGTCATTTCTTCAAGCGGGCTGGCTCAAATGAACTCAAATTTGGACAACTCATGCTACCCTGGATCCCACCTGAGCCAGCAATTTTCAAGACAATCCAAGTATTCAGGTGGATTTCAGCACATTTGGAAAAGTCGTGTGTGTGACAGAAAGCTAGTCTTCACTTTAACTCTCCCCCCCCCCCCCCCGCACCCCTGATAATGAAGGAACCGCGGTCACTTCCCCTTACCAGCAGTTTCAGAGCAACTTCCTGACCCAAAAAACACATGGAAAGACTGTGGTGAAAGTCCCCAGCTTGCCAAACAAGCAAAAAAAAAAAAAAAAGTACAGAATTAGCAAATTTCTGCAACTGTTTGCCCTGGATCGGGGGTGGGGGGAGGGAGCGAGGAACATCTAGCCCAGGGAGGGGCTGGATACACAGCCCCTAGAGGTCTAGACTACCTGCCCCAACCGCGGCCAGCCTGGGGAATTACAACCCTGTAATTCACGGAGATGTATTCCAGTGAGCAGGTCAATGATGGCTAACGCCAGAGCATTAATGCGCTGGTGGGAAGCGTAGCCTGTCTCAGTAGTTTCCTCTCTCTAATGCTCTAGTCAATGGCCTAATATTACATCACGCTCAAACAAATGGGTGAATGGAACTTCGGCTGGGCTGGCTGCTCCCTGGCTCTGACATCAACATGGTGAATCAGCAGGGACCGGACTGCCTGACCGAATCAGGCAGGCCAGGTAAATATGTTAATGAGCTTTGACCTGGGGCAGCTCCTCCTTCCCTCCAGACCTCTCGCTAGGGGGACTGTGGGCAGGAGCAGGTAATTCACCCTTCCCTTGTATCCTATCACTCATTTACCGGCATGAACACTGACCTCATACCTTACTAACACAGATGTGATACAGGCAGTGCCCAGTCAGTCTCCGGCCAGCTTGCTGGCCCATGACAACTTCTGGGTACAAATATCGCTCCTCCGTGTGTCTGGGAACTGCAAACGCTGCCTCGCTTCCAGCTAATCCCCCATAGTCTCAGCACAGCTGATGCACTGGGATAATAATATCAGCCCTTCTTGAATGCTTTCCACCTGTACATCTCCGAGCACTTTACAAGCAGCCCAGGTGTTCGAGCCCCTAACCCGTCACAGTACCACCGCTCTGCTCTGCTGGGGCAATTCATAGAATAGCTGGAGGGGACACATCTGGGACCACAGAGAGGGACTAGAGCAGGGGTTGCCAAACTGGGGGTTCATGAAATATTACAGAGGGTTTGCAGGGGGGGGAAGTTCCTAATGGTGGACAGAGCTGTCCCTAGGGGACCCCAGGCTGGCAGAGCTAAGCAGCTCAAAGCAAGCATCTCTGTCCCACTGAGGAGATTTCAACTTCAAGATTCCTTATAAAAAATGAAAAGGGAAGTGGATATTTTTTGCTGTTTTGGCTTCTTAGATCCCTTCATGCTGTTTCACATCTGATACTCCTGGATGAAACCTAAGAGCTTTGTCTTAGAACAGGCTTATTGCAAGTGCTACAAGCTATGACAGTGAGATCTTGGAAGCGTGTTGCCATTTTCATAATGTGTAATACAAATACTGGAATGATAAATAATAAATGGTGTGTAATAAGCATGTCACAAAAACTGATTTTATATTTCTAAGATCACTGTTTTTCTAATTTAAATATTCATTTTTAGGAGGGGATTCGTGAGACTTGACATTTTAGTGAAAGAAGTTCACGGGTTGTTTAAGTTTGGGAACTGGGGTTCCCAAAGGGGTTCATGGGTTGTTTAAGTTTGGGAACTGCTGCATTAGGGGTTATTCTCAGCTGACGCCAATGCACCACTGCTGATTTACACCAGCAGAGAATCTAGCCCTGGATCTTTAACATCCTGAGGAAGTTTTCTAGCGCTCTATCAATCTGAACTGTCCCTGTACCCAGCAATCTCAGATACTTACATCTACAGGCCTGCCCTGGCGCGGGGCAGCCCGGCTGCCATCAGACTCCCTCCAGATCTCCAGTTGGGGTGGGATTCGGCTCTCAACATCCTGCGATCCAGCGTCAGCTCCCGAAGCACCAGCCTCGCAGCTCAGCATCCAAAGCACCCCCATGATGCAGAAAGCCCTCCCGAGACTGGAGGGCCGCAGGGCCATCCTGATACAGGATCTGGGTTCACTGCACCTTGGTCTGCCCCTAAAGCCAGGCCCTCGGATTAAGGCACCTCCGTGTCTCTTCCTGGCTCAGTCGCCTCCAGCATCTGGTTTCTTGGGTGGCTGGTGAGTTTTGCAAGCTGGGACGTTGCAGCCGTTGATGGAAATGGAGAAGTAACCCAGGGGCTAGTTAAAAGTTGTGACCACTGCAGGGCCTGGGATTCTTCAAGGCCTGGCTTTCCTTGCCCAGAGCCAAAGGCCAAGACCCTAGCCTGGGCAGTGCCCCTGAACTCCGCTCTCCATCCAGCCAGGCACGACCACACCCACAGGGAAGTTGTTCGAAAAAATACCGCAGGGCCAGGCAGCCTGTCCCCCCTCTGCCCTGTCCCCACAGCAGGTCGGGGACGGTGCGGGTCCTGCCTCAACAACACCGGGAGCCTTTCAAGCCCCCAGTGGGCAGGAACCCAGCGGGCTGGACGGGGGTCGCGAGTCACAGGCCTGGCTCCCCTGCCCTGGCTCTTGGCCTTTGAAGCTGGCAGCGCCCAGGGCTCCGGCCGCTGCACCGCGGGCGCTTATATACCGGCTGCGGCAGCGCCCTGCTCCTTCCAAGGTGTCACCCAAGGCCGGGGCACCTCCGTCCTTGCTCGCAAACCGCCCGGCTCAGCGCGCCGGGGAGTAAACAGCGCAGGGGTGGGGGGAGCCCGGCTCGCCCGGCGGGGGATCCAGCCGCGACCCGGCTCGCCCGCGCTCCGGGATCAAGCCTGGGCGATTGCAACAGCTGAACCGGGCCACCCCGGCGCGGCGGACCCTGAGCCGCGGCCGCGGGGCCATAAACTTTGCAGACGCGAGCCCCCAGCCTCCCTCCGCGCAGGGAGCTTCGCTTCCCCGCCCCTGCGAGCCGGATCCGGGGCGAACCTTCGCCCCTCGCCCGCTGGCTTCCTCCCCGCGACGGGCCGGGCTAGTCGGTGTCCGGGCGGTTGATTTCCCACGGAGCAAGCAGGCCGCCTCCGCCTCTTTCTTTTTCAGCCCCGGCCAGGGCCAGCCCCTCTTAAAGAGAGAGGCGCCTTTTTAGTCCCTGGCCAGCCCGAGCTTTTCCCCTCCCCGGTGCCCCCACCCGCCCCGATCCCCCCAAAGACCGTGGGCAGAAATATTGGGGGGAGGGGGATGCATCTGGAGTTGAACCACTTTCTTCCGCCCCCTGGCCCTCTTCTAATAATAGTCACCTTCGCCCTCTCAGCCTGCTTTACAAAGCGAGGGTCAATATCACCATCCTCCTCCTATTCACGGGGAAACTGAGGCACGGAGCGGGGCACTGATGACAGCAGGTAGGCAGCCGGAGCTGGGGGTGGCATTTGAGCTGATCGAAGACGGGCAGGGAACGGTTTTCCCATCCACCTAGGTTTTTGAGAGGTTGGACATTTTTCCCATCCCCATGTGGGAGGAAATATCTCAATTGTGACTGAAAATCCCCCGCCCCCCAATAGTTGGTTCAGGTCAAAAAAATTTACAAGTACTATAATTCGTTTCCATTTTGGATCAGAAAGTTGTTTCAAACTGGACAACCGAAAAATGTGACGCAGAAAATGTTGAACCAGGACATTCCGATGATTTTGAAGCTTTTCATTTTTTCCAACATCCTTCAAGTTGAGAAATTGGTCAGACCGGACCGTTGCCGGCGAAAGGTTTTGGCCAAGTGGCTTTGCCGATGAAAAATTCCCACCCGGCTCTGGCTCTGAGCTTGCAAAGGGCCAGTGGGGCTGCTCAGGGGAGTAGTTAACACACTTGCAGAATTGCGGCCTCGCCTACTTTACCAGACCCTATTTGAATGAAACCTCACAGTAGACAGAACTGCTCAGAAGGGACTCAGAGTGAAACTCCTTCGGTAGGAAGTTCAGCTAAAAACCCAGGCTTGCTTCATTGCACTGCAAGGGGCAAATTGCAGCTCTGTTTTGAGGGAAGCTGTGCAAGGAAAAGTCTGGTCACCCACTACCCCTACAAGCGAATCAGGAGGGCTTGCTTAGAAGATGATTGAAAGCTACACAGCCATGATCAAGCCACAGTCAAACCCTTGAGAGTCCCGGCTTTATTAGCCCGATCATGGGCGTCCAGTGAGGCCCCGTCTACGCGACGGCTTTTAACGGCTTTGCATCCAGGATCCATTCTTGATGCAGTGCCAGCGGAGGGGGGCCTAGGAGGACTCCACCACAGCACAAGGTAGGGCCGTTATAGTGGAGCATCTATCCTCCAGCGTGATTGAAATGCCTGAGGCCTCAGCCCACCCCAGCTTGCCCAAGCACGGTAGGTGGCTGCCTCTACATGTGTATACACCAGTATATGCAGGACATTCCCCCAATTATTTGTAGGAATCCCAGAGGCGGCCCAGGGCCCCATTGTGCAAGGCGCTGTACATAGAGATCGAGACAGCTTTGTAGAGCTATAGGAGGGGCTGCTAAGCTGTGGCATATGTGTGGTGTCCAGGACCCACTCTGGGTTAGACGTGCTTGAACGAGATCCTCTTTCTTCAGCGATGCCGTTCCCAGGCCTCTGTATAACAGAACAGGGGCTTCGGCAGCACCCTTCCCCCATTTCCTGGCTGGGAAACTAAACCGCAGTTCCCAAGACCCCCGTGTGAAATAGGAAGGAAGATATGGCATGACTCATTGACATGCACTCCCCAGGTCTTGGAAAGACGGCCTAAAAACACCCCCCACGTGAGAGTGTCTTCGTGTAAAGGGCAGGTGGTGGGGGGATGGGGGGGTAACGCCAAGTGACAGGCAAGCTCCTCCGTAATCCGTGCCCTTGTCATGCCAATAAAGTTACTGACAATAGAGCCCGTCTGTGAGTCAGCCTTGGCTCCCATGCTACTGACCTTCTTATTCCCCCCCGGGAGCCCGACACTCCTTTCTCCCTTCGGCCAGTTTCCTGAGCTCCCCAGCGGCCTTCAGCGTGTGGAATTTTCCCCTGGCTTGCTTTGCTCTGGGTGAAGGGCTCTCTGCTTCTGGCTCTGCAGAGGGTGGGGCTGCCCTGGTTTCTTTCTCCGCGGGACAGCCTGTCCGAACTAGAGTGGGGAGAAGGGTTGTGATTAGGGGCTGCTGTCGCCGGGTCACTAATTCGTACCTGTCCCTATCCCCCTCCACACAATGCCCTCATTTTCCCAGGTCTAGGGGACATTGAAAGGGGGCGGCTCTGAGTCCACCAGTGCATATCACAGCTTGCAGAGACTTTGCCTGTCTGCATGAGGGTTTGTGTCAGTGTAGCTACACTGGAGCGGCTCCCTGGTTGGTTGTGTGGCCCCTTTGACTGTCACACAGCCAGCAATCCAAAGACCTGTTTCCAGCTGGAACCAGGTCAGCAACACATCCCTGCCACGTCCCGCTCTTCCAGCCGCAAACCTCCGGGGGGCTGAAATGAGCCTCCGTGACAGTCCCATGCAGGATACACCTGCGCCGGGTGCAGCCACTGGAGGGGGGGCGTCCACCCATTGGTTAAACCCACCCAAGTGCCCACTCAACCCATCATGTGTGATGCGTCCCTGAGGATGGCACGTGGAGCTTACCCAGAGCCTTCCAGGACGATCTGAGATGATCCCAATGTTGGCTCTGAAGTTCTTATGCATCAAGACTGACAGAGTGGCCCACACCGGGAAGAAGTATTTCCCAGCAGCTGGAGCAGGGGACAGAAAGTCAGGACACCTGGGTTCCATTCCTACCTCTGGGGAGCAGCAGCAACCCCAAGGGATTGGAACAAAGCTGACGGGCCTGGTGATGGGAAGGGGCCATCACAGATTGTGTCTTCAGCCCCAATCTAGAGCAAATGGGTGGAGCTGGGGCAGAGGTGCTATTCACTAATTGTTCATGACTATTATTGATGTCAGATCTATAGGCCCCAGTTACATTGTGCTAGGCGCTGGACAGACAGAGGACGAAGAAGACAGCTCACATGGAGAGTCCCAGGTTTCTGGGAGCGCCATACATCAGGTCCTGAGACCTGACGGTGAGGTTTCTGGCAAGGTCCGCATTGCATTGATATCCACACGGCAGCCACCAACACCTTCTCCGGTCGTGCACCGGGCCCAGCATAAATTCCAGGAGGGTTTTGCATGAAAGGGCACAATCTAAGCCCTGGTTGCTGGCTACTCTGCTTCGTGGGCTACCCTCAGCCCCGTGATAGCTGACCCCTTGGAGAGCATGATCTCGGGATCTTACACACTGCACTGCTTAGGCCATGCCTAACAAACAAGAGGGCACGTGACGATGCCTGTAGAGACCTTTGCTTTAGAACGGCCCATAGCAAGTATTGGACCCAGCCGTCTAGCTCCTGTTCAGGGGGCACAGGTTGCGAGGGGGTGGCATGTTTTTTAGGAGCTGATTCACCCCAAAAGGCACCTTCTTTTTCTTCCGCACAACAAGGCAGAAGGTCTTCAGCCAAAGGCACCCGTTCACGGAGCTTCCAGCAAGAGGCGCTGCAGTCATCTCTGGGCCCTGCCCTTCTTCCCTTGGGAACCAGTCTGGGAAGGAAATCGTCCCCCACAATTGATTCTCCTGCATTGCTAGCGTGAGGAGTCTGTGCTTGGCTTTGATTTTGTGCTTCCTGCTTCCTCCCCCTCCCGGTGCTCCTGGGACAACATCAATCAGATAAGAGCCCTCTCAGCCCAGCCAAGGGAGCTGATATTGGGAAAACAGAAGCCTGGGTGTTGGTGACATAAGAGCCTTAAGAGCTTAAAAGGTCAATTTTCCACCTTGTTCAATTGCCACTAAAATCACATGCCTTTAAGAGGGGAAAAATATGCTTTTAACTGAGCAAAGAATGAACCCAGTCACCCTGGGGCACTGGGTTTGTTGTGCTCAGGAAAGTTACAAACGCCTTTGCCCTACAGATCAAGCCTCCTTGAGAGCTCAGAACTGCAAAACTGTGCCCATCAGAGCGATCTTGGGGCAAAATCTCCAACCACAGACCTGATTTCAAAGCAACACCCTTTGTTCCGTGCCAGGGGCATCCCGATGCAATGTCAGGAAAGCTTCCTCCACGCTGTGCAGTTCTCACCCCGGGGAAGGCATACAGGTTCCGATTCACCCGTTGGGCAATAATATTTCCTGCTCATGGGCAGCTGGATTGGGACTTAGGACACCCGGTTCTAGTGCCACTGACACAAGCCATTTGCCCCTCTGTGGGCCTGGCTGTTTCCTCTCCCTCCTGTCTGACTTGTCTTTTTAGACTGTAAGGGCTCCAGGACAGGGATTGTCCCTCGCTGTCTGCTTGCCTAGCATGGTGGGATTCAGATTTTAAATGGGCCTTTAGGAGCTTCTGGAATAGAAATAACAAATACTAATAAGGCTCATTAAAAATAGGCTAGCAGGCCTGAGGCAGCAGGATATGATCTAGGAGTCTGAGGATAACTGGAGTTGAACTAGAGATTCTCAACCAGGGGGACACAGAGATCTTCCAGGGGTGCATCAACTCATCTAGATATGTGCCTAGTTTTACACCAGGCTACAGAAAAAGCACTAGCGCAGTTAATACATACTAAAATTTCATATAGACAGTGGCTTGTTTATATGGCTCTGTATACTATACATTGAAATGTAAGTACAATACTTTTATTTCAATTTTATAATTACTATTTTATAGTATTCCTGTGTGCTATCCCAGCTCTGCTTGTTTAATAACTTAAGGCATTTTTATTACTTTATATTAACTTTATTTTAAGACTTTGCTATGTGGTAATAAGGAAAGCCCGTGTTTCAACTATTAGTTAGTGGTTAGGATTAGAAGCAGAGTCTGCATTTTTGTTGCTTAGCAACCATATCCGTTAAGAAAGTTTGGAGTAATTCCACCTGTTGCATTTCCGAAGGGTTAAAATAATTAATTCACGCTTTTTTACCTTGTTTTCTCTTTGTTTGTTGTTTTGTTCCGTTTTCAATTGCTTTATATTTTGGAGGGTTTTGTAAAACCTGTACCTTTAAACTTTTAAAAGAAAGAGAGAGAGAGACAGAGAGAGCAGGAGGATGCAGAGCAAGCTAGGAAGGTAGGGAGACCTGAGCCAAGAGAGATTAACTGTATTAAGGTATGTTAAAATACAGGCAGCAGCAGGGAACTTAGCAAACTGAGAGAGGATATAAAGGAAAACTTAACCTGTAACATCTGAGAAAGAAGGGTCTATATTTAGCTGTGAACGTGGAGTGTGGTTCCATGGGTCAAAGCAATTTGGAAGTCACACCCTGGGGCGTTATAGCACTCGTGTGCCTGTGACACATTTGTATTTTTATGTCTGATTTTGTAAGCAAATCGTTTTGAAGTGAGGTGAAAGGTGGGGGAACGCAAGGCAAATCAGACTCCTGAAATGAGGACAGTAGACAAGGCTGAGAGCCACTGAACTGGAGGGTTAGGAAAGCAAGGTCTTAAAGGGCCAGTTTATTTCCAAGGGACCCCCCTGCGGCCAGGGAGAGGGGCGGAGGCCTCCATGCCTTCTTTGGCTTCTCTCACAAAAGCCTGACATGTTTTGTTTTGACCAGGGCAGCTCCCAGAGCCAAGGCCTGCTGGAGCAGGCGGCGTTTGCACTGAGTCCATCCGGCCGAGGGCCCTGGAAACCACAGCTCAGGTGCATCTGAGTCCCAGAGCCAAGGTCACAATCGTTGGTTGTTCTTTCATTTCGCCACTGCTCTTTGAGCCCCTAGGGGGTGCCGGGGTCCAGGGGCGGGGCAGCCAATCAGCTGCGGGAGGCTGTGCCTCCCCAAATAGCCCTGCATGACTCTGCCCATGCTCCTCCCCAAAGCCCCCTCCTGCTCGCCCTTGGCCCCAGCCCAGGCAAGCTGCTCCCCTCGGGGCCGGATTAACTCTCCTGTGGGCCCACGGCTATTCGATGATGTGGGGCCCCTGTCCTAGGCTGGGGTAACGGGTGAGGGTGCAGGAGTGGGACAAGGGGTTGGCCCTTACCTTGGGTGGCTCCTGAAACTGACCAGCACACCTCTCTGGCAGAGGCTCCTAGGGGGCAGTCAGGGGGTCTTTGCGCTCTGTGCTTGGGGGGGACAGGGGGCACTGGGACTGGGTGGGGCTGGCCGCCCTGTGCTCAGGGACTGGGAGGGGGCCATGCGCTGCTCTCTCTGTGCTCGGGGGCTGTGTGGACCTCGTGTCGCCTGGTGCTCCAAGACTGGGGCGATAGGGTGGGGGGGCTGGCGACCATGGAGCTGGGGGCTCCAGGCTCCAGTGGGGAAAGAGGGTGGGGTTGCGGGGGGCAGGGCCTGGTGAGAACTAGCCTCCCCCAGCTGGTGGTTCACCCGCCGCCCATGCTGGGGTTACGTTTTGAAGCTTTCTCCACAACCACAAGGGCCAGAAACTTCCTTTTGTCTTTAAGAACGAAGGCTGAAATCATCACCCTTCCACGTGACTCCAGGAGCTGGGGCTTTAAGGAAAACAATCATGATCCTGAGACTTGTGACCAAAGCAGGAGAGTTGGCAACACTCGCACCCGGTTCCCCTGCCGCAGAGAGACAGGGTGAGTGAGGTCATAGCTTTTATTGGGCCAGCTTGTGTTGGTGAGAGACAAGCTTCGGAGTTACAGAGACAGAACTCGGGAAAACCAGCTCAGAGTGTCACAGCTAAATACAAGTGAAACCGTAGTTCATACACATTTCGAGGGACCATTCAAGATAAAGCGTCCCATTAGCACCCCCATGGTAGGGAGAAAAGTACGGGTGGGGAGAAGCCGCTGGGAGGGGGGTTGTTAGTGGGGTACAGATTGTCCTAATACGCCAGAAATCCAGTGTTTCTATTGGAGCCGTGCTCTGTAGTGGCTAGAAAAGTTATGAATTTAAGCTCCCCAGCTCGTCTTGTGCGGGTTTCCTTTGGGGAGGCGGACTGATAGGTCAGATGTAGAGTGGTCGCTTTGGGGAAAACGTGTCCCCCCCACAAGGTGAGAGGGGAAGGGACATGAGAACAGTTTTCAAGGCTCTTACTAGGAGGAGGGAGAAAAATTGTTCTTAACCTCTGAGGCTAGAACCAGAAGCAGGGGGCTTAAATTGCAGCAAGGGCGGTTTCGGTTGGACATTAGGACAAACTTCCTGCCAGCGTGGTGAAGCACTGGAATAAGTTGCCTAGGGAGGAGGTGGCATCTCCATCACTGGGGATTTTTGAGAGCAGGTTGGACAAACACCAGACAGGGATGGTCTAGATCATCCTTAGTCCTGCCATGAATGCAGGGACTGGACTAGGTGACCTCTCCAGGTCCCTTCCAGCCCTGGGATTCAATGTGTCTGTCTTTTATCATTTCCCTGCGTGGGTTCATTCCAGAGCATCCTGACTCTCTGGTTTCACCAGCCCCGTGTCACTGGGGCGCTGGGTGAGGGACCCCGCCGGTTGGGGTCCCCTGAGAGGTGCTAAGAGGGAGGGGGGTGGCTCATTGGGGAGATGGCTGCGGGGTTTGCATCGGTTCTGGCAGGGCCGGGTGCTGTTTTGCGCTGGGGTGTCCTGATCTGGGGGGAGCTTGTCTGGAGGCCAGGAGAGGAGGCTGGGGGGTCCCCGGGGAGGACACCCGCCCTGGGGCCCAGGCCCTGGAAGAAGGTGCCTGGGGGTGAGTGCAGCCTGCCGGCTTCACCCCGCCCTGCCTGGTGCCGGCGTCTCCAGCGCTCGCCCAGGGCGCAGCTCGGAAGGGGCCGGGCGGCTTCCAGAGGGACCCGCCCACGGCGCCCCTGTCACCGCCCGTGCGCTGCGGAGCGGAGCGGCAGGGCCCTGCGCCGCCGGGGCTGCGGCGATGAACGGCTGGGGCTGCCGGGCCGCCGCCCCCATGGCCCCGCTGCTGGTGCCGCTGCTCCTGAGCCTCCTGTCTCCCGCCCGGCCCCTGCCCCGCGCCGGGCCCGAGACGCGCCGCAGCTCGGTGCTGCTGGATCCCGCCTCGGGCCGGCTGCGGGTCGTGCAGGGCTGGGACCCCGCCGCCGTCGCCTTGGCCAATCTCACCGACCGGATCCAGGGCACCGGGTAGGTGGGCCCCGATCCTGAGCCGGGCCCGCTCCGGCTGATCCCGGGGCGAGCGAGCCGGGGTCCCCGTTGCCGGGGGGGCTCGCCCCCTTTGACGGGACCCCTGGCCGCGCTCGAGGCTGGGGCGAGGGTCGGGTCCTGGAGCTGCCCTGCCTGGGTGAGTTTCTCCGGCCCTCTTCCATCCCCCTCCCCTTGCAAGGCCCTGGGCTCGCAAAACCGTCCGTCACCGAGATCTAACTGTCTCTCCTCCTCCTCCTCCTTTCGCTTCTGCTTTTCAGCGACGCCGGAGCGTCCCCAACCCAATCATAAAGTGGCCCATCTCTGCCACTTCAGGCCTGTTTACACCACCGTCCCGCAGCCAGGGGCCTTTGGGTCCAGCCCCGGGCGCATTTGATTTCGTTTTCCAGGGGGGTTATTGCATTCCGCTTGTTGCAAAGCCCTTTGCCAATTGCTGGCGTAAGGAGAAGCCCCCCCTTGCCGTTACAGGAGGAGTGTGGCCTTTGTACCGTCTGTGCAGTGCCACCCTTGAGATCGCTCGCTGGAGCGACTGGCTGGCGTGGGGCGGGCGGTGGGTTTGGCTGGCCGCCCCAGTCCAGTGCCCAGATCCCTTGCGCCGGATCCCTCAGGGTTTATGCTCACTCCGCTAGGTCACCCTGCTGCCTTCGGCGCACAGGCTGGAGGCACGACCGTCCACCTGGAGTGGGAAGCACTCTGCCAGCTGCGGTGCGGGGAAGGTCTCACGGGCACTTTCCAGCCGTGTGCAAGCTTACATGGGGGCGTGCACGTCTCTCTGCCGTGCTCATGAATGGGACGCTGTCGAGTGGCTTTTCTGCCTTGTGTTTTAGACGTTGTTACTCCCCTGGCCCTAGCACTAAGCGGCTCCAGTTAGGATGGAACCTGTCTTGGACCTTAATGCTGCTGCCCATCACCATGATATCAGAGCATCAGCCATAGAGGGCCTGGAGCCCCGCTGAGCTGGTGCTGTACAAACACGTTAAACCACAGCCCCTGCCCTGAAAAGCTTATGACCGGGATGGCCTCTGTCCCCTAACTGCCTCCCGGGACTCCCTGCCCGTTATCCGACCCCCTGCCCTTTTTCCCTAAATTTGAAATAAGTGATGACTGGAAAGAAGCAGCCACTTTCTTGGTATGATCATTGCTCTCAAAACTTTGGTTCTGCTTATGTCCGTGTCAGACTCCTGTTGCTTCATAGTGCCCCTTATTCAGGGAACTTCTGTCGTTCCAGCCCCACATCGTCTGGCAGGTGAAATGATCTGGTATTGCTGGCAGGCTAGGAAATTAAGAGACTCATCTTAGGACAGCGCTGACGTGACTTGTCCTCTGCTGATGGAGTCTGGATGCCCCGGGTTTTGGGCAAGCATCCCTAATTAGCCACGGGTGTTTGTCTGAAATGCATTACGGGGCATCAGCTAGCGGAGCAGAGCCGTGGTTCGAGTCTAGCAAAGCAGCAGGCTGCGGACAATAAATGCCCCTTCTGCCCTTCAGTGCAATTAGCAATGTTACGGAGGCCAGAGAGGACTTCTTATCTCTGGGTCAGGTCGTACATGCTGGGCAGTCCCCTCTCCCAGCTCCAGAGCTGGCCCGGAGAGCAATAAATAGCTGCATTTCACTAGCTCACCCCAGGGCTGTCATATGTGGTATTTTCCTTAACGCTGTGTAGCAGAAATGGTTGTTATGCTTTACCGTGCGCGCGTAAAGAGCAGTCTCTCTGTATCTCAGTAGTGGTGGCTTATTTCAGATTTGAGCCAAACAATAAACATAGTCTCTTCAGATGAGAGAACAGTCCATGGTGCTAATCCCAGGTATTCGGAAGTCCTGTCAAACCCTCCAAAAGTCATGAGAGGAGTGTAAAAAATCATGAGATTTACACACACAAAAATAACTGTAGGGTTCTTTGTATTTGTCTTCTAGTGTTGTAAATCTCGAGGCTGTCACATTTTCAAGGTTTTCTCTGCAACCGTGAGACCTAGAAACTTGCCTTTAAAAAAAATAAAATAAAGCTGAGAGTCTTGTGATCCCGTGACTCCAGGAGTTCGGGCTTCACAAAAAGCACCCAGCGTTGTCGGAGTTGGCCCCGCTGCATTTGTTGCTCCCTCTGGAATTGTCTCCCAGCAGCAGCCACTCGGCCGTGTTTAGATGTTGTGGTGATGTACCTAGGTCAGCTGGAAGAAGGAGGTTTGGCTGCTGGTTCTGGCATTCAGGCCTGGTTTGCTGTGTGGTCAAGCCGCTTCTGTGTACTTAGTCCTGGAGGGGTTACCAGTTTGAAGGACTTAGTACAATGCATTACTGGTGCTATCAAGTCACCCCTCTGGGATCCTGCTTCGTTACCATTTGGGGTTGACTCTAGCACCAGTAGGGGGAAGCTCACAGTGCTGGCGCCCTTGCCGTACCTGGCCTAGGCACCCTACGTCTCCAGGGCCGCCCGGCTGGCACCAGCGCCGTTTCTCTTATAAATAAATAACTCGCTCTCCTTTTCCATGGATGGGAGCCCATTAGCCAGCTGCAGTGGAGCAGTGCGTTATCTCGGTGTGACTGTCTGTCTGCCTGAACCAGTCGGAGTTGCCGGTGCCCTTCTGCGCTGGCCTTGGGTTTTGCTTACTGATCTCAACGAGGCTGACTCCTGGCCCTATTCTGCAGGCTGGGGTGAGAGGCAGGAGGCTGGAAATGGGCCGGTTTCTCCTGGCAAAGTGATCAGACGAGCTGGGGGGTGGGGTGGGAAGGTGCCTTCCGCTCTCCTAAGTGACCCAGTAGCTCTGTGAATACTGAACATCTCAGGGGCTACTGGCCGGTGGGGTCCACCCGGGACCTATCCGGGGGCTGGGGAACTGTGCTGCAAAGGGGTGGCTATGAGACCCTACCTGAGCCAAAGGCCCTGCCCCCTCTGCGGGCCTCTGTTCACTGCTAATCCTCCACATCTCACCTCCTAGGGATTGCGGGGGAGGGGCGAGCGGGGAGGTTGAATTAGCAAAGGTGTGTACAAGTGCAAAGCACTGTGTGTAGAAGACCCTGCTGTGCTGGCTGCCACGGCCAATACCTGTGTAAGGGACCATGATTGTGCAAAAACCACGAGGAGTCCTTGTGGCACCTTAGAGACTAACACATTTATTTGGGCATCAGCTTTTGTAGGGCTAGAACCCACTTCATCAGATGCATGGAGTGGAACATACAGGAGCAGATATAAATCCATGCAAAGATGGGCGTTGCCTTACCCAGTGTGAGGTCAGTCTAACGAGACAATTCAATTAACAGGAGGATACCAAGGGAGGACAAATAACACATTGTAGTAGTAATGAGGGTGGCCCGTTTCAAACAGCTGACAAGAAGGTGTGAGTAACAGTAGGGGGAAATTAGGTTTAGGTTGTATAAAGGGCTCCTTTAAGGGAGAGCAGGAGCGTGTCTGGTCCCCCATCCTCTTTCTTTTGCCCTTGATGTCCTCCTTATGGAGGAAGACCCCGGTAAGCACCTCCCCTGGCTCTGGGGTGTCTTTCGCCCTCGGCTGTGTGGTGGCAGAGGGATTCCTGGGAGCAAGTCCAGATAAAGCAAACAAGAAGCAAAGCACAGAAAGGTCCCGGGAGTGGTTTGCTTTGTCTGCCTGGAGTCTTTATCTGAAGGACACTTCAGATAAAGACACACACACACACACACACACACACACACACACACACACACGGAGGGGGTGCATTGCCCTGGGCTTCATGGGGACTTTCCATTGTGCGGGATCTTCCTCTCGTTCACTCGCTGTGCTCTGTGCTTGGCGCAGATGGTCCTTCCTGGAGTTGGCCACCAGCGAGAAGTACAATGACAGCCTGCAGGCCTATGCTGCGGGACTGGCGGAAGCCGCTGTGTCTGAGCAGGTAAATGCTGGTGCCTGGTAGGGGATCGTCAGACCCGCAGAGCCTGGAACTCTGCTAGGGTTGCTCTGTACAGCCCCTGATGTCCCAGCCTGGGCTCTCCCCACTCTGCTAGGCCACTGCGCCTCAGTCTAGACTCAGGCCCAGTTTAGCCCCTTCCTGGGCCTCTCCGATCAGCTCCCTTGTGCCCAGCAGGGGCGAGGCTGAGATTCTGCAGCTCGTTTCACTTGTGAGCTAAGCTTGGCCTAGTCTGAAGCCTGCATAAATGCAGGGTGGCTGGGTTGCCTCTGTGCGCTCCTAGGCCTCCTTCCACCCTGTTCGGCTTGTCCCTGGCTCTCCAGCCAGCCAACGGGAGATGCCTTAGCGAGGAAAGCCTGGCTTTGCCCAGAGGTGATAGAGAACCAGCCCCTCACTCAAGAAGGCTGGGCCTTCAGATGGGCCTGCCCCATTTTTACACTGTGCCCCTTCTTCCTCCAGCTCATCTACATGCACTGGATGAACACCATGGTGGGCTACTGCGGCCCCTTTAAATACCAGACTGACTACTGCGAGAAGCTGAAGAGCTACATAGAGACCAACCTGGCCTGGATGCAGGAGCAGATGGAGACCGGAGAAGATCCGGAGTACTGGTACCAGGTGGGGTGAGCTATGGGGTGAGCAGCACCTGTCATGTATATGGGTGTGCTGGCCGCGGTGGGAAAAGGACAAGTTCTTTGGGCCCAGCGCTGGAGTCTGAGACGCCAATTCCCACCGCTCTCCTATAGGGGCCCCAGGCCAGGCATGTGAAAACCTGGGCGTTGCTCGACTTTAAATACAAAGGGAAGCCAGGAACTGGAAGTCCCTTGGTACCATGAGCAGCAAAACTGGATCCCCGGGCCATTAAAGGCGCCCCAGCTCTGTAAGCAAGTGTAGGACTGAAGTTAACCCAGGTGTCCTGGCCAAATTCCAGCTGCGGGGAGTAGTTCTGTCCTTCGTCCCTCTGTCCTCTTTGCAGCGGCAGTTGGGGACGTTCCTCCTGGCTTCCCCGCCGATGGGGCGTTATCTGAGTTGTTCTGAATGTGCCCGAGGGTGGAGCCATAGAGTGCTGGGTCCGTCGCTGAGTTCTTGGTCCCTTGACTGGCAGAGCCCTTCGTATGGGTGGGAGAGCTGCTCCCCGCCTGGCTCTGGGAGTCTCCGGCGGGGCTGGGGGAGAGGTTCGGGGCAGAGCCACCTCACAGGCGGCGCACGCGTCAGCTGGAGCCCCTGAGATCTACGGGGGTGAGAGCTCAGCCCCTGGCCTGCTCACCGGTCCCTGCGCGGGGCGGGTCTCATCATGTGCCTGTCCCTCCCCCGACAGGTGCGCCTGGCTCTCCTGCAGCTCAAGGGCCTGGAGGACGGGTATAACGGGCGAGTGGCTTTCCCCACCGGACGGTTCTCGGTCGCGCCCTTTGGCTTCCTGTAAGTCCCTTTGAGTGGGAGGCAGGAGCCGGGTGACTGGACTTAACCCTTGCGAGCCTGGCTGCTGTCAGGAGCAAAGGGGAGCTGGAGAGATGGGATGGAGTGAATGGGGCAACTCCGGTGCGGTGGGGCTGGGGGAAGCAGATGGGCGTTGGCCTGGTATGTGCTCAGCAGCTGCCGGTGGCGGTAGGGAGGAGCTGGGGCTGCGTCCCATAGGCATGTAGGCCTTAGGGACCTATTATTATCCGCATTGTGTAGAGGGAAACTGAGGCACAGAGAGGCGCTGTCATTTGGTCGTATAGTGAGTTGGCAACGGCACGGGGAGTAGAACCAGGAGCTCTGACCTGAGCCCTAGGGGGTCCTGGTTGGACGTGGGGACTTGTCGCTGTACCCCCTGTCTCTGCAGAACCCCCACCCCGCATCTGCTTAGCTTGCTGACCAGCCAATGTGCCTTGGTGCTCGTCAGCCTTGCAGAGCCAGGGTCGTTGTGGAAGAGCAAGGCCAGATTTGCTTCTGCCTCGTGTATCGCTTGCTGGGGTCTGAAGGCAGGCCCCCTCCTGGTCAGCCCATCTCTGTGCCTCAGTTTCTCCCTCTGTAAACCAGGGAGCGGGGTTGCCTCCTCCCAAGGTGCTGAGAACTCCTTAACGTTTGCATGGCGCCTTGGTGACGTCTCTGGGCCAACACGCCAACACGGAGAGCCCCTCCCATTTTAATTAAAACATAATGCAGTCCAGCAGCTGCTTAGACCACCTCTGGCTGGACCCTCTTAGCCCTTCCTACCCACAATGCATTTAGGCCCACGCAGCAGGGCTGAGCTCTCCCAGATACATATATGCTCCCAGCCCTGGGCTCTAACACTACCATTGCTTCATTAGCTCCTGGGCTGAGGCGAGACCTGAGTCACTGAAGCCAAAGGTCGGGAGTTCCGCCCCCCATGCCCTGTGTCTGCATTTGCCTCAACCTACTGTTTTATGACGGTCACTAGGGCATGCATCTTATCCAGGATCAGATAAGGGAGTCCTGGCTGCTGGAGAAGAACCGTGGGGACAACGGGATCATTACACCATTGCATGCAAATGGCCAGGACCAGGAGGGTGGAGTTCCCTGCTTCTTCCAACCCGGGGAGTGGGCCCAACTGGGGTTTTGGCCAAGGTGAGGGTAGGTCGTCCGAGGGTCTGCTCTGCTTTGGCAAATCCAGGGGCCTCTGTCTCAGCGGCCGGGGATTGTTCTGAGCCCGCGGGTCTCTGTTTCCTCCCCTCCAGCTTGTTCCAGCTGGGTGGGGACCTGGAAGACCTGGAATCGGTGTTGAACAGAACGGAAAGCCGGCACGCGCTGGGCTCGGGGTCTTGCTCCGCGCTCCTCAAGCTGCTGCCGGGGAACCAGGAGCTCTTGGTCTCCCATGACACCTGGAACGCTTACCAGTCCATGCTGCGCATCGTCAAGAAGTACACGCTGCCCTTCCGGACCTCGGCCCACGGTGCGTGAGGCGGGTCAAGGCCTGGGAGATCGCCGAGTGGACCCGTGCCAGGATCGGTGCTCCTTAGCCCCGGAGCAGGAGGAGGGAGGGCAGGGCGAGGGGGTGACCAGACGGTAGCTGTGAGCCTGTATCCGCCACCAGGGAGCGGGATTGCTGGCTGGCCTGTGGGGAGGGCGAGAGGGGTAGCCACCAGACTGGGCCCACAAAGATGCTGTGTAAGTCTCCCTGCTCCTTAGGGAAAGAGAGAGAAGGGTCCCGCTCCCCCTGCCGCTGGATCTTGCCGCCACCCTGGGGCGGAGTTTTGCTACAGGAAGCCGGCAGGGCCCGGCTCTGGAGGGGATGGGGCATGGCGGCTGCGTCCCTGATGGCTCCCTTCCGTCTGCTCCCCCAGGTGACGACATGATCTCGGGGCGCGTCCAGACGTTCTCGTCCTATCCCGGCACCATCTTCTCGGGAGACGACTTCTACATCTTGAGCAGCGGCTTGGTGAGCAGCTGCTGTCTGGGTCCTCCTGCCCTGCCTCTCCCTGCCATGGTCCAGCTGTCCCTGGGTTCTGCCCCATTGCTGCCTTGGGATTCAAGGGGGCCCTGGGTCACTGTCTACCCCAGGAATCCTATCCTCTCTGCCTATCTACTGCCCTACTGCGGCACTCGTCACATGAGCAATGGGGCAGGTCGCTCCTCCAGCTCTGCCTGGGTCCCTCCCCTGTCCCCTGGCCAGGAGCCCAGGTCTGGCCTCTGGTAGGTCCCAGGCCCCTTTCCCTGGATTCGCTTATGACTCTGTTCCGTCCCGTGCAGGTGACTTTGGAAACCACCATCGGGAACAGCAATGCAGCCTTGTGGAAGTACATCCATCCAGAAGAGAGTGTCCTAGAGTGGCTGAGAAATATAGTGGCCAACCGGCTAGCCAGGAGCGGGGCCGAGTGGGCTGCCATCTTCCGGCAGTTCAACAGTGGCACGTAAGTCGACGAGCAGTCATCCAGACCCTCTTGTCGTGTTCCCCTCGCTCCTCTCCCCTCCGGCAGCGATGGGATGGGTGAGATCAGTCGAGCAGGACGATCTAACCCAGAGGTGGGCAAACTACGGCCCGTGGGCCACAGCCAGCCTGCGAGACCATTCTGCCTGGCCCCTGAGTTCCTGGCAGGGGAGGCTACCCCCGGCCCCTCCCCTGCTATCCCCCTGCCCTGCATCCTCAGTATGCTGCACTGCCAGCGCTCTGGCC
>ML677361.1:217919-276025 GCA_007922305.1 Dermatemys mawii
GGGCAGGGGGTCTCAGTGGTTAGGGAACAAGGAGGGTTGGATAGGGCGTGGAAGTCCTGGGGAGGCTGTCAGGGGGCGGGGGTGTGGATAGGGGTTGGGGCAGTCAGGGGACAGGGAGCGGTGAGGGGGTTGGATGGAGCAGAGGTTCTGGGGGGACGGTCAGGAGATAGAGAGTGGGGAGGCGTGGTTGGTTGGGATCCTAGGGGATGGTTAGGAGTAGGGGATCCTGGAAGGGAGTGGTCAGGGGACAAGGAGCAGGGTGGGTTGGATGGGTTGGTGGTTCTTAGGGGGGCGGGAAGTGGGAGGGGTCCAGCCTTCCCTACCCGGCCTGCCATACAATTTCGCAATGCCGACGTGGCTCTCAGGCCAAAAAGTTTGCCCACCCCTGATCCAACCTCTCACTGATGCCAGGTTATTGCCCAAGGCACTCTGTGGTGAAGGCACAATATCATGGGGCATCTCGTGACCTTGTGACACGCCTTAGCCATGTGGTGTTGTGTGTCATGCAACGTGCCAAAATTTAACACGTTAACTGATGTCAGAGACACTGAGACCAAGCAGCAAACTTTAGAGGCTTCTAATCTGTGGCTGGTCTCTGTGCCCACTGCTGGGCGGAATTATTGTTACTCGTCGTTGTTACTCTAATGCCTAGAAACCAGCCAAGATCAGGGCCCCTTGTGCCATGTGCTATACATACACAGGAGCAGACAGTCCTTGCCATGAAGAATTTACACGCTAAATAGCCAAGATCGATCAAGGGTAGGGGAAAGGCACAGTACACTGGAGCTGTTCAGCTGTGTGTCATAGAACCTGTACTGCTAAGGGAGTCTCCCCTCTTATGCAGATAAAAGGGACTTCTGGTTTTGAAGGAGGAGGACCTCAGTGGCTTTGGAACTCAGCCTCTGCGAGGTGGCCCAGGAACAATCAGGAGGTCCTAGGTCACTGTGGATTTGTAACAATAATTGGGGCAGTTTGCTCGGCTCTGGGCCACCTGGGCTGCTGCAGGCATTGCTTATGGAAAACTCCTTCTGCCATCTCTGCAGTTTGTTCTGAAGCCAGCCCCAAACAATGACCTGACGTGGCGAGGGGATGAGAAGTGGGGGTGGATGAGTGGAAATACCAGAATAGGAGGGAATCGAGTGATCCATCCTCTGACGTCCAGTCCCAACTTCTGGCAGTTCGAGGCTTAGGGATACCCAGAGTAAGGGGCTGTGCCCTTGACTGCCTTGGCTAACAGCCATTGGTGGATCTCTCTTCCATACACTTGTCTGACCCTTTTTTGAACTCCGTTGTACTTTGAGCCTTCACAACGCACCCTGGCAAGGAGTTCCACAAGTTGACAGTGTACATATATGAATAGTAAGGAAATCACACACCAAAGAGTGCAGTTACCTTGAGTAGCCTCATGGTGGCAGCACAAGTACACCAGGACTAGGACTTGACATTTACTACCATGTCGCAAGGGCACTGAGCCCCCAATGCTTCCCCTCTCCTCTCTTGCCCAGGTACAACAACCAGTGGATGATTGTGGATTATAACGCTTTCCTGCCGGGCAAAGCTGGCCTCCAGCAGGGGGTGCTCACGGTGCTGGAGCAGATCCCGTAAGTGCCTTCGAAAGGGAACATCCGGCTGCGATGTTGTCAAGCGGTGACCTTGCTCCTCCTCATGGGCTCTAGAGAGCGATAGGATGAAGCCTGGTTTGTTACAGTCTCCCCCGGCTCTCCCCAAATGGAGTCTGTTGCCCTTGCTCTGGGTCTAGCGGTGACACTTGTGTTTACAGCCCAGCCTGGATTGGCTGAGACCTCCCTGGTTGCTCTGAGACGAGGTCCCGTTCCTTGTCTTTAATGCTGAGGCTGTCGCCTGCCTGGATAGAGATGTGGGGGGTTCTGATAATGGAGCCCCCTGGCCGGGATCTCCTGCTGGGTGGCACTGATCAATGGAAGCCCTGCCGAGCCAGAGGACCTTGGGGGGGCCAGCTGGCTGCCTGGGCTAGGGGCAGCTGCCCATTGGAGCTGGCTGGCCAGGACTCTGGCCCCCTGATTGTCCCGGTTCTTGGTTATCCAAGATGGAGGCCGCACTCCTGATTTCCCAGCATGCAACCTGCTTCCCGATTGTGTGCCGGTCTCTCATGCCCCGTCTCTCTCTCTTTCAGGGGGCTGGTGGTCGCAGCTGACAAAACAGAAGAGCTGTACCAGCAGGGGTACTGGGCTAGTTACAATGTGCCGTAAGGAAGTTCTCTTCTCTCTCCATCCCAACCTCTCGGCTTAGGGCATCTTGCTCGGGGGGGTGGGGGGGGTCAGCTGGGTGAGCAGGCACCCAGCCGCTGGTGCCATCGCCCCCACTGCCCTCCATGGGGTGCTCTTCCAACCACACGGAAGGCCTGGTCCAAGCCCCCTTGGGCTTATGAGGAGCGTTCTCCTCTGCCCCCCAGCCGGCTGGGGCTGGGAGAGCTGTGCTCTGGGGGAGCTGTGCTGCCTGGTTCCAGAAGGGGGCAGCACTCCGCTGTTAAGAGGGACTCCGCCTTTAATCGGCGTCTGGCGGTGGGCGTAGGGTGGGCTTGGCAGCTGGGTGAGAACCGGGTGGAAATACCCCTTTAAACAGGGCCCTGCCTTGAGAAGCTGTTCTAACAACACCTCACAGAGTAGGTCTCAGCGCTTTACAGCCTGTGATTTTTCCTCACAACCCGCCTGAGGCAGGGACGGGCTGTTATCCCCCTTCTATAGGTGGGAAACCGAGGCACAGAGAGGCTAAGTGACTTGCCTCCAGTCACACTGGAAGTCTGGGACAGAGCAGGGAGCTGAATCTGCATGTCCTAGGCGAGGGGGTCTAACCACTGAGCCATCCGGTACCTTCCCCATCCCTTTGGCACCTGGCCTGGCCTCCCTGGGGTGGGGGTGGGAATCCTTGAGGTCCATGTACAAAGGCAGGCAGGGTCCCTGCTCGACCTGTGTGTTACTCCCCCTCCATCCCCAGGTACTTTGAGGAGATCTTCAACGCCAGCGGCCAGCTGGAGCTGGTGAAGAAATACGGCGACTGGTTCACCTACGACAAAAGCCCCCGGGCCCAGATCTTCAGGCGCAATCAGACGCTCGTCCAAGACATGGACTCCATGATCCGGCTCATGAGGTGAGGGCTTCTCGGTGGGGAGAGGGAGCCTGGCGGCGTCTCGCTCGTGGGGAGAGCGGAACTGGAGACATGGGCTCCATGCCTGGGCAAAGGGGTGCGGGGGAGACGGGCCCAGACGGGGACCCAAGCTGTGCGTTTGGGGGTGGGGGCAGAGGGAGAGTATGAGGGGCTCTGTTATTGTAGGGTTGCCCCTTATCCTGATGTTGACAAGGCCGCTGGCCTTGTGTGTGCTGGCCACCTGGAACGCTTACACAGAGAGCTAGGCTCAAAGAGCCAGATCGGGAGCAGCCTTCAGCGTGGAGACGTTCGGATCCTGAGGGTTTCCTGAGGACTGTCCGGTTACCAGGCCAAGCTCTCGACGCTTCCCTCCCGGGGCTGATTGCCTCCAGCCACAATCTCCGCTTCCCACTGCCCCCTAATCCAACCGAGGGAGGGCTGAGCTTAGGTCCCACCTCCATAGCTCCAGGAGCCTAAGCCAGAATCACTCCCCTCCATCCCCGGTTCAAACCCAGCCTAGGGTCTTTCCCCCTCCCTTCCAGGGCAGCACTGCCCCAGTGGCTGATCCAGGCCTTGCGCCTGGCAGGGCCCAGCTGCCCTCCCCTTAGTGCCACCTCCGTTGAACGGGGTTCGTGCCACCCCTCAGGTTCAACGACTTCCTGAGGGACCCGCTGTCCCGGTGCCAGGGCTGCGACCCGCCCCAGAACGCCGAGAACGCCATCGTCGCCAGGTCGGACCTGAACCCCGCCAACGGGACCTACCCCTTCGCTGCGCTGCGCCAGCGGTCCCACGGGGGCACGGACATGAAGGTGAGGGGCACGGGGGGGGAGGCGATGGGGGAATCCGTGATGGGTTAGCGCAGGGGTCGGCAGCCTTTCAGAAGTGGGGTGCCGAGTCTTCATTTATTCACTCAGATTTAAGGTTTTGTGTGCTGGTGATACGTATAAGGTCTCTCTCTACAAGTCTATACTGTAGACCTAAACTACTGTTGTATGTGAAGTAAACAAGGTTTTCAAAATGTTTAAGAAGCTTCATTTAAAATTAAATTAAAATGCTGATCTTACGCCGCCGGCCCGCTCAGCCCGCTGCCAACTTGGGGTTCCATTCACCTAGGCCGGCAGCGGGCTGAGCGGGGCCGGCAGCCGGGACCCCAGGCCAGCAGCACGCAGAGCAGGGCCAGCAGCCCAGACCCCAGGCCGGTAGCGGGCTGAGCGGGGCCGGCAGCCCGGACCCCAGTCCGGCAGCGGGCTGAGCGGAGCTGGCAGCCCAGACCCCAGGCCGGCAGCGGGCTGAGCGGGGCCGGCAGCCAGTCTGGGGTTCCGTCCATCGGCTCCTGCCTCCTGAGTGGCCAGACCCGCGGCGTGCCATTAAAAATTGGCTCACGTGCAACAGGTTGTTGACCCCTGGGTTAGCGCACGCTCTGGCAGAGGGGAAGCCTAGTGCAGCCTTAGCTAACAGAGCAGCCCTTCTGGGTCCGACAGGGGATCCAGAGGTCGTTGGTTCGATCCTTGTTGCTGACAACTCACCTGGGGGTGTGGATTATAATCTATAGATGTGTGCGCGCTCCAGCCCCATGGACTCGGCCCAGCTGGAGTGTTTCTGCCTGTCTTGCCCCCGAGTGGCGGGCGCCCGTCCGGCAGGACCTGTGCCCAGAGAGGCTCCCGCTGGCGCTGCGGAAACTGTCCGACCCTTGGTTTCTCTCTCCCTAGATCACGTCCTACGCGATGGCCAAGGGCTACAGCCTGATTGCCGCCAGCGGGCCCACCTGGGATGACGTCCCCCCTTTCCAGTGGAGCACCTCCCCCTACAGCAACCTGCTGCACATGGGGCACCCCGACCTCTGGAAGTTCTCCCCCATCAAGATCTGGTGGGACTGAAGCGGAGGCTGGATCCCCCCGGTGCATGTGGCCGAGGGGGTTGGAGCAGAGGGGCCAAGGGTGTGTCCCAGCTCCCTGTCTGTCTCCTTAGAGCCTGGCCGCTGTGGGGCTGCTCTGTGCCCTGAGAAATAAGGGAAGAACGTGTCTGTTTGCAGGGAGAGCACAGGGGAGAACGACAGAGGGGGCAGCATGATGGTCTTGGGTAGCTACCACATCAAATTTAGCCCTGGTGTTGGTGGCTGGAGCTCGGGGAAGCCCCTGGCCATGGCACCTGATTCTGCCAGGCCTTTTGGCCCGGTGGACTTAGCTTGTCATTTTGCTGCCTTGCCTTAGCTTGCAAACTGGCTTCTTGCCCTCTGAAGAGAGCGCAATGCTCCCCAGGAGCTCGGGGAACCCCCTGCCTCTTCTGCCCCCCCCCAGCTCCCCTCCTTTCCTGCCCCGCTGGTTGTTCGGTCACCGTCGCTCCCGCCTCCGAAGAGTCCCCGGGGGAAGGAGGAGTTGCCTGCTGGGAGGGTGAAGCCGGGCACCCCATGAGCTGGCACCGAGAAGCGGGCAGTGACCCACGGGAAGGAGCCCTATCGTTCTCCGTCCCTTCTGAATGTCATGCACAGCGGCGGGTTTGCCTCTCCGTTCCCCTGGGCCTTTGGGGTGCTTCGTCCCAGCTGGTGTCTGGCAGCCCCAGAAAGATCCCTGGCCAAGTGCCCTCCAGGGGGCGGGAGGGCTGCCCCCAACCCCTTTCCTGCATCTCTCGACACCGCACTCCAGTGCCTGGCGGTGCCCGTGCTGCCCCCCTGCGCGGGGCCTGTTCTGTGTCCCCATTGCAGACCCAGGAGGTCCGGGCGCGAGCAGGATTAAAAGCTGTCTGGCTTGGTTTTCGTAATAAAATGCACCGAGTTGTTTCTTTGCCTGGCTCGCGGGGTGAGAGGAGGCGGGTCGGGGGTTTGGCTGCCGCGAAGGCTCCTTGAGGGATAAGGGCCAAAGGGACCGTTCTGCCCATCCAGCCTGACCTTGTATCGCACGGGGCCGAAGAACGTCGCCCCGGAATTCCTGCTCCACGCCCACAACTTCTGGCCGAGCTCATGTGTGGAGCACAGAAGATCTCCTGGGAGGTCGTTTTTCCAGCTCCCAGCAGGGGCTCCCAGCTGCTGGCTGCTACTCCTTACCCTCCATCACAACCCCCCCACGACCTTCTCTGGCTTGGGCGTGAGGACCCTCCTGAACCTGCGTCACTCTGCCCCCCTCCCCCGGCCCCACGCTCTGATGCTCTCACCGCTCACACAGTTGGGTGCATCCACGAAAGCAGCCATTCAGCCCAACGGGGTTGGTTGATCCGTGCGGCTCAAATCCCGGAACAGGGTGGGATGGAAAAGCCGGGCAGCCCCCGCCTCTTCCTCCCTCAGCTGCTGGGGCCAGGGGCAGGAGATGGGCTGGGTGCATTTTGAGATGGCCATGCGGCGAGATCTGGGAGTGGGGAGGCCTGGCCAACCCATCCCATAGGCTCAGTTCCGTGGGGGCAGCAGATGAACGGTGTTAGAAGCTGACTGTTGCCTGAGGGCTGTTTTGGAGTCAGGTCCAAAGCACGGTGCGGCCATGAAGCGTGGTCCCAGCCTTAGTGCTGACCTGTAGCATTGACCCGTATCTGCCCAGCCGACCTCCTGGGCCTGCCTTGGAGAAGAGCAAGGAACGGCCCAGTAGCCCGCAACTCAGAGATCTGTGTTCAATTCCCTCTTCCAGCACAGACTTCCTGGGTGACCTTGGGCAAGTGAGGAAGTTGCTCTGTGCCTCAGTTTCCTCATCTCTGCCCTGGCCTACCTCTCGGGTGGGGTGAAGATAAATACCTTAAAGACAAGGAGGTATCCAGGGATGGGAGACCTGTCAGTACCAGAGCTAGAGCGAGGGTAACGGGGCGGGCTAGTGATATTTCTAGTCATAAAACGTTTGCAAAGTCCTCTCAAGCTAGGTTTCTTGGTCTGCTCTGGCAGGCAGGGAGCAGTTTGGAGTAACCACTTCGTTAGTTGGGGATTAATTAGCTAATGTTTGTACAGAGTGTTGAAGGTTTTTATAAAGGGCTCACCGAGGGCTAAGTCCATCTGGCTCCACAGAGCAACTAGGCCGTAGGGGAGAGATTTCCTTTTGGGGGCTTTAAAGTTTGGCTAATTAGCTGCCCCCCTCTGGCTTAGATTCTTGGATTTGGGCATGGGGCAAATGAGTGGCAACGTGTTTGCCATGCCCTTCAAAAGCCCCTCCGTCAATTCAGTCCATGCTAAAGAATCGACACCTTCCAAATCGCTCATCCAATGCGACGCTGTTGGCATCATCTGTCTGGATGTGGGACCGTACAGGGAGAAAGGACGTGACTATGTTTCATTGGACTAAGTTCTGTTGGCGAAAGAGGCACTTTATGTATCAGAGTCTCTACACTGCTGCCTGTTGAGGGAGATTCTCTCAGCACAAGTCAAGTTTTGTCTTGCTGGTTTTTGCTGGAGGACTCCTTGGAGGTCTTGGGGATCAAGGCTGCGGCGTGATTCTCCTCTTGCTTACCCTGGTGTGACTTCGTTTCTCTTGATGGCTGTGTGGTGAAAGGAGAATCCAGCCTCGGGAGCCTTCTCAGCCTTTCTGAAAGGACAAGGTGCTGCGTCTCACAGAAAAATCTCTTCCCCTTCAGTGCTGCGCAGGCGTCAGTTGAATAGGTGGCAACAGGCAGAGTTTTATTCATGCTCTTCCCTTCTCAATTAGGGGGCCTGCTCCAAAGCCCACTGCAGACTCCCATGGGCTTGGGTCCTTAACTTGCATGGCAACCCTTCCAACTGCTCCAGAGCAAGTCTCTTCACACACACCCCCCGTGCCTCAGTTTTCCCATCTGTAAAATGAGGCTAATGATGATAACCTCCTTTGTAAAGTGCTGTGAGAAATTATTAAAGGCACATTTTCCAGCCGGGCTTCTCAAAGAACGAACCCGGCTGGCCTCAGTGAAATGTTCCAGCCGTGGCCTTTTGGAGAGGCTGAAGAGGCAGCAGGCATTCGATCCCAGGTGCTGACTGGGACCAGCACTTATTGCAAGGGGGTAGGGAGGGGAGGAAGGTCAGGGACTCCTTGCTTGTATGGGATGAGCACAGAAACTCCTCTAACCCTTGGCCAGCAGCAAGTCGATGCTGCTACTGCAGAATAGCTGGGCGGGGGTCTTGTTTTTCAATGCACCTTCTAGCTTTTAAACAGAAACTGTTTTGGTTTTTTTTGACTGAATAAACATTTTTAGTGAAATGTTTTCATTTGGGTAAACATGTTGCAGCATTTTGGTGAAAAATTAGAAACTAAATGTGGAATTTCTTTTGCGGTGAGCGGGGGGATGTTTAGGTTTTTATGTCAAACTATCCGTTTTTCTGAAACCCAAATGTTTGTGTAGAAAATTGAAATGTTCTCAGGGGTTTTTTTAAACCTGAAAAATTTTGCATGGGCAAGTAAGACAACAATGGACTTTTTTGGTGTTTTGGCAAAATAATTTGCATTTTCTCCCTGCTTTATTTCTCGCCCTTCAGTGGTCTCACCTTGGTCAGCCCTTCAGGCTGGGTTGGGTGGGTGAAGGACACCCCAGCTGAGAGAGAGACTCTGTCTGTCTATGTAACGATCTCAAGTACCTCTATAGGGAAAAGAAATTTGATGGTAGCTAAAGGACTCTTTGAGCAAGCAGACAAAGGCGTAACATGATCCAACGGCTGGAAGTTGAAGATAGAGAAATTCCGGTGAGAAATGAGGGGCATGTTTTTAACGCCGAGATTAATTCACCAGTGGAGCCGTTTACCATGTGTTGTGGTGGCGTCTCCATCCCTGGAGTTTTCTAAAATCAAGACAGGATGTTTTTCTAAAGATCTGCCTTCGTTCAAACAGGAATGAATTCAAGGGCAGCCCGGGGCCTGTTATCCAGGAGGTCAGACTAAATGTTCACAATAATCCCTTATAATCGCTCAAGTGAGGTATGGTGCTTAACTTTGGCCCCATCCCCATTTTAGCTGAGCACCTCACAATGTGTAATGTATTTATCTGCACAGCCCCTCACTGATCTCATGGGTTTGGATTCCAAAATCACAGGTTCACCGCCCCATGCTGACAGCCCAACCCCTTGGCACCAGTCTACACTAATGCCATGAGAGTCCATTGCTGCCAACCCAAATGGCATGTCTATGCTGTTTCCTGCTCTGGAAACCCCCAGAGACCTCTGCAGAGAGCTCGTCAATCGCTTTCTTCCCTAGAGGGAATCCCCGTGCCCCGATTCTCAGAAACCTAGAAGGGAAGGGGACAGGACAATTTTGCCTTAGCCGTAAGAGCCCAGCGTGGATAGTCGTTTCAAATACCTCCCCCGGCGTTCCCAGACAGACATCTCTGTTGGACTGAGCAGAATGGGTTGATTTGATGGAGATTAAAAAGGGAAAGATCAGAGGGGTTTTAAAACCCTCTCCTTTCCAGATCAATGCTAATCCTAGTATCAGTAATGCCATCAAAGCAGCGGGATGGCTAACATGTCTGGACACTTATTTATGCTGTTTGTTTCCGCCTGGTGTTTCTCTCATCAGAATTCTCCGTAGAGGCGTGAGTCTCATTCACGTTTGCAGCGTGGCCAACTCCTGGGATATCCGGTGCGCCGATCAAAGCCCCGGTGTCTGCTCACGGGTGATTAGAGGAAAATCTTTGCTTTCATTTTTGAAATATGTCCATTTCTAAGGCTCCTGGTTGCCGGAGAAAGCTTGACAACGTGACCCTAGTAGTGCAGCCTGAAAGCTAGGAAACCGGAAGACAAAATAAAAAAAATCCTACCAGCCCTTCAGGCCTGCCGCATTAGAAAATAGGCCATGAGGGTGGTAACTAATAATTCGGAGGAGTTGGGCCATTCTGGAGGTTTGTTACTGACACAGTCTTGTGTTCTGAACTTCACTGTGCCAGGCAGCTACCATTTTATAGTCCATGCACAGGCTGTCTGGTAAGGAGGAGAAAAACACCCTGATCTCCCCAGGGCTGATCTTCCTTGAGGCCTCTCTTGTTTTGCTCCCCTGAAATGGAGGCGGTGCAGTGTGAGAGAAAACCGAGCAGGGCAGTCCTTCCCGGACGGGTTTGGTCACTTACTAAACATTACCCACATCTGTTTGTCCCTGTTAGATGCTGGAGGGGCATGTCTGTTGTGTTACTTCCTGTGACACATTGGCGGAGTGTGTTTTGTCTCCCTGTAGTGGTCTGTCCACATACAGCCGCAGCGTCCAACCTGTGGCCCTGGTGAGTTGAAGAGTGCTCCCTGAGTCATGGTCTGTGGGGTTTTTAAGCTCCTGTTGCTACAGGGAGATGGAAGGGGGTGCTCCCAATCCCAACCATCTCCCACTACTCCCCTGTAGCAGCTGCAGTGTGAGCCAGGAAACCTATGAGCAGCTGATGTTGCAGTTACTCTCAGGCTGTAAAAGTGGGAAACCACTGACTTAGCGGATAAAAACCTACTACTGCTGGTAGCTAACGGAGCTACTCCCTTAACTCAAGCGACAGGGGCCTGTGCTTTGGTACAAAAGTTTCTGGATTCAAACCCTTGCAGAAAAGAGCTGTTACATTTCCACAGCAGAGAAGGAAGGGTGGTCCAAGGGTTAGGGTATCAGCTAGTGGGCTGAGTTCCATTTCTTGCTCTGCCACAGACTTTCTAGATACCTTGGGCAAGTCATTTATCTCTCTGCCTCAGATCTCCATGTGTACAATGGGAGTAACAGCCCTGCCCTGCTTCATAGGGGTGTTATGAGGCGCTCATGTTCTCCAAGTAGTAAAGGCGAGAGAAAATCACAAGATGGTGACACTGGGGGCGGCCTTGCAACCGGGGCAGAAAATGGCCGTGCAACTCCGTCTGGAAACAAACGAGGGACGCAGCCTTCTAGAAATATGGAATTTTTTTTACATGCAAAAAGTTAAATAGTGGACACTGTTAGAAAAGCCAGCATGTTCGGGCGTGCTGAATTCTGGCTACGCAACATCCAATGATCACGCCTCCCATTAATCTCGCGTTACACAAAATCTTCCCCGGCAACTGTAGCCCACAGTGTAGGCAGTGACGTGAAAGAGGTAGCTCCAGAGAGATTGGTCCCGCCTGCTCTTTGACCCCGTGCGAAGAGATCTAGGCTGGTAAGAGAGGGATGCTAAACCAGACAGCAGGAGGCACCTCCCCAGAAAGTATGACCTGTACAACTGCTAGCTGAGGAATCCCAATGGTATTTTACACCCGCTCAAGCTTTCAGCCAGGTAAGGATCAACCCACTGCAGCAGGCCAGGCCAACCCAGCGGCTGATGTAGTTTGGTAGCCTGTCTCCCGGCTATGCCAAAACAGAGCTACAGTCCATCCACCCCTAGGAGCTCACCTCGGAGAACCTCAGGAATCTGTGGTGGGATGGGACCTGGAGCCCAGCCCCCTACTCTGAGGCAGGACCCTGTCAACCTAGCCCACCCCTGAGTGGGGTTTGCCCAACCTGTCCTTAAAAGTCTCCATTGGAAGCCTATTCCAGAGCTTAATCAGCCTTAGAGTTGGACGGTCTTTCCTAATAGCTAACCTAAATCTCCCTCCCTGCAAATTAAGCCCCGTTCTTCTTGTCCCCCTGCCAGCGAACACGAAGAACAGTGACCACAGCCTCTTTATCATGGCGCCGAACATATTGGAAGACTGCGCTCAGTTCCCGCCGAGTGTCCTTCAGACTAAATGTTCCCTGTGGTGGCAGAAGGTGAGTCAGTTAGCCAGCATGGCCTGGTGGTCAGGGCAGGGGATAAGGAGCTGGGAGACCTGGGTTAGCCCTGACTCAGCTACACGACCTTGGGCAAAGTCTCATCCTTGCTCCGGGCCTCTCTTCCCTCCTGGGTCGGGGTAGATTGCCAGCTCTCTGCGGGCAGGGGCGGTCTCTTGCTATATGTCTGTACAGCGCCGGGCACATCGGGGCCCTGATCTCAGAGCAGGCCTGGTGGGGCTACTGGGAACAGCTGTGGGACTCCTGCACAGAGGTGTGTGCCTTGGGGGACATTCCTTCCTGCCCGCTGGCTGGCGAGGTGCCCAGGCAGGCTGGGAGCCCAAGGTTTAGCCTCAGCCCGAGTGAGCCGGTGCTCGAGGTGACCTGACGAGCTAGAAACGCGCGTCGTTGCCGATGTCCTGACTGTTAAAACCAGCACCCCCCCACTGGATAAAACTCTAGCGCTCCCGTCCCTCCCCCGCCCCTCCCCCCACCCCCGGGTGGTGCCCCCGCCAGCCTAGGCTGCCATGACATTCTGGATGCCCAGCTGCTCCTTGAGGCGCTGCAGCTGGGCCAGGGTGATGTTGTTGCCCCCGCACACGACGATCACCAGGGAGCCCAGGGCGCGACTCAGTTTCCCCTCCGCCTGCAGCCGCTGCACCACGCCGCTGTAGACGGCGGCCAGGGCCGCCCCGCAGGCTGGCTCCACCAGGATCTTCTCGTCGTCTGCACGGGGGGGGTGGGAGGGAGGAGAGAGGGGGGAGGGGCTAGCTAGTGCGCTGAGCGGCTGCGTGCCCACCCCACCTTTGCTCAGGGCGGGAGGCCTCAGCTGGCAGGGGTGGGGGGGTGACACGGAGCTGGCTGCCCCGGGTGAGGGGGTGACCCGTGAGTGGGTGTGGGGAGGGGCTTGGAGTGAACGATCTGTTTGGCCCCAGTCAAAGCAGCCCCAACTCTCCCCTGCATTCAGGGACTATCCAGGCATAGCAGACCACCCCCCGGGGTAATGGGAACGGCGGGGGGCGCTCTCGCTCGCTCTTTGTCGGCTTCCCCTCCTCCGCCCCACCAGGCCGGTTCTGAGAGAGGAAGCAGGCCCCGGCCTGGTCAGCGGGGCTATTTTCAAGGATTCTGTTCCCCCTGGGGAGCAGCAATGCCCTGGGGCAGAGACCCCTCCTTTGGCACATCGCCGTCTGTGAGCGTGGGGGGGGGGGCTCGCGCACAGATCGGGGACTGTGACGTACCCACAAACTTTTCAATGGCCACGACCGCTTCCTGGTCCGTAACCACCGCGGAGAAGACCGGGTGCTCTCGGGCCAGCTTCAGCGTCTCCGCGCCCACCGTCTTTGCCCCAAGGGTCTTGGCGACGCTGCAGCCGGGAGAGGAGAAGAGGAAACAGCCGTGTCAGCTGGTGAAGAGAATCCCCACGCCCTAGCCTTGTGACATCAGTTTTCCAATCCCTGCGTGCATGCAGGCAGCCAGGGTTTTTTCAAGCAGGGCCCTGTGGGATCTCGGGGTGGACTCCCCACTGACCCCCCCATTCCCTTTGCCAGAGGGGATCTCTGTATTCATGCTGCATCTCTCTGTACAGGACAGAGTGCCCCATCCTTAGTGCTGCCACCACGTTGGGTAGCCCTGAGCAATCCCTTGTCCGAGCGTCTTCCCTTGGCCCCTGTCTCTGATTGGACAGTCGGCCCTTTCAGGTTCTCCCTAGCTGCCATCACCTGGCCGTGGCATGAGTTACCCGGTGAGGGAGCCTGGTTCCTACCTCACCCTAGAGCACAAAGGAGCTTCATTTTGTAGATCTGGGCCCAAGTTTTTACCCCACCCTCTGCAGTGCCCAGAGATCTTTGCCCCCATGGGGCAGCATCGCTGTGCTATGCACAGGTGGGGGCTGGACGGAGGAGCCCCGCAGGAGGCGTAAGCCAAACCAAAATAGCATCCAAGACACGTAGGCCACAATGTAGAGGACAGGGAGGGAGCTCGTGTGGTTGCCGCCTCAAGTCTCTCCTCCATCACCCCCCGCGCTGTGGTTCTGCCTAGCTCTCCCCGCAAGCGCACGGCTCCTCTCCATTAACATCCGGCCAAATGCCGAGCGCGCCGGTTCGCCCTCCTCCCCTCGCTCACCTGGTGATTTCAGGCAGGGTCACCAGCTGCCCGGCCGCCATGGCCGCATTCAGGCTGTGCGCCCCTTTGGTCTCCATGGCAACAACGGGCACATCCTCCCAGCCCACCTCGCGGAGGCCCCGGACCACTCCGCAAAGCATCCCGCCGCCTCCCACGGACAGGGCCAGCGCCCCAGGCTTGGAGTCCAAGTCTTCCTTCAGCTCCTTCACTATGGACGTGTGGCCTTCCCTGCAGGGAGAGAGCAGGAGGGATCGGGACCAGGGCTAGAGATGACCTGAGATCACGCGGTCCAAGCAGAGGGTGGACTCCTGCCATCGCACCACCCCCGGTTAGCTAGTCCACCCCACTTGTGTGCAACGCAGAATGACCCTGTGGGGGTGTCGTGCAGCCGGATTTAATCTTGGCCCAGGGCTACTCAGCCTAGCCGGGATGTTAACTGCCAGCAATGGCTAAAACAAAGCCTTCCAGCCGCTGGTGTCCGCCCCTCCCTCAGGCCCCGTACCAGATGAGGGGATCATCGAAAGGGGGCACATAAACCCAGCCAGGGTTGTTCTTCACCAGCTCCTTGGCTTGTTCGATGGTCTCATCCAGCATCTGCGGGGAAGAGACGTTTCATTAGCCACAGAACCGGGAATCAGGCCCAGTCCTGGCTCTGGGGCCTGGTGGGAGAAGGCTGCAAGGCTCTGACCCCAGGCCGGCAGCCTGCTCTCTCCTGTCTACCCCCTTGGCCAGACGTACGCATACCTACCTCTCCCACAACGCAGACTGTGGCCCCCTCATCTTTCAGCCGCTCGATGGTGAACGCTGGCGTGGATGTGGGCACGAGGATGGTGGCTGGGATGCCCAGTTTCCTGGCCGAGTAGGCAGCTGCCAGGCCAGCGTTGCCCCCTAAAAGCAAGCACAGTGGGCCTCATGGTTTTCTGCATCCCGCCGGGCAGTAGAAGTCACGGGGCTGCCTCCCAAAGCAGTGTGTCCCTCTGCCCGCTTCTCCTTCGGTCCTCCCCAAGCCCTGGGGCTGCCCAGGAGTTTCAGGAAGTGGGGGAATCTTGCTGCACCCCAACAGGAAGACAGTGTCCGGGGAGGTGGGGAGGATTGTAACGTCCCAGGGACTCAGCATTGCATTTCCCGTGTGACCAAAGATGTCTAACGCCCTTTTGTCCCCCTCGCATGCCCCACACCAATACCATCGCTGGGACGTCTCTTCCTTTGGCAAGTGTCCCACCAATATCAGCGCCGGCCAGCAGGAGGCAGCCTGAATTTGGATTCCTGGGCATCTTTGTGGGCATTATTTACAGCCAGGCACCAAGAGAGGAGCCAGAGCTGGTGAGTTTCTGGGGCAGCACGGGCTTGGGTGGGACAGAGCCAGCAGCCCCCTCCGGGAGCCCGGGCCCTGGCTTGGCAGGTCTCACCTGAGGAGCATACGAAGCGCTTGCAGCCTCTCTCTGCCCACTGTGGAGACAAAGCCAGAGGGAGGAGTGAGTGGGCGCGAAGGGGGCCACAGCCGGTGACCGTGCGCGAGCTGCTCCTCTCTTGTCGCCCCTCCAACCCCGTTGATGTTTGGGGCCGTTCCCCCTGCAAGCTTCTTTTAGGCCTCCCGTCGGCCCCTTTCCCTGCATCGCCCTCAAAGCCGCCCTGACCACGCCAGGCCACGCAGTAGCCTCCCTCCTGCTCCCGCAGCCCCAGTCAGGTGGAGTCTCACCATTTCCACCCTCCTCTTCCAGTCTGAGAGCAGACCGTCAGGTGGGCGCGTGCCCAGGAGGAGGTCGCTGCTACGGGCCTGCGGTTGTCTGCTGCCCAAGGGCAGGCAGCTGGACGCATTGGAGAGATGTAGGGAGCGTAGCTAGTGTCCACTCTAGGTGGGCACAGGAGTCCGGGCCAGGTTATCCTGGGTCACCCCTAGCTCGAGGTCAGGCTTCAGGAGCTAATGCTCCCTCCATGATGGGATTGGCTCAGGGAAGGCCCAATCGGGGATGGCCGTGCCTGCTGCCAATGGATCCCAGATTCCCAGGTACCCCCCTTCGCTCCGTCGCCCTCCCCTCCCCGCCAGCAATGGTGCATTCCAGCATGGCTCCGCAATGGTCTTTCCCCTCCCCTTGCCCCTGCCGCTCCGAGGCCGTACCGTTTTACAGAGGTGGCCGATGCCCCGGATTTTAAAGGAGCCCGTGGGCTGAGCATTGTCCAGCTTCAGGTAGACGTTGGTGCCAGCCACCTTGGAGAGCGGGACGCTGTCCCTCAGGGGCGTGTTCACATGCAGGGGCCGGGCAGAAGTCATGCTGGGCTCTGAGGGCATAAGGGAAATCAGACCCGTCAGCAGGACCCTGGGTATTCTGTGGGTTTACCATGCAACCCACTTCTTGCTATGGATTTATGATCCGGGGTCTCAAATCCCATTTTATAGAGGAGTGAGCTGCCCATTCGTTTCAGTGAACTGTTGACTCTGAAGCCTAACGATGAATCAAGTGTTTCGATGCTTAACTGTTTCACTGCTGATCATTTCAGCTGATGTATTTTATGCCTCACCTCCAAATTACCTCCTCCCCAGGCATAAAAAGCCCCAATGCCCCCTACCAATCTGTTCCAGCTTCTCTCGTCTCCCACGTGGACAATACAAAAAAAATCGGTGTCACAATGAAAATGTGGAGCGAACGTCAAATAAATTGATTTAATCTAAGACAAATGGGGGGAGGGAGGTTTGCTGCACCGAGTGGATCATTCATTCCCCTATTTTATTAATTAAACCTCATCCATATTCTAAATGTAGAGAAGCAGCCACGTAGTTACCAGGCTGTCTCACAAATGCCAGAGCAACCAGGGGAGCTTGTTGTAGAATCTGCATCCAACTTGCCCAGGGGTACATGGGTCCCTGCCCAAAATGTCACCCTCCCACGGCTCTCTCTGGCCACCTCTAGCCAACTGCCATGGCCTCAGGTCCATCCACACCCTCATCTTGGCTGTAGATCTGATCCCCTCTGTGCTCCCCAGCTGCAGGCCTTGCTGGACTGTCTGAGACCCATTCTCTCTGTAGATTTCCACATTAAAACCTTCCTGTGCCCCTTAGCTTATGGCTCCCTTTGGCTAAGTGCTTGTGTCTGTGTGTGAAAGATGTCATCCAGGATGAACTGCACTGGGGGTGGGGGGATGGGGGTGGGGAGGAGATGGGATATGGAGCCTTTCAGCTTGAGGGGCCAAATCCAGACCTGGCCTGAGTGCCACTCCCATGGGACCCCAGGTCAGTCAGCAGATTGTATCCCAAGTCCCATCATTCATTTGTGTCTTTCTTCCGCTCCTGTCATAGAATCATAGAATCTCAGGGTTGAAAGGGACCTCAGGAGTTTATCTAGTCCGACCCCCTGCTCAAAGCAGGATCAACCCCAACTAAATCATCCCAGCCAGGGCTTTGTCAAGCCTCAACTTAAAAACCTCTAAGGAAGGAGATTCCACCACCTCCATAGAGAACCCATTCCAGTGCTTCACCACCCTTCAAGTGAAAAAGTTTTTCCTAATATCCAACCTAAACCTCCCCCTCTCCAACTTGAGGCCATTACTCCTTATTCTGTCAGCTGCTACCACTGAGAACAGTCTAGATTCATCCTCTTTGGAACCCCTTTTCAGGTAGATGAAAGCAGCTATCAAATCCCCCCTCAGTCTTCTCTTCTGTAGACTAAACAATCCCAGTTCCCTCAGCCTCTTCCTCTTAAGTCATGTGCTCCAGACCCCTAATCATTTTTGTTGCCCTCCGCTGCACTCTTTCCAATTTTTCCACATCCTTCTTGTAGTGTGGGCTCCAAAACTGGACACAGTATTCCAGATGACGCCTCACCAATGTCAAATAGAGGGGAATGATCATGTCCCTCGATCCGCTGGCAATGCCCCTACTTATATAACCCAAAATGCCATTAGCCTTCTTGGCAACAAGGGCACATTGACTCATATTCAGCTTCTCATCCACTGTAATTCCTAGGTCATTTTCTGCAGAACTGCTGCCTAGTCATTCGGTGCCTAGTCTGTAGCAGTGCATGGGATTCTTCCCTCCTAAGTACAGGACTCTGCACTTGTTCTTGTTGAACTTCATCAAATTTCTTTTGGCCCAATCCTCTAATTTTGTCTAGGTCCCTCTGTATCCTCTCTCTACCCTCCAGCGTATCTACCACTCCTCCCAGTTTAGTGTCAGCTGCAAACTTGCTGAGGGTGCAGTCCATGCCATCCTCCAGATCATTAATGAAGATATTGAACAAAGCTGGCCCCAGGACCGACCCTTGGGGCACTCCGCTTGATACCGGCTGCCAACTAGATACAGAGCCATTGATCACTACCCGTTGAGCCTGATGATCCAGCCAGCTTTCTATCCACCTTATAGTCCATTCATCCAGCCCATGCTTCTTTAACTTGCTGGCAAGAATACTGTGGGAGACCGTATCAAAAGCTTTGCTAAAGTCGAGATATATCACATCTACAGATTTCCCCTCATCCACAGAACCAGTTCTCTCATCATAGAAGGCAATTACATTAGTCAGGCATGACTTGCCCTTGGTGAATCCATGCTAACTGTTCCTGATCACTTTCCTCTCCTTTAAGTGCCTCAGAATTGATTCCTTGAGGACCTGCTCCATGATTTTTCCAGGGACTGAGGTGAGGCTGACTGGCTTGTAGATCCCTGGATCCTCCTTCTTCCCTTTTTTAAAGATGAGCACTACATTAGCTTTTTTCCAGTCCTGTCTTCCAGGCGGCCTGTTAGACTTGGCCACAGTCCGCAATGTTCCTGCCCTCACCCACCCTTCGATTCTCTCCTATTTAACCTCAATGATGGGTAGTAAATGACACCCCCAAAACAGACTATGGAACTAATAAGAAGCCTGTGTAACATCCCCACCACAGGCCATCAGCAGGATATAAACTGGGGCTTCCAGGACCAAGAAAAGTCCTTGCTGTTGCCACTTCAGTTAGAGTAGCTTAACAGCAGTAGTGGGCTTTTATCCACTACGTAGACCAGCCACTAGAGGGGGACATAAGGCACTTGGCCAGTGTTGTTAACCTGGCACATTCAATCACTGCTCCCTATCCCTTGTCCATCTGTATGTCTGGAAGGTAGGTTCTTTGCGGGGGCAAAGACCTCTCTTCTCTTTTGTCTACAATCTCTTTAGAATGCACAGAATTGATAGATCAGCAGAGCTGGTCAAAAAAATGCTACTTTTTTTGTTCTGCCATGAGAAACTTCAAGGCGGGGTGGGGGGAGGGAATTGAAATTGTCTTCATTTTGTGCTAATTTTTTTCCACAAAATTTTAGGGATTTTTATAACTATATAAAAATGCTTTTTGGTTTTTCTCTCCCTTTTTACTTTTGCCTCTGCCTACCTCCAAAACATATCAATGTTTCTCGCTTTTGTTAGAAAAATTTTAGCCAAACAAAAAAGTTTTGGTTTGGTCAAAAAGCCATTGTGTGTTGCAGGATGGTGATGGTGATGGGGGGGAAGTTGTGATGTGATTTGTTTGTTTATTTATTTGGTTACCAGCTCCATGAATCAGTAATTATTAGTAATCAGTAGATCTGGCCAGCAACATGGTTTTTCCTGGTACATGACAAAAAGTCAACCTTGAAAATTCCCACAAATCAAAAATCTGAAATAAATTTTGGTTCTGGTCAATGTCCATGTTTTGTTCCAATTTTGACCATTTTGTACTTAGAATTTGCTTACAAGTTGAAACAAAGTTATTTTGAGTTGGCAAACTGGAATTTTTGTCCATGTAGAATGAAACATTTTGGCAATTTTGAAACTTTTTTTTGGCTGCAAAGATATTTTGGTGAAAAATTCCCAACCAGCTATCGTGATCCGGGCTCCTATGTAGCATTCGCACCTTGCTCCTTGTGGAACAGCTTAGGAGTTTGAGTCCCGTTCCGGCACCACATCCCATCACCCTAGCTGGGCCTAGTTAGCATCTAGGCAGGGGACTGACCGTACCGTGGTTCTGAACTCCTGTCTCATCCCAGAAGTGGAGGCAGAGGTACCGTGTTGGGGCATGTGTGTGTGTAAAACTAACCCTGCTCCTGCCCGCGCTGCCTCTGCCTTGTGATGTGAGTCCAACCATTCTGGGCCTAGGAATTGTGGCTCCGTAGATGTGCACACAGCAAAGATCCTGCTGCTAACTCAGGGACACCCTATTTGCAGGGGGGACACCGTCTCTGAGTGGAAAGAGATACCCCTCCCCCCGCCCCCCATTGCAATGCTGCTGTAAGCTCTGGACCTTAACTCTCTGCCATCTCATTTACAGCTGATCCCCCTGGAGAATCGTTTGCCAGGGGAAATACACAACCAGATCATCCCTGTGAAGGGAAGTGGCTCGGCAGGTGTGGCTGGGACAGAGGGTGGGGAGGGAGATGAGGAGAAGGCTACGCCATTGCCCCACGGCATCTGCTCTGACCGTCCGGCTGACTGTAGCACCAAAGTGAGTCCTTCTTGGTTAAGCAGGCAATGACTGAGACGCAGGGACTTGGGAGTGAAAAGCTGGAAAAGGAAGGGAGGAATAGAGGAAGGGGTCCACCGAGATTCAGCCAGGAAACAGAGGCAGGGGGCAGCGTGTGTGTGAGGGGGAGAGACAGCGAGGCAACCTCCTTTGGAATCCTGTTTATTACTGTTGAAAGTGGGCAGAGCGCCGTGGGGATGCCAGACTCCGCGTGGGTTTGAGCAGCTACCTAGCACGGCCCGGGAACCCGATCGGGAATTACTGGCCTTGCACTGGGCAAAACAGCTGAGGGCCAGTATTGTGCAGAAGCAGCCGCTGATTCTGGCCTACAAGACATCTCAGGTCAGGCACCAAAGAAACTGAGACCAGCGCAAAATCAGGGGCCAGTTTTGAAAACGATTGTCCTTCGTCTTCGAAGATCGTCAGCTGCTAAGATGATGAAGGCAGACCAGGTAAGTAGAAGCACTGCTGACCTCTTCCCTAACTCATCTCCCCATGCCTCTCTTCTGACTCTACGTCAGCCTCCCAACAGCCCTGCGAGGCAGGGAAATGCTGTTATCATCCATGCATAGATGGGGAAACTGAGGCACGGAGTGATGAAACCACTTGCCCACGACCCCAGAAGGAGTCCATGTCTGAGCTGGGATGAGACCACAAGTGCTCCCAACACTGTGCTCCGACCACCTGCTCCTATTTATTTAGTAGTGACCGATAATAATCTCCTTGTGTGCTGGGAAAGGAAGAAAGTGAAGGCACTTACCGGTAGTGGCAGGGCCTTTCGCTGATGAATGCCCTGTTCAGTGCAGGAGTGCACAAGGCTGCTGGTGTCCTGTGGTCCCTTCTCAGCAGCTAGGGTAATCAGTGGAGCCCCTGTCTCATTGGAGGATGCTAGACCCTTGGCAAGTTTTATAGGCCCATGGTTTTTGCTTGGTGGCCAATTGGGGAATGGGGTACCCCCCCCCGCACACCCCTCGCCTCTGATGTCATTCCCCTCCCCTGCTCAGCGGAGAGATTCCAGCCAAAGGGAAACCAGCAGCAACAATACCAAAAGGGAAGAGGTCAGGGAGGGGGGAATTCTTCAGGCGCTTTGCAAAAGGAAAAGAGCCTGTTTCAGGCGGGCCCCAGCCCAAAGGGAGGGGGGTGTACACTGCGGGGGGCCATGGTTCAGACGAAGGTTCCTTGAGTCAGATGTTTCCAAGCCGGCTCAAACCAGGCTGAAGAGCCAGGTCTGGAATTATGATTAGGGGAAAGGCAGCGGGGGGGCCTTTTGCTTTCACAAGGCCAGCCAGTCCCCTGGCTTTCTCAGAAATGCACGCAAGGGACTGGAACGGCTGGAGGGAGTCCATAAACCGGGGGTCACTGCTTCTCCAAACCTGGCTTAGTTTTATTCTCTCTCCTACCCCAGTCTTTCTCTCTCCCGTTTCCCCAAGACTTTGGAACGTTTGCATCTCTACAGTTCGTTACTTTTTAAGAGGCAGGGTCACGAAATGATTAAATGAGGTGAAGGGGAGAGGAGGCGAGGCAGGACTCCAGGGTCCTATTTGCTCTTGATTTTGTGCGATCAGTCAGTTCGCTTTGCTGGGCCTTCTCCCTCCGTCTACTGGCACCTTATTTCAAATGAGCAATAACAATAATTTTCTCCGCTCATTCCCAGCCTGGAGAAGCAATAGTTGGATCGGTTTGGTATTCCCTTTGGGGAGGGAAGTGAGCTAGAGCGTGCGGATGTGATGAGGAGGAAGAACACTCCAACGGAAAGCTAAGTCAGAGAGAAATTTTTGAATGTAGTTCTCAAAATGGAGCGCCTGGGAACTCATGTGGCAGAGAGTTCCAAAGTCTAAGGTCCAGCTGGTCTGAAAGTTTTGTCTCCTGCACTCTGGACCTCCTCATATACGTTAGGACTTAGCTATTCTGCATGGTTGTGACACTCAGGTAGCCTGGGCTAGTCACTCAGGTAGCCTGGGCCAGTCACTCAGGTAGCCTGGGCCAGTCACTCAGGTAGCCTGGGCCAGCTGAGTATGAGGAAAGAAGCCTTGCCCTGGACGCGCTGTTCAGTGGGGACATGGTGCAGAGAGCAAATGCAGGCGGGATAAGCACATGCAGACCTAGTAGGGGGCATTTTGTCCCAGCTGGGGCTATGTCAGGGAGTGTTGCAGACACAGAGAGCCAGAGTTACCTCTCACTTACACCACTCTGAGCCTAGCGTAACACCACTGACTTCCATGAGGATTCCCTCCAGCTTGGTCCTGGTGTACGGGACAAGAATCTGGCCCGGGGAGTTGCAATCCACATGCCTGCGTGTGCCAAGCGTATGGCTTGCCGTGGGCAGGACTTTGACCAATGGGTTGGGGGGCAGTCTATGGGTCAGGGGCAGCTGGAAGTGGGTGTTTCGGGCACTCTTTGAGCAGCTACCAGCCCTGGCAAGTCTAAAGAGATCATAGGGCCCTGGGAGGATTTGGCAATGTGAGGACAGGTGCCCTCGATAGTGGAGAATGTTGTGGGCTATTATTATTTGCATTTCCATCGTGCCAGCCACGGACCAGGACCTCACTGTGTCAGGCGCTGTACAGGCACAGAACAGAAAGGTGATCCCTGCTCCGAGGAGGAGGCAGGTTCTTCAAAGTGCTTCTCTCTTCCTACCCATATCCCCTGGGTCTCGCCTGCATTCGGCCTTCACCAGCTGATCTGCATCCAGAGACTGAATTTGGCTGAGCGCTGAGGGAGTGGGACGATGGGGCCGGCGATAGCCAGGAGTGCAGTGTACTGCCCCTTGCTGGCAGTGCTGCCCTGAGCAGCTCCCCGGCTCCCCCCACCCCTGCGGCCTCATGCAGGGAGTGACTGGCAACGGGGGTAGGATTGGGGCACCACAGCTGAGGGCAGTGCAGGTGGAGGGCCACTTGCCCCCGTGGGCTACGAGTCCTGAGCCGTTGATGGGCCCTTCCGCTCGCTGTTACAGCTTTTGGGGGTTGGGAATAGCCAATGATTGGCAGAATCAAATGCAAACATATTCAGTGGGATCAACTTTCTCCACCCTGAAGTCTCTACCCCTTAACGTGTCCCACTGTGTCATTGTTCAGGTATGGACAACCCTCCAGGGGAACTGCCCCCTCGCACAGCCCAAAACCCTCTTGGACATAGTGAAATGCCAGGTGTTGCCCTCTGACCATTGTGCCATGGGGGCGGAGGGGAAGCAGGGGCTGCTGGATTTGTTTATGCCAGCCTCGCTCTCCTTTGGCAACTGGACAAAGAGAATAAAAGCCGGGCGGGAAACCTGTCCTGAGCCGGGGCCGGGAGCGCAGATGGAAGCGATGTCATTTCCTAAAGGATCCTGCACTAAACGGCTTAGATCAATATTTGTTCCTGGCAGTGGGCTGGTCCAAAGGTTTTTCCCTCAGACTTTGGCAGGAGCAGGTGGGGAGTCGATACTCTGAACTGTCACGCACTTTTGACCTCTTAGTACTCCGGTGCTGGCTAAGCTCTGTGGGCAGGGAGCGGATGTTAAGGTAGTTTGGGCCTCACAGAGTTAAGGTAGTTGGGGCTTCACTGGCAGAAACAACTGATCTGTTTTAGCTGAAACTTTTAAAAAAAAATCAGCTTGTGGCCAACACCTGGTGTGGAAAATGTCATTAAAAGTTCAGAAAACAGGGGCTGACAATGGAAAATGTTGAGCAACCTTAACCGTAGGCGGTGGTGTGCTGCCTATAGTAATAATGCAAGAGCTGAAGAAGGACGTTAATGATTGTGGGGTCAGAGGCGCTGACTTTTATTTTTTCCCCGGGGGTGCTCCACCCACGCATGCACTACCTAAGCACACACATGTGTGCACAAGTGACATCGATGCACACACACATGCACACCACTGCTGTCACACATGTATGCACACAAGCATCTTGTACTTTAGAAGAAGGTGGACTGTTCGTGTGCATGTCTGATAAGTCTGCAAATCCTCATGTTCTGTTTGAGGCACTTGACAATCACGGGCCAAAACCATGAGGACTCTGGCTGCCAAGATAATTCCCACTCCCGTCCTTCGCAGCTCAGGAAATCTGGATGCAGGCAGCCTGCTGCACTGGACTATAAAACGCATCTCTTGTATAACCCAAGTCCACTGGGGTGTATGGTGCAGACCGAAGCATTATTGTGCAAATAAATAACCCGCACCTAGACTTTGGCTATCCTGAACCCTATTCCTCCCTCCCTGATCGAGGCTTGCCCCTCCAACTGTCGGTCATACCCCGGTGCAGCGCTGAGCTTGTGTGGTGCTCTTGTTTTGTTCACGCTTCACAAAGCAGAGCAGGGCCTGCATCTTTGGCTGCTCAGCGGAGGCCCTTCGACTTGTCCTTTGTTGAGAATGCCTGCAACGGGGTGGGCCTGGAAGCGGATTTAGGGGCCCTGTCGTTTGGCAGCGTTCGGAGCTACATTTCCAAAACTCACTCCTTAAGCGGCGCCAGCAAATGATGCACCTGCTTGCGCGTACTGCCAAGCAACTGTGTTCGCTGGCAGGGAGCCGTGTGGCTTTTGCACGTATGTTTGCGCAGACGCAGGCGTGCACAAGCATTTCCCTGCCTTTTGTGTGTGCACACAAAGGCAGACTTTGTGCCCCAAGTTCTCTGGCGTACATATGCCTGGGGTGTTAGGACGCATGGCTCTCTCTTTGCCCTTGTGAATGCCCCGCACCCCGGTTATGGATTGTAGTTTATTTAAGTACAGCCAAACATTCCAGAGATATCTTATGGGAGGCCCCTGCTGAGTTCCTGAACATATTGGGAAGTGCAGCCCGGGATCTAAATAGCCCCATGGTATGTTAATAGAACAACAGCTGGACAGCAGGAAGGATGGAGACCCAGCCATAAAGGGGTTAAAGTTCCTAGAATTGTTGAGAAAATTCTTTGGTGCATGCCTGGCAAAGCAGCAAGGGTCACAGTGGCAAGAGGGCTGGAAAATACTGTGATGCCCTGCCAGGAGGTGCCATCTGTTTATCAATGGAGCAAGATTGTAGGATTGCAATTGTCTGTCACTGCAGTGCGATGCCATAACATTTGCATACTCATATGGCAATTTTGCATCGTGATGCTGGGAAGATGAGTCCTCGCTGAGTGTCACAAGCTCCAGACTAAACCCAGAGCTTTATTCGCTCGCTGGCAAAGGTTGGCTTGCAGGAAGTAGGCCAGACTGTGGAAATCAGAAGTGGCCCTTGGATTGCAGGGGACAGCTACAGGGCTGTGGAGGGCTTGTCAAACTGAAATCTGGTTAATTTCACAAGGTGAGCTCAACGTCTTCTGGTGCTACATCTGCCCCCCCAAAGCATCCCCTTCTTCTGTGCTAACTGTGCATTTATAGCCATATTTTTCTGTGGTTTCCCTCTCCCCTGCTGCTGCATGGAAGATCCACACAAACAGGAGAAACTGAGAGTGATATTTCTCAGAAGCACCTAAGTGGCTTAGGAGATGGATTCCCATTTGCAAAACTGACCTGGGCGTTTGTTTTTATAATGGATTATTTGCAATTATAGGATCCTAAGTCTCCCTGAAAGTCCCGAGAGCCAGATTTTTAAAGGTATTTGGGCACCAAAAGCTCCAGATCAGGGCCCGGCGGATATTCCAAAGCAGCTGGGCGCCAAACTCCCATTGATTCTGATGCTTTAAAAGAAATTCACGCCGGTGCCTGTCTGCATCTTTAGGCCCCTTGCGACGTTGTATGGAATGCGAGGAACACGTTATGATATTATTAGTACCCATATTATAAAATTGCAAGGAATCATGCTAGATATGCTATGGAAGGTATTGATAAAGATGTTATGATTTGCCAAGTGTGATCATCTTGTTTGTATCACCTTTGTTATCGCTATTTAGGGTGTATCTGCATTTCCAAACTTGTGCTGTGCATCTGGGTGACACCCCCAGAGAGACTGGTATCAGCACTGCCTCGCTTGTTTGATGGTCCATCAAGAGTCATCAGCTATACGACTGATCCTGTGACATTACGCCCCATATTCTTCATAGCAATGTTGATCTGATATGAATATGTCATGACTAAGATATGTTTTATGCAAGATGGGTCATGTGAGGTATCATTGAAACAATGTGATTATCCTATTTGTGATTATCCTATCCTGTTAGCCTATTTGTATCACTTCTGGATCTGAAGTTAGGCATATGGACTATGTATCCATTACAAAAGTGCTTGCACCTGGTGAATGCCCACCAGACAATCGGCAATCAGCCTGGATGGACTATTAGGAAGGACAATAGGACTCTGAAGATACTAATCTCCCTCCTTCCGGAGAAGCTTCCTGGGATGCTGCTTTGACACTGCAGGGTCATGTGGTCATGTCACCTGGTACAGGACACCATCTTGATCTGCTGGTATTTCCTCCACTGGGAGGGGGTGGGGGTCAGCCTGGGAAACAAAGGATTCCCCCCATATGTAAACCCTATTTAAGGCTGGGGAGTGAGTTAATCTTGGTTCTTCTCCGCAGCCTCCCCACCCAAGAGGAAAGACTGATGAAGACACCTGAAGAAACAACGGAACTAAACTGGGGGTAGGGTGATCAGATGTCCCAATTTTATAGGGACAGTCCTGACATCGGGGCTTTTTCTTATGTAGGCTCCTATTACCCCCCAATCTCTGTCCTGATTTTGCACACTTGCTGTCTGGTCAGCCTAACTGGGAGTGGCAGGCTAGTCTATCCTGTGAAAGGAATCCCTGGAGATTTAAGCTGCAAGCAGGTGAAGTTCACCTTCAAGAAACTCTGCAACCTGCATAAAACAACACTGAGGGTGAGAATTTGCTCCTATTAAGCAGTGAATTTAGTGTATTAAACAAACATGCAAACTGAGCTTATTTGCTCAGTGATCTGATTTGATCTGTTTGCTATCCCTTATAATCACTTCAAATGTATCCTTTGTAGTTAAAAAAAATGTTTTGTTTTCTAAATCCCAGTGTGTGCGATTCATAACTGAGGTGGAGGAGCAAAAAGCTGTGCAGATTTTCCTCCTCATTGGGGGAGGGAGCAAATTTCATGAGCTTATGCTGTATAGATCTCTGTACAGCTGGTGAAACGGGTGGGCTCAGTGGAATCCCAGTATATCAGATGGCAAAGGCCCATTGAGAGAAGGAAAGGGATACATCTTATGAATCAGCAAGGCATGAGGGGCGGGCCTATGGCCAGAACTCTAAGGCTGTTCTATGCCATGTGCTGTGAAGCTTGTGTTTGGGAGGACACGAGAAGAACAAGCTGCGTTGGCAAAGGATATAAAAAGGTAGCAGCTGCATCATCTCCATTTTGTCTTCATTCCTGCTTCTCCCCTCTGGAGGAACTTTTCTGAAAACTGAAGCTCTGAACAAAGGACTGAATGACTTGGCCAAGCTGTGGATGTGGTCCAGAGGGACTTTCAAGCCAACAAACTCATCAATACTGCTAAGAACCGGATCTGTGGTCTTTGTAGTCTCTGTATGTATTGAAATGCTTTATCATTTAACAGCTTTTTTCTTGTTTGTTCTTTTTTAGACACTAAAGGATTGGCTGGCAGCGTGGCATTTTGGGTAAGATCCAACCCAATATTGACAGCCCTTTGGGGTTCATAAGAACACTTTGTATTCTAATAACTTTTCACTGGACTGGACCTAGGTGTTGATTGGGAATCTGAGAACTAGAATGCAATAAAAGGAGTTGTGTGATTTCTTTTTTCTTTTCTTTTCTTTCTTCCCTCCCCCCCCGCCCCTTCTTCTTGATAACCAGGTTAGGGGGGATCAGAAACACAATTTGTGACAGGTTGCTGAGTTTAAACTGGTTTTGGGAGAATCCACTCTCCTTTTTTGCAGCCTGTGCTGACCTTGGCATTTTCAGTGAGGGTTGCCCCAGTCATTCCGGGTGATACACCTAATAACTTGAAAAACATGGCCCCGAATCACTTATGGACATAGGACTTTGGCAGCTTAGTCACTCAGGTGCTTGGGAAAAAAAATGTTACTCTGACTAAACAGTGAAGCTGACAGAATGCAAAATGCTAAGTAAATAGACTGGAGAATAGCATGTGATCTGTTGTTCTTCTCTAATCTCGTCCAGTTCTGTTTTATTCTGTGGTGTTTGCAACCGGAGCCTGGGAAACATTTTCTGGGCAGAAGTAGGCTCGTCCAGAGGACGGTGTCTCTTTAATATAACGCTCATTAACTCCAATTCCCCGCCTCCATTTCTTAATCTTTGCTCTGCTCTTTGCAGTTTGGAATCACCTGGCTCCGTGGGGAAGGGCATCGCCTTTCTGGCCTGGGACAAGGAGGCGAGAGATCCCAGCCAGAATCAAGGTAAATATTCCAAATGCGAAGCAGAAAGCAGGGCCTGTCTCTGTGCAACCCCACTGACCGGCAAAGCTGCTAAGGACATAGCCAAGCGGGCTGGAGAGAGGTGAGGTCAGGGAGCCAATCCTGTCCTTGCACGCAGGGGGTGTGTCTGTCTCTAAAGGGATTTGCTGAGGACCCACCCTTGTTCCTTTTCTATTTAGGCTGAGATGATCTGTTTATACCCATTAACCCTTGAATGACTCTGACGCACTTCCCTAGGGGCATGGAGGTCGTGGGTATGTGCCAGGATCACACTCCGCGTCAGTAAATAAGAAATGAGCGAGTGAACTCTGTCCTCTTTCTTCGGCCCTCAGGCCGGTCGAGCCTTTGACAACCAGCCAAAGGTTCTGATCTCAAGAATTCCCCATTTCTGAAGGCCACGCTGGCCGCAGGCTCCCTCGATCGCTGGGTGGCATTGGTTGAAGCTGTGCGGCTAGCAATGGGCATCTTTTAGCTTTCACATGAGTGTGTGCTCTGGAGCAAACTCCCTGGGGACTATGAAGGGCAGCTCCTGAATGGATCAGGAGAAAGGATCCAACTTGGATTCAGACGGGATTCTCACAGATATCTTCAAAAGGAAATGGCAGGGGACTTGGTGTGGGGGAATGTGTTTGATAACTCTGGTGATGGGCTAGATAGACAGATTTCTGATACTCAAGGTGCATCAGAGGGGCTTGCTTGGGGTCCGGGGGTCGGTTATAATAATGCTCCCGGTGCCCTCTTCACTCCTTGGCAGCCTAAAGGGGCAAGAAGTGAAACACCCCCTTGTGCAGAGGTTCTCCTTGGCTGATGTAGGACTGGCATGAGAGCCCTGAGGTGACCCTAATTCCAGCTCCTGCCATAGGAAGCACGTTAGGGACAGACAGGGAGCATGGCTGATGTGCACTGTCTTACTCTCTGCTTCCGTAGGGGGCAAATCCTAAATCAGAGCAGCTCTGAGGCTGCTCTAACTTACACCAGGGGCCAGACAGTGTCCTGCAGAGCCCCCGCAAAACATGGATGGTTGAAGGCTCCACAAAGATGGTTAAAAACTCTTTTCCCCACCTCATTCCTGCCACCGGAGTAGACACAGACTAACAACCTCAGGCCCCAGCGTCTCACAGAGAGGCTGCTGGCTAGCGATGAACCAGGCGAAAGTGAGGTGATAGAGAAAGTGCCAGGAAAAATTGCAGAGATTGTGTCAGGGCCCCGGATTGACAGGGTGCACCTATTGCTTGTCTCCGAGGTCTGGCACTTTGTTCCATCCCCAGCGGCTGTTGGAGTCCCAGCTTACGGCTGCTGCTATGGGTGTTTGCTATTATCTGCACGTAGCACAGAGGCTGAGTTCTTTCCTTCGGCCATGGGAGCTTGCCACGCTTAGCCCTCCCTAGGTTTTGTTCCTTCCTGTCTCCATCATTGCTGGGGGAGGTGGGGGTCTTTGCACATCCAAATCACTGGGAAATTGCTGCTAGCACCGAACACTGTAGCGGTCATTCAGAGAGCCCACAACACCCACCCTCTGCTGAGATCTGCTGAGTGATTTCTGGGGCAAGCCGAAAGTGCCAGGTCTGATCCTTAAGGCCCTAAATGTCCCAGCCGTTGGAGAGAGCTCCCTGGCCGGTATCCATGGACGTGGGACGGGCTCCCGGGCACGCTCCGTGCAGGACGCTCGGATCTGGAATTCACTTCCTTCCTGCGTTTGCTAAACCTGATGCTGATGATGCTTAAGAGGCACCTCCTTGAATTTTAGCTCAAGTGGAAGGAGGTTCTGCTCCTGGAGCAAGAATATCCGGGTTGTGTTCATGACTAGGCAAATGGCAGGAAATTTCTCAAGCCGTTTGTTCATGATATTTTCTGCCCCATATTGATTTCATCGGGTTTTGTGGCGCTGTCATTTTTTGTTTGTTTGTTTTGAAAGCAACAATTCGGTGATTTTGCCTGGCTTTTGCAACTGAAGGCCGTGTTGTTACAGTGATAGCAATTTGGCTCAAATACAGAAACCTTTTTCACTCAAAATAGCTCCATCTTGGCATTTTTGCAACCAAAAAAAGGGGAGGGGATTTCAACTTGGCCATGAACTGCAAAAATGTTCCAATTTCAAGCCATTCAGATGTCCTTGCAAAAAGCTTGCAAGGCAGATCCTTCCCTTGGAGCCCGATCCTGCAACCTTAACCCATGCAAAGACCCTCCCATAGGCCTTGACTTGGATGCTCCACCCCCAATCCACCCCGAGACCCTGCCCCCACTGCGCCCCTTCCTCCAAGGCCCTGCCCTTGTTCTGCCTCTTCCCACACCCGCTCTGCCCCCTCCCCTCAGGCTCCTGCCCGCTGCCTCCACCCTCCCCCAAGCACCTCCTGCCAGCCGCCAAACACCTGATTGGCTGCCTTGCAAAACAGCTGGGGCTGGTGGGTGCTGGGCACCCACTATTTTTTTGCCATGGATTCTTGAGCACCCACCGAGTCGGCGCCTATGGACCCTCTGAAGAATGGAGCAGCACCTCTGTGCAAGGACAAAGCCCTGGGATTTTGGTACTAGGCATTCTGCACCAACCTACTTGGTTCCCTGGGAGAGCAGATTTTAGCCTCTTAGGTTTTCCTTGCACCCTTATCCGTGCATGGCTGGATTCCTTCACTCACGCCAGTGCCAATCCAGGGTAGTTCCATTCACTTCCAGTCCATGGAAAGGCTCCAGATTTAACTGAGAGTGGGCTTTGGCCTCTGGGATCTCTTGCCCTGTCTCATTGCCTTGCCTGTACTTTAGGTGTTTCCTTTGACACCAATGGCTGCCCTGTTGGACAGAGATGGGAGGGAGTTCCACATCCTCACTCCTGTGCTGGAAAGCATGGCGCTGTCAAAGGCTGCGGGCACCAAGGTCTACATGAAACTGGAGAACGTCCAACCTACCGGCTCGTTCAAGATTCGGGGGATTGGCTACTTCTGTCAGGAGGTGAGTACGGCATTGGGACGGTCGTTTTTGCTCTTCTGAGGTTCTTAGAAGCGTGGTGACTGACACAATGTGCCAGGAGGTGTGCATTTTTGTGTGGGGGTAGGGTGGTGCAAAACACATTGGGGTGTGCGTAGTGGTGCACAATGCACTAGCGTGGGTTTGTGTTGCAAAACGCACTTGTATGTGCTTGCAACATGGTGCAGAAACATGGGTGTGTCTGTGTGTGCAGTAAGGGTGCGATACTCATTGGTGTGTGTATGTGGTGGTGCAGATAACATGTGCGCATATGGCACAGAATGTGTTCGAGTGTGGATGTGTGGTCCAAATTGTACAACTCACATTGCAGTATTATAGCTGTGACAAAGAGTCCTGTGGCACCTTAAAGACTAACTAAAAGTATTAAAGCATAAGCTTTCGTGGGCTAATACCCACTTCGTCGGATGCATGCAGTGGAAGTATACTTCTACTGCATGCATCCGACGAAGTGGGTATTAGCCCACGAAAGCTTATGCTTTAATACTTTTAGTTAGTCTTTAAGGTGCCACAGGACTCTTTGTCACTTCTGCAATTCCAGACTAACACGGCTACCCCTCTGAGTATTATAGCTGTAACTGTAGTGCTGATTTTACCTCCAAACTGTTGTCTGGTGTACAGGACCAACTCTGGGAAGTGAGTTCAGTGAATTCCAAGCTCTACTTTCTCTTTGGTTTCAGGCTGCCAAGAAGGGCTGCAAACATTTTGTTTGTTCAACAGGTAAACTTACTTCAAACTATTCTCCCTTGGGATATTTAGCGAGACAGGCTGTTCTGCTCCATCACTTGATCCCTGGGGAGGTGACCCCGGTGTTCCCTGGGATACCGATGCAGATTTCTTTAAAGCCAAGGGGAAGTGGGACGTCCACTCTCACCTTGCTAAGGCCCAGGTGAGGGCATCCGGTCTTTCAAATCCAGGCCAGAGGACACATTTGGGATGCAGCCAGGAACCCAGGGAGAGAGGAGCGGCGCGAAATGATTCAGGAGATCATTCCTGGGCATAATGTTTGTGTCTCGACGCAGTCTCCTGACTCAGTGTTTCTAGCCTCAGCAGTTAAGAGAGCAGCCGGTCTGGGGGTACAGAGGGAAGGAGAAACGGTGAGTCATCTCAAGGGTGGCAAGCCGGACTTTCACCCTCTCAGCCCCACTAGCCACCACACTCCCTGCACTCGAGTTCAGTCTGACTGCAGGGTGTATTGGGGAGTCCTGGGGGCTTGGCCTGTATCGCTGGGTCCGTATTACACTGCATCTGGTGTGATCTTCCCCATTCCAAAGACCAGTGAGTGGGAGTCTGTAAATCCACGTGGGGAAATAGCCCCAAAGAGGCCGTGGGATATTTGATGCTGTGTGTCAGCGAACAGATCCTACAGTCCTCCTCTGCCTTTGATGTCCAACATGCTCTCCTCCAGGGAGAGCGGGTACCTGTCCCTGAAGAGGGATGGGGATTAGACCCCACTCCAGGTTGACACATCGAGGCTCTTTTATTTGAGTTGCTTGGTCCAGATTCTGTTGCAGGTTGGAGCCAATACACTGGTGCCATTCACGGCGCATTTCTGTATCTGCCTGGGGGGCCTGTCTCCACCCCCTGCCTCATTTACAGCTCTGCCCCTGAAGCCAGCAGGGGGCAGCGGTTGATGCTGTGATGTCTGTGACAAGGGAATGGCATGGGTTATTGTGCTGTGATTTAGGGTCTCCTACATGATGGGGGGTGGGCTTGACCCACGCCCTGGATCCAAATAGCCCTCTTCTGCGGTGTCTTCCAGATCCATGCATGGACTCAGATGTGGAGACCTGGGTTTCTTTCTGATTCATCGGGTGGGGCCCGAATCCAGAGTCACCTGGATCATTGTTCCCCAAGCTCCCACTGTTGTTCACTGACTCCTGTCTCTATGTCCCCCCAGGGGGCAATGCTGGGTTTGCCACAGCCTACGCTGCCAAGAAGCTGGGGATCCCTGCCACCATCATAGTGCCAACGAGCACCCCTCAGGCCACAGTGCAGAAGCTGGAAGAGCAGGGGACGGAGGTGGAGGTCTTTGGGAAGGTAGGTGTTGTCACGGACCCAAAGGGTCCTAGCAATCTCTGTCTCCCTCCGTGGCTCCCTGCAGCCAGTGCAGCTGAGCTGGACTCTGGCGGGAGGCTTGTAGCAGGCCCCTTGGGGGCACTGTGCTCCCAGGGAGTATTTGCAGCGACAGCCGGCAGCCTTTCCCCGACACGGTAACAATTTATTAGTCACATGGCTTCCAGAATCTGAAAGTTTCAGCCTTGCGGGTGTAGGAACCATCTTGGCTCTCTCTCTCTCTGTCCCTTTGTCTGTCCGTGTCAGGTGAGAGCTGTGTGTCTGTGGGCTCAGCTTTTACCCCACATACCTGACACCTTTTGGCCCATTGTTCGATGTTTGACCTGCCGGACCTTGCCGTCGCTACCTGTCAGTGGTTCAGTCGTGGGGGTTCCCGGTGGCTTCCCAGATCCTCCATGGATTTGGGTTGGTTCCAGCTGCTCCTCAGCGACCTGGTCGCATCACCCCAGATGTGACGCTAACCCCTCGTCCCCCCGGTCTGCCCAGCAGCAGCGTTCGAACCCCTCTGCACTCCCTGGCTAGCAATCCCAAAGTGACAGGGAGAGGCACCTAGATAGTTCATAAAAACACAGGACCGAAAATTCCCACCGTGGTCACTCCCGCACCCTGGGAAAGGGGGAAAACAGCACCCGGCAAACCACTGCAGAATGGCAGCGGGTAGGAAAATGGCTAGAGGCCAGCAGGTGGCACCGGTGGGGTTCTGGGGTCACTCCGTCGGGATCAGAACCTCCCCAAGGGTCCATCGTCAGCTCCTCCTTTTCACTCTGCCTGGCGTTTCACGTGCCGTACATTGCTAATGGGTCTATCCGGGTGAATGCCATTGAGCTGAGTGGCCTGGGGGAGATCTGACATCCGTGGATAACAGGACGTTCTGACCAATGGACGTGCTGGCCTGGCTACTGTCTCCTGTCCTTCACCCCCTCTCTCTGCTTCCTGCTCCCCCTTCCAGCCTGCAGCTGGTTACTCAGCAGGTGATCAACAGCTGTAGGGCGGGGTGGTGGGGAGAACACAGGCTGTTAGAAGACTTGAAATTCAGATAAACTGAGGGTACCTGGGTACTGAGGTGACTAAAGGGGCCAAATTCCAGCCCCATTCACCCGCTGGCACGGAACCCAATGCAGGGCACCGGGGAACAGGGCTGAACGCAAGATTTGGCCGGGTGAGTCATTTCTTGTCCCGACTCCCTGCAGCTTCACATGCACACAACCCTGCTCATGGCATCCTTGCACACACAGACACAACCACGCACCAGAACAAACGGACAGCCGCACCCGCTAAAAATCACTGGGCCCGATTCTCTTCTGCCCCCGGTTTTCCATCTGCGTTGCTCCATTGCACTGGACAGGCTCCTGCTTCCCCTGACCGGCCAGGCCTCGTTGTGCTAGGGGCTGCACATACACATAAAGGAAAGAGAGGCTCTGTCCCGTGCTGTCTAATTGGTGGGCAGGCCCTTCCTAGCCAGCCGGGGTAGCGAGGGCTGGCGAAAGCTGCTGGCGGCAGGCAGGTCATGAATCCTTCTCTGCATCCTTGTGTCGGCAGGCCTGGGACGACGCCTACGCAAAAGCCCTGGCGTTAGCGGAGACCGAAGGCTGGGTCAGCGTCCATCCCTTCGACCATCCCTTGATCTGGTGAGAGACTGGAGCTTTGGCCCTTATATGGTTTTGTCTCTTCAGGCCTGGGGCCTCGTCATACCCACCCCTGCCCCTGTTCCTGGGGCCTTGTCACACCGAACCCTGTCCCCGCTCCCTGGGGCCTTGCCACACCCACCCTGCCCCCGCTCTCTGGGGGCTATTGCCGACCAGCCCCTGTTTGACAGACCTCAGGCCGCGGCAGGCTCCACGTGGTGAGACCAGCCAGGAGCCAGGCAGGGTGCCGCGAGATGGCGCGGGAGGCAGAGACCAGCGAGAGGTTGCTGGGTTCTCCACGTTCCAGCTGCTCCAGGTGGACTCTGTGCAGTGGGAGTGGGGACGGGTCAAGGCCCTTTGTCCTCTGTTTAGACGGAGCTGGCAAGCGCCTGTTTGCATCCCAGCTCCCGGACAAGGGGCTGCTCAGCAGACCGGATCTCCGCTCTCTGCGGCAGCCGGCGGATCAGGAGGGTTGTCCGTGAAGCCCACCAGCTGGGTGTTTCCGTGGGGAATGGGCTGGGCCTGTCCCGCCTGGGCGTCCGGCTGTAGTGTGGGTCGTCCCCGTGTCTCTCTGTGCCTGAGCAGAGGGGGGACGTGAGCTGGGGATAGAGGAAGATGCTGAAGCAGGTGTGTTGAGGAGCTAGCGTGAGGGGGGAAGGGGCTCAAGGGAATGAAGGGCGAGGCGGCTTCCCCCTTCCAAACTCCCAGCCCTGCCTCTGACAGCCTTTGGGGAGGCAAGAGTCCCCCCCCCCAACATCACACCAGCGACCTTGTCTGCGAATACCCACCCCGAGTGGCCCTTCGGCCTCAGTCGCTAGCCCATGTGCTCTGGCCCATTCCTGCAGGGCAGTGCATGCATCTAATGGTCACCCGCAGCCAGACTGGTCTCCCAGCGCCACCCAGTCCAATGGGAGGCGGGCAGGAGCCGGAAGCCAGGGACGGCGGGGTGGTTTCCTGCCAGCTCCCTAGCTCTGGGGGAGAGCAGGGGGGCGTCCATTCCACGCAAGGCTGGCACGGCAGAGCGGAGGCGGGCAGCGTTACGTCAGACATGATAGGGTGTGAAATCTGGCCGCCGCTCTGAGGCGGCGCCTCGAGAGAGGAGCCGTTTGGGGAGCCCCTCATCCCCTCCACGCCCCCCGGGTCGGGCCTGTGTCTCTATCCCTCCCTCCTCCCATGGTCCCAAGCCCCCTCCTCACCTCTCCCGACTTCCGCTACCTCCAAGACTCTTGCTGCCACAGGGCCTAGCTGGCAGCATGGGCCCTGCCCAGCCACCCTGCGGGTCTGCCTGGGACAAGGGGGCCGAAGCTGCCCGGCCACGTGCCCATTGTCAGAGGCTGGCACGGCCCCAAAGTGCCCGTCGGTTGGTTCCTCACCACCGGTTTGCTGTCCCCGCAGGCAAGGCCATGCCAGCATGGTCAGGGAGCTGAAGGATTTGCTAGGCCACAAGCCGGGCGCCATCGTCCTGGCGGTGGGCGGCGGAGGGCTGCTGTCTGGCGTGGTGGCCGGCCTACAGGACGTAGGCTGGCAGGACGTACCCATCGTTGCTGTGGAAACCAAAGGAGCCGACAGCTTCAATGCAGCGGTCAGGGCTGGGCGACTGGTCACCCTGCCAGAGATAACCAGGTGAGTGCGCGAGCTGCGGAGACACAGGGGAATTGATTGCAAAGGGGGCTCTGCAGGAGCGGGGGGCCGGAGAGGTGGGATCTGCAGGGGTGTGGGGAGGGTCAGGTCTCAGAAGGGGTGCAGGCAGAGGAGGGGGAATCTGAGGATATTATTATTATTTAATTGCCTTGCAACAGCATGTCAAGCGTCGGCCATTGCGCTCGGTGCTGTACAAACTCATTACAATGACAGGGAAGGGTAATGGCCGGTGCATGCCACGTACAAGTGGGTGGGTGGGGAAGGGGGCCCAATAATGGTCGAGCTAGTGCTTCAGAAGAGGGGGGCCTTACGCAACGTGGTGGGGGAGGAGCTGCCTCCCCCCACCCCTGCACCTCTTGGCCGATGCCCCTCACTCACTCTCCTGTGGGGAGTTTCCAGCTGGCGTCAGCTGCCGGGCTGACAGCGCTGGCGGCTGGAATCCTCCGCTTGGCTTTCAAATAGGAAATTCTCTCCCCCACCCCCTGCTGATGCCGCGCACCCCAGCTTTGGAGGAACCCGCTCTAGGGGGATGAACGTTTGCTGGATCACAGGCCTGGTGGAGTTGGGAACCTGCCTGGTTCCCTGCCAGCTGGCCTGGATGGATGCTGGGGTGCCCCGCCATGCAGGTTGCCCGGGGGCTGGAGAGACCCAGGGATTCCAGGGCCTTCGGCTCTGGGGCAGCCCTGCCATGCTTACCCTCGTCCCATCCTCCCTCTGCGAATGATATTCCCCACCTTGATTTATGAACGCCAGCAGCCAGCCGTGACCAGCGCTCTCTGCCTGGCAGCTCAAGCCAGAAAAAGCCGGAAATCAGGACGGATCCAATCTCTGGCCAGGGCCCAAGTTAAGAAGTGAGGGCAGTTCTGCTTTCCGACAGCAATGACCTCCTCACGCTCCGGGCCTGGCGTGGCCTCTCAGGTACTGAGCTGGCCAGCAACCCGCTAAGGAGATTTGGAAGCAGGGTGTTTTCCCAGGGATCTGGGGAGCTAATACCGTGTCCTTGGCCAAAATGGGCAAAGGAGATACCAGACCACAGCATCCCTCTGGAGCTTCGCCTGGGGCTGTTTCCTGAACTCCCGTAAGAGTTGCTCTGCCTATGAATTTTGTCCATGAGGGTCCGATCGAGCTGACCAGTCAGTCATCGGCGCCTTCCCTCTTAGGACTGGTGTTTCCAGAGCAATGTGAGCCTGTTAGGAGAAGAAGGGTGTAGCCTCAGGCTGGGGAGACAGAGGGTCTGTTCCCTCCTTTGCTGCAGACTTTGTGGGACCATCCGCAAGTCTCTTAGCTGCCGTGTGCCTCAGTTTCCCCCTGGACAATGGGGAGAAGAGTATTGCCCAGGGCTGGTGGGAAGACAAATCCATTGGAGCTCATGAAGAGCTTGGACACTAGAGTAGAGGGCCTGTGGAAATACTTCTGATAGCTAAGAGCCCAACTTTGCAGGCTCATTAGGGAATCCCAGCCTTGGACTTCAAAGGCCACCTGTGACCACTCCTGTGCTCTGGATGAAATGATTGGACCGTGCTCCGGTTTGCTGCAATCAGGACTATACAGTCAGGTCCTGTCTAGGGTGCAACTTTCAACAAGCTCGGGAGAACACCATCTTGAAAGGTTTTTATAGGTGGGACGTAGATTGCCACTCATGCTTTGGGTCTGCAGAAGCATAGCAATCATTGCAGAGCTCCAGGGCCTTCCACCTCTAGGGGCACTGGGTTCAAATCCAGCCTGCCTGCAAGTTCTTCCTGTATCTATTGACCCTTGTGCGCAATGAGTTGGCAGGCCTCAATCCATGGCTCCGCAGCACCAAAACCCAGCAACACTGTTGGCCACCTTGGGGGCAATCCGGGCAGAGAGGCAAAAGACTGGATGGGTCACGGAGACCAAACTCCCGCCTTGTAACCTGGTGATGGTTTCCTCCTACTCAAGGCTGAGGCTCACTGGTGGGGCTCACAGCTGTCCCGTGTCAATGTCATTCCTCAAGGGCTGCCAGCCTAGAACCCTCACACCACCGAGTCCTAGCTGCAAAGATCAAGGGGTGAATTTCTCCCCACCCCTCTGGCCTGGGCTGGATTTCCCAGCTCAGCGCGCTAATGGGGGCTCTCTCTTTTGCTCTCCATTTCCCAGCGTGGCCAAATGCTTAGGAGCCAAGACGGTGTGTGCCCGGGCCCTGGAATGTGCCAGCGAATGCCGGGTCATCTCCCAGCTGGTGGAGGATGTGGAAGCTGTCCAAGCCGTAGAGCTGTTCCTGAGTAAGTCCTGCGCCCACTGGGTGCTGACTACAGTGAGCCAACAGCACCACCTGACGCCCAGCAGAGGTGCTTCATGTTCCGACGTCTCTCTTTGATCAGGAAATTGTTGACCCTTGATTCTGCCCATTCTCTGCAGAATAGGAGCGGCGGTTTAATTAGCGTTTTTTGGTCAAACGGAGACTGGGGAGATCAGCGGCACTGGCAGACCCAACTAGGTTCCAGTTACAGCCGCGCTGTGCAATTACAGCCCAGCGGTGTCCCAAACATATCCTAATCATGTAGATTTGGTTTCATTGGCGTAGAGGGGTCCAAACCACAGCCAATAAAGGACTTGTACCATAGAAATTAGGGGTAGAGATGGGCTTTCTTAACTGGCTTGGAGCACAATTTAATGGCAGGGAATTTGACCGTTAGTGGACAGATCAAGCATGCAGCATACATAGGCAGTATAGCAGCTTAGGATGAAAGCACAAGGGCTAGTCGCCAATTAGTGCCTGTGGTCATTCCTCCCTCTAGCGCCCTCCCTCCACCCCGTGAGTATAACAGCCTACTGCCAGTGCATAGGGGAGTTCCTCCTTTAGCTCACGGGATGGAAGTTTCTGCTTTAGCATGAAGGATCTCTCTTTCTTTCTCCTTCCTGCCGGACTTGCCCAGACGATGAGCGGATGCTGGTCCAGCCCGCCTGTGGAGCCGCTCTGGCCTTTCTCTACACGGGCCGTCTTCAGCAGCTACAGCGTGAAGGGTGCTTGAACCCGGACCTGGACTCCGTTGTCGTCATTGTGTGTGGTGGAAGCAGCATCCAAATGGCTGGGCTCCAGGCCCTGAAAACCCAGCTGAGGATGAACTGACAGCGGATGCCGACTCTGGGACGGCGCATGGGGAGCGGTGCATGGAACCGCACGTAGATGTTAATAAATCACAGCGTTGGGGTTTTGTAAGTGGAATCTAAAGCAATTCAAACCAGTTTCTAGAATAAATACCAAGCTGCTCTTACGGCTTGGATCCTGAGCTCACCGCTGACTGCTTTAATGCCACTGGTCTGGCTGCTTGTCCTTATGGGACCGTGTCCTGGTAAGAATGAAGGAGAGATCAGCGGAACAAGGTCGATTCTCTCTGAACTGTGGCTCGCTGTGCCATTTGGGAAAGTACTTTGAGGCCCTCACTGGGGCTAGGCAGGTTATGGATTGTGACTAGCCATCCCTGTGGTTTTAACCCATCTTTCTCAGTGAGAATCGGTCACGACTGACCCTGATTTCTGTTCTTCACGGGGGTTTATTTGCGGTATGATTCTCAGACAAGGGGGCAAAATGTTCCTGTCAGCCCTTTGTGATTTGCGATTGGTCACCAGTCATAACAGAGTTGCTTCTGCTTCCTGATCGGATGATTGAAACTTGTCTAGCTAGCAGATAAAGGAAAGTGAATGACGGGTTCTGCATAGCACTCTTCACAGGACAAACGCTCTCATGAATAAATATTTGTGCTAAAAACCTGTAAAACCTTCTGGCTTCATGAACCTTTTCATGAATACTCAACAGTTGCCTGCACACTAGGGAGAAAGGAAATCTTTGTTAAAGATCTCACATCCCTGCCTACTCAACTAAGGTGTCAGATCTGGCAATACCCATTTCTGAGACTGTCCAAGGAGTCCTTCAGTAAAACAGGCCCAGCAATTCCAGTTATTGCATTGCCCATTCTGATGATTGTACTGTAAGTCTCATGATATTTGGTGCTTTCTTTAGGGCTGTTGATTAATCGCGGTTAACTCACGTGATTAACTCAAAAAAATGAATCACAATTAAAAAAATTCTTTGCACTGTTAAACAATAGTATGCCAATTGAAATGTATTAAATATTGTTAGATGCTTTTCTACATTTTCAAATATATTGATTTCAGTTACAACCCAGAACACAAAATGTACGGTGTTCACTTTATATTATTTTTTTATTACAAAGATCTGCACTGTAAAAATGATAAAGACATAGTGATTTTCAGTTCACCTCACACAAGTACCATAATGCAATATCTTTATCATGAAAGTGCATCTTACAAATGTTGGCGTTTGCAACACTGCTTATATTTCTAAGCTGGAAAAAAAATCCCTTAAAAACAAAAGGCTTTGGGGGCTGAAAAAGGAGCAGGATTCAAATTTAAACAGAATCCTTTGTGGGGCTCCAGTATTATTAAATCCACCAAAACTTTGGAATGTCTCCTAGACACGTCATCTTCTGCGAAACTCCCCTAAATGGCCTTCCCTCTTAAGTCACACCCACTCTGTATCCTCCAAGGTATTTCTTGGTCTTTCATTCCCTGGTACTGTTCCCTCAACCCTCCCCATAGATGCACGGGGCCTGATTTTTCAGAGGGGCTTGGTGTTCGCAGCTCCCACCGTCCTTGACTAGAGGAGCGGGAGCTCAGCATCTTTGAAAGTCGGACTGTTAGGGTTTTCCCACCACCTCACTTCTACATTAGGCCCCTTCAGACTGCTGGGCCCAGATACCGAGGAACCTGCCTTATACACTCCCCTGAAGTCACAGCAGTTACCGGAGAGAAGAAACAAGCATCTGATGCAAGGAAATGATATGATTTCAGTCCACCAGGGGGCAGCAGAGTCTCTCACCTGGAAGTTCCATCCCTGCAGCGCACAGGGCTGAGTTCTGCTCAGATCAGAGAGCAGGAATTTGCCCCAAATATGAAAAATGAAATGAGGAGAATTTAGGGCTTGTGATTTTCAGTACCGAGGGAGGATGGCCAATTCAGATCCAGTTTTTATATTTGTCTGGGGACTAATTAGAGAGACAAGATGTGTCTGACAATATCTCTTATTGAACCAGCTTCTGTTTGCATTTGTTTCTCTTCCCAGCAGAATTTGGTCCAGTAAATTACCTCCCCGATCTTGTCTCTCTACATCTCAGGACCGACATGGCTACAACACCACTGCAAACAACTGGGAATAATCAGACATTCCTTCAACAGATTTCAGGCCTGTTTCAATTTCCAAACTCAATCGGAATAATAACGCTTTGCACCTTTATTGCTTTTGCATGAACTTCTCAAGCACTGATTAAAGCATCCACCCATCTGCTGGGTGGGCATGTCTCACTGTCCCTTTTTAAAGGAGATGTGGAGGCACAGCAGGGGTCCAGGAAGTCATTGGTAGAGTCAAGAATCGGACCCCAGAGTCCTGACTCCTGGGGTCTGTCTACACAGCAATGTGAGCCAAAGCTCAAGCCTAATTCCCTTGAATTGTGTTAATGTAACGCTCAGAATTAGGATGCTAGGGCCCTAGAGGGATGGAGGATCCAGGCCTGTCTTAAAGTAGGACCTAGGGTCCAAGCCCTATTGTTTTCCTGCATGCACGTGGTCTCAGTTTGACTTGGGTCGCACTAGTCCTCTGGATATATCCCAGAGTTCCTTGGGGCAATTTCTGTAGTCCCCTCTACGCCAACAACCTGGGGGAAGTAGAGTGGGGACCACGCAGCTGTCCTGTTGGGAGGAGGAGCAGCTGAGCTCCCAGCTCAGCATGGATGGGGGTGCTGATCCCCAAAACTCTAGTCACGCCCCATCCCTGGGAGTGTGTGTGCTGGGGCAACATGCACTGTCAGGCTGGTGAGTGGGTGCCAGCCCCCAAACTCCCCCACAGGCTCCCAGGGATCCCTTAGCCTTGCCTCTCAGGCTGTGCTGGGGGCAGGGAGAAGGGATCCGTGGTGGGGGGCACACTGCACCCCAAGCCCTGTGGATGCACTTCACTGCTCTGCAGCCGGCAGCAGCCAGCGTGCGGTTTCCCCTCTGAAATCTGCTTTTTATGGCAAACTTCCAAACAAACGGACAAAAATAAATTACAAACAACAACCACCAGCCAATCCCGCTTCACTGCTCAGCGCGTTTTAAAATTCAGAATTGCACCGTTTCCTTTTACGAGTTTCCCAGCCCTGGTGCCTGATGGGCTGGTGAGCCTCGGGACAGGCACACCTGGGCATTTGCCAGCCAGCCTGACTCCACCTGGGGCAGCAGAGCCCCGTTCTCAGGTGAGATAGTAGTTCAGTATAAAGCCTTCTCACGCCTGCGACAGCCATCAAAGGAGCTCACTGTTGCGGTGTGTGTATTCGTGGGCTCCGAAGGGGGCACCCGGGTCCCGTCAATAGCACCACCGCAGTTAGGAAACGGGGCAGGCAGTAGAGTTTTCACACAGAGCAACACACTCGTAGGGCTAGAGTGTCAACGCCTGGGGCAGGGGGGTTAGGCCCTCGGCGGTAGGGTTACTTTGACTTGGGTCTGTGCATTGCAGTGTGGATGCCAGAGCATGGATTAGAACATCCTTAACCTAGGGTTAAAATGCAGTGTAGACGCTCAAGCCCAGGATTCCCTGACACGGGATAGTTGACTTGACTCCCACTAACTCTAGGCTTCCATGCCTGTCTAGACAGACCCCTCGTCTTCCCTAATGGTTAGCCCATGCTTTCAAAACAGTTGCCATCTCAGATGATTGTTCCTGTGCTGGACTGAGTGAAGCCTGCTGTTCTAGTGACCCCCTGGGGAGGTGCATTGAGAAAGCACCATACAAGAGATGGGTGCTCGTGTTTATTATATTATAGGACACTTATTTCATCTGGTCCTCTCTAGAAGCAGCATTTAAAACCTGAGCGTGGCAGCCCTAGATCGACAGCGTGAACGAGGCAGATTCGAGGCTGTGCCTTGCTGGTGCCTCCAAACGAGTCGACGTGACAGCGTGGGTAAAAGGACAGCTGCTGACTGACCGCTTTCCGCCTTGCCCGTCCTCCAGGTGATGGCACTGAAGGGGAAGTTTAGGCAAGTGGGAGGAAGGCTGGGTCAGTGATCAGGGGATTAAACTCAGCCTGAGGAGAGCTGGGATCATTTCTCTGCCGTGCTACAGCCATTCTCTGGGGCCTTGGGCAAGTCACTTAGTGCATAGCTACACAGCCAAACCCCCACCCTCCCCCGCAAAAAAAAACAAACCCAGAGCCTGGGTTAACTGATTTGGGCTTGTGGGGCTAACATAGCGGGGTAAAAATAGCAGAGTAGAGCTAGTCCCTAGGCAGACCGTGGGCCAAATCTGGACCACCAGTTGCTTTGGAATGGCTTGTATATTATTGTTATTATTTTCTCTGGTGTCTAGCCCTTGGCCAAGAAATCTGGACCAAGAAATCTGGACCTTGACAAAAAAGAATTGCTTGTCCCTATGTGGATGCTCCTGCTGGGACTCCGAGCCCCACCTCTCTCGCCGGGTTTCCGCGTTCAAGCTCTAGCCCGAGCAGGAATGGCCACATTGCTAGTCAGTTGAGCCAGACTCTGAGACTTGCTGCTGTCGGGGGTGGTTGGTTTTTTTGCAGCAGAGATGCACCCAAAGTCTCTCTGTGCCCCATAGCCCTGCCCCACTGCACAGGGGGCGGTGAGGAGCTTTGGAGGCCTTCAGAGATGATGGCAATGTGGACAAGGAAGCAGAGGTTTGCCTTCCACAGCAAGGGTGAGGCATGTTGGGGGTAGAGGCTGCCAAGTGTGTCAATAGGGGGCAAGTTCAAATCCCGACTAGGCGTGGTACAGAGTTTAAATTCTATTGCTCCTTTGATTTAACCCCTTCTAGTTTCCTTGTTTTGATTCTCTGGTCTGCCCACGTTCCTCTATGTTCATTCCCCCTCCCCCCATACTCAGTTGAGGTCTGTGGCCTCCGCTTCCATGGGCTCCACCCACCATTCCTAGTCACCATGTCAGCTGGCACTTGCCACCAGCACTAGTGGCTTTGTGGCCAAGTTGGTCCACTAGGAGCCCGCAGAGGCTGCTAAACAGCGCTGGAGGTTTGGCCGGCATCCCGTGACTTGGGCTGAGCACGGGCGAGACGAACGGACCTGGCTCTCACGAACCCTCCTGCTCCCCTTCCACAACTGACTTTAACTAGGCCAGCATGGCACAGCCAACCCCCTGGTTACACTGGAGCTGGCACAGTGGACAAACCTGGCACGTGCCCGGACGAGTGGCGTGCAGTGATGCCAGGCCGGCTGCTTGTCCCAAGGTATAAAAATAACTCAGCCCTGCTCCCCCCTACGAGTTCTCGTCTCCTGGATCTTTGTCTTGCCTGGATGAGTCACACGGCTGCTCCTCTCACCTGTTGGCTAGGCCCCGGCTCCCCCATTGTTTGCTGTGTGAAGCCCTGGGCCCTGCAACAGCTGTTCTCAGCTGTCTCCTGTTTTATAGAGCTCACGTACAGAGCACGGGGAGCCCCCGTGTCCACCTGAGACAACAGCTGCTGTTTTCACATGGCAGAAAGCATGGGGGAGTGGGGCACGGGGCTGCTGGAAGGAGGTAGGTTGGTGGGGGACCGATTCTTGCCTTCTCCCAAAGAACTTGGCCTATTGCTTGGTTCTAGCCATCATCTCTTTCACGTTTTCACTGGCATTTCTACTGGGCATTTTCACTGACTGCCAATAAAGACCAAGGATCCCGCGCTGCATAACTACTGAGTGATGTGTGAGCCTGTAGCCTAGAAATAGGGGAGATTGTTTAGCTGCCCGCTAAACCTCTCCCTTAAAACTCGCCTAAAGATACATGAATCATTAGCAAGGCCAATTTTCCTTAGTAACTTTCCACCTTTCGGCCTGTCCCCTCTTCCCTCCCCGTTCGCCTGTCGGCCTTTAAGATCACGGAGGACGTTCATGTGTCCATGCTTCTCCTGGTAAGTGATGTGACATAATGAACTGTACGGGGCTGGTGTCCACTGGCAGGACGCCACTGGCTTCCGTGAGTCTGTCGGCAGGGGCTCGGGTGCATTGCTGGGTGAATGAATACGATGTTATGGTCACACATTTCAGCCAGGCGTACCCCGCACACTTCATGGCTTTGATACAACATATAACTTGCCAATTATATCTGGGCTCGGGGTTAGAGTAGGAGACCTGGGTTCCATTCTGTCCGCCACTGACCTGCTGTGTCAGTTACGAGCTCGGCCTTTTTCTAGTTTGTCTGTTTTGACTGTGAGTTCTTTGGGGCATGGATTGTCTTGCTGTGTGTCTGTACAGCCCCTAGCACAGAGGCACTAATCTCAGCTGGGGGCCTCTAAGCACTGCCATCACATAAATACTATGTTTTACAGCCTGTCTACATAGGCATATTCATCATAGAATCACAGGACTGGAATGGACCTGGAGAGGTCATCTAGTCCAGTTCCCTGCACTCATAGCAGGGCTAAGTATTATCTAGACCATTCATTTGTTCTATATATAGCTCACTGAGCTGCCCACTGAAAAGCAGCTACCTCTGGGGTGGAGCATATAAGCTGCTTAATAGCACAGCGCAATGGGTAAGCGATTGTTAGGACAAGAACCCAGCATTTCACCCCTGTCGCAGTGTGAAGCCTCATGTTAGCTCATTGAAAAAATAAATACCATTAGTTTCATTTTAGAGGTGGGGAAACTGAGGCACGGGAAGACGTGACTTTTGCCCGTGGTCACCCTGCAAGTCAGCGGTGCAGCCAAGAGTGGGCCTCAGCTCTCCTGGGAGTTAACCGAACACCTCCACCCCCAGCTGCTGACTTCCTGTGGTAGGAATAGTCAGCATGCCAGCTTCGCCAACCAGGGTTTTTCCATTGAGTCTGACTCCCATTGAGCGATGTATCTGGGCACTTTTTGGAGCTCTCAGGTCTCCAGCCCTCGCATAATTCCAACCGAATACAACTCTACGGTCTCACCTAGGCCTGCAGCAGGGGGGAACCTTTAGGTGGGATTTCTGTGATTTTCCAGCTCACGCCACCATACAGGCGCTAGCCTGAATCAAGCCAGGGTGCTAAAAATAGCACTGGGGCTCCGGCATGGGCAGTGGCTCAGACTAGGTGCCCAAATATCATCCCATCCCAGAGCCTAGGGATGTGCGGGGGTGGCTAGCCTGTGTCATGGTGGCCACCTGCGAGCTTGACCAGCACTAGCAAGGAGACGTCTACCCAAGATGGGTAGCTGTGCTGTGGGAGAGGCCTGCAGCCCTTAAGAGACATAGTGCTCTGCCTCATTTGCCCAGAACCCCGCGCAAAGACCCCCAAGGCAGGATCTTAGAGGCTGGCTAGTTCCTTCAAATCTCCCCCCCCAGGTCCCCACCAAGACCCACTGAACTCGGTGGAGTCCCCAGTGTAGCACACCAGTCAAAGCAACGTCATCCCATCTACAGCCAGTAACTGTGTGTGCACCAGGGAGTATTATTGCTTATGACTTTTAATATGGCTCCTCAGTCAGATTGTTTAGACGGCTGCTCCATGCATTCATTAGCCAGTGCCCCTGCTCGGTTTAATTACTTTGCTACTGTCTTTCTGCATTTTTATTATAATTATTAGTAATTATTACACCCTTCCCCCATTCCTGCTGTGCCGTCACTGGTCAGGAGAGAACAACACCCAGACATCGGCTTGTTACAGTGATTTATTAGCTGAGTTCATGGGCACTATTTAAAACACAGTCCTATTTCAAACACACCTACATACACACAGACATCCACCTGTCCCCCTGCAGCAGACACCCAGCTCCCCCCCTCGACCATATGTACACCAACATATACTCACTAATCACACACACACACTGTTCTCTCTCTCATCATGCAGACATACAAACAACCCTCTAGCCATATTTGCACATACAGATTCACTGGCACACAGTGCGAACTGTGCATCCACACACAGAGATATGCCCATTTGCTATGCAGGTGCGCGCGCACACACACACACACACACACACACGCACACACAACCTCTAACCACACACACACAAGCATACACACAGCAAAACATTCTAAACACCTCCTCCCCCTCCCCCCGCTGGTCTCACACACACACACACACACACACATCATCTGTACACACAAACATACTCCATGCACACAACCATGTGCACTCACACACAGTCCCCATCACTCTCTTGATCACACACACAAACACCTCCTCCCCCACTGATTGCACACTCAGACTGACACACTTCCCAGGTATACACCCTACCCAGGTACACAGACACATTCTAAACACACAGACACACGCACACAGACAGAGCCAACCCCACTCTAACCAGCCATGGACCCCGCCCCGCTGGCTGGCACATGCTCACCCGGCCCCTCTTTCAGCCCCTGGCGGTCTCCCTGGCGCTGTGACTGGCTGCAATGCCTATGCCCGTGGGCGATAATGTGACAGTCGATCGCACAGCTGCTCGAGCAGCCTCTTTCTGCTCGGTTCCTCCCACTGGCCATAGACCCCCCCGCCCCTTCCCGTGGGCCTGGTCTGGACAGGTGTGAGCTCCTTCGACTCCCACTGAAATCAGTGGGCCGGATCCTGAGTCCTTTACTGGTGACGCCCATTGGCATTTGCTGAGCCCCTTTGGGTTTGGCTGCTTGGTATTTCAGGGCTCTCTGCACTAGGCATGTTTGGGCCCAGTAAGAGGATTGGTTTAGGGCCACTGGCTCTTGAATAACGTACTTGTGGTAGCACTGGTCGCGGGGCAAACTCCCTGTGTCCATACGGCTACCTCTCTGCAGCAAACTCACCTGCCTGTATTAACCGGTGCGTCCCACCCAAAGGGCACAGCCAGGTTAGGCCCCCTTGTGCTAGGCGCTGTACGAACCTATAATAAACAACAACCCAATGAGCAGTGTCATGATTCCTCTCTCGGTCAGCACCCTGTCCCTGCCCCCTCCCCTGGCAGCAGAGTTTAGCCAGTCCCTGTCCCCTTTGCAGAACAAAAATATCGCTGGGGGGGATGTGATTAACCAAAATCCAGGATCCTGCGGATTGTCTCTGTTAGGAGGGGAAATTGATGGTGAGCCAGCTAGTTATTTGATTCAAGCCTGTTTAGAGAAGGAACAAAGTTCTGTTTCCTTGAATACTAGAGGAGTCAAACAACAGGAACTAGCTTCTTTGCTCGAGTTCCAGGCCTCTTTTAGCCAGCACTCTGCCCAAAAGTTCTCTCCCTTAGCTTTTTCTCAGTGGCACGCTGTTAGTGCTTCTTTGGCTGTGTCTGAAACTTCCTTGATTCTTTCTCTTTCTCTTCCTGGAGGGTTTCCGCTCCTCTGTTACTCACACCCACATGCATGTGTCTGCTGAGAACTGTTGTGCCGGCCCTAGTGACCACAGGTGATGGTGTTGCACCAGGCCGCCTGCAACAAAGTTCCCAGCGCTGGCTCTTTCAGGCAAACAAGCCTACACAAAACAATACCCAGTGAAGCTCTCTGCTCACATGGGCCTTTACTTTGAAGGGTAACATGCTTGCATTTTGGGTAGGTACTTCTATTGTTCCAGCTGCCTCGTTCCGTGAAGGAGCTTAATGGCTTCTTGCAACTGTCTTAAGAGAAGGGGAGTGGTTGAATCCGACCCATAACAACACCTTCTCCAACTTGCCCGCCTGCTCATCCTGTGTGCCCTGGGGCCTAGATCTTTCAGATACACTAAGTGTGGGGGATCAGGTGTATCCAAAAGAGCAGTGGGTGACAGAATGAATTCACAGGGGTCACGCTCCAGATGCAGGCTAGTTAACATACAGGGTTTATGTGCTCTGATGTCCCTCACCCTCAAAGGAGTTTTGGTGGGGCTGTATGCATGTCATTGTGAAGTGGATTTAGTGCTTAGTGAGAATGATATTAAATCTGCTAAGTGCTTAGATACTAAAGTGCACACACTCTAGGGCGATAGGAAACCATCTAGGGTAGATAATCTACCACTATTGTTTTATGCTGCTGTTGTTCTGACTGTCCCTCTGCATTAGTGCAAATAGAGAGAGGATGGATGGTCTTGTATCTAAGGCACGGGACTCCGAATAACTGGAATCTATATTTGTCTCTGCCACAGACTTCCTATTTGACCTTGGTCATGCTGCTTACCCTCTTTCTGTCACAGTGCCCATCTGCAAAAAAGGGATCATAATATTTCCTTTGTCTGTCTTGACTATTTCAGTTGGCAGGAATTCCAGGTTTCCAGGGCAGGAATGTCATGGTGGATTCTCCATTACTCACAGTCATCATGTCAAGACTGGATGTCTTTCTAAAAGAGATGCTATTGAACAGAACTTCCAGGTTTGATGGGAAAAAAAATCAGGCGGGGTTCTCTGGCCTCTATTATATAGGTGGTTAAACTAGATGGTCTTCATCGTCCTTCTGGCCTTGAAATCAATGACTCTCTTGTTATGTTTATGTACAGCACCTAGCACAATGGAAGCCTCAGTCAGCCCCTCCAGCCAGTAGTAATACAAATAATAAACAGCAACAACAGCTGTAGATGTCGGTCTGTTGTCCAGGAGAGGTGAGTGAGCTGCTGTCAGATCTGGAGGTAAAAGATCATAAGAGGTGGCTGCCCATGAGAGATGTCTCAGAGCTGAATGACAAGAGGGGCAGTCTACTAGGTTTTCTGTTTTTTGAACGATGTTGATTTTGTTGGGGGCCCAGTTTGCAACCCCCACTAAAGGATCTTTTCTGCTTTATTTCCTTTATCCACCCTCCCCGCCTGATAAATTTTGCTGGTCAAGCAACCCCAGGAGATGTTTTCTGGAGGATGACCCCCCATAAATCAAAACCCTGCTGCTCCATGGTGAGCAACATCGTATGTAAAAAGGTGTTTCCATGGCATGCCAAAGGCTGGCGAATCCTATTACAAGGCGTGTCATTAATTATAAGAAGTCAACCCAACTTACGCCAGCAATTTTTTTATCTCAAGTCCGAAAACTGATGCTTTTCTACTTTCCACAATGCTTCCCCTTCCAAAAAAGCAGAAAAGAACATCAGTGTTTCAGCACCAAAGTGAAAAGTTTTACAAACCTGAGTTGTTTCTCCTCCTGCTCTTGGGTATTCAGTTTGCAAGCTCTTGAGGGCAGGACGTGTCTCTAACTCTCTGGAGCAATGGGCCCTGATCTCAACCCACGGCGCTAGCTTCTGCTATCCTGTAGCTTACAGTTAAGCACATGGAGACGTGTTTGTAGGCTGGGGCACAATGCTTGATTTTGCAGCGGGGGAAGCTGTCGCAGCGAGGTCAAGGGATTTGCCCCAAGTCATCCGCCAAGCCAACTGCAAGAGAACCAAGGCGTCTTGACTCCCACTCAGGGTCGTGTGCAAGGGGAGGGAAGCTAGAGTCAATGTACTATTTTGCTCAAAAAAAAATCACTTGAAACCAGTGACCTCTGCTTGGTTCTGTTGAAGAAAAATAAATAATTTTTTGTAAATGATGAAATAAAACCCCAAGGTTCTGGCACCAGCTAATAATCCCGGAGGGGACCTTGCTCCTCTGCTCTGAAAAAGTTATGGACAAATATCTTAAACATGCCTCAGTCCCTTTATAAAATTTCCTCTTGCCCGAGTCATACAAACACCACAAAAAAAGGGAAGGGGGTTAAAGTTAACCCTGAGCCAAGATTGGTGGAGTCCAATGAGTAAGAGCCTCAATGTGGGTAAACAGATGTCAGTAGAGTGATGCAGCCACGCTAGCTGAGAAGCTGGTTCCGCTATGTTTCGCCTGCTAGCAAGAGTGGCTTACCGCCCTGGCATGGACTGCTGGGGAGGGCTGTGTGGTTGGGTACCCGGTAGCTATGCCATGGTATAGGAGACGGGCGCACCTGGAGACTTATTCAGGGGTCAGGCCATAGTTACACCAGCATAAAACTGGGGATAACACAGCAAGAAATTAGGCCACTTTTAGTTCTATCTCAGGTCTCCTACTGACTCACCCAATTGCATCTCCCTCTTGTGCCTCAGTTTCCCCACCTGTAAAATGGGGATAATGTCACACTCCCACCTGAGGATCTAGAATAGACAGGCACTGCCTAAAAGCAAAGCATGAGCTGAATGAGGAATGAGACCCCAATCTCATTCCTAAAGTATCCTGTAGGTTTCAGTTCATCATTAGAATGGCTCATTTAGAATGATAGGTAACCCAGTTGTTAAACATCTTTAATGGTATAGGAAGGAGAAATTCCATCACTTGACTGAACAGCGAAAATATGCAGAGAAGTGGCTGGGTTTTCATAAATCACTAGTGCAGCGTGGCACAATTGAGTTAGGACTTAAAATTCAGGTCAGGAGCTAGGTATTCTCATAATCCACCCTGGGGAGGTAATTTATTCTGTTTATATCTTTTTACTGCAAGCCAAGGGGAAAAAAAAACTCCACAATGATTTTGCATTTTAAATATTAGTTCAGAGTTGCAGCCTGCCTGCCTTGGACTTCATTTATTTATATCTCTGGGCCAGGGGAAGGCGGAAAGAGGTGCGAATCTTTAGCTGTTTGGCAGCAGGGCTCTGTGAGTGAGTCAGGCTGGAATCGATATAGTTTAACTGCCACATCTTATTAAGAATCACAGCTCTGCGCAAGGCAGGAGAAATAAAATGCACCGATTCCGGGCTTTAAAAGATTGCACTTGGCCAGCTGTCTGAGAACTGGCCTTGTTTTGTTAAAGAAGTGGCCCCTTGCCTTGGACGTCATCTGACATATTAGAGGGGGAAATGGGAGGATGAAAGTAAAGAGGTAGGTGGGGCGGTATAGGGATCAGGCAGGTGGAGCAATAGAGAGATAATAATGAAAGAGCAGGAACAACGAGAAGAGAAGAAGATGAGAAAGAAAGAAAGAAAGAAAGAAAGAAAGAAAGAAAGAAAGAAAGAAAGAAAGAAAGAAAGAAAGAAAGAAAGAAAGAAAGAAAGAAAGAAAGAAAAAGGCCAGACTGGGTCAGACCAAAGGTCCATCTAGCCAGTCTCCTGTCTACCGACAATGGCCAGTGCCAGGTGCCCCAGAGGGAATGAACAGAACAGGGAATCATCAAGTGATCCATTCCTGTTGCCTATTCCCAGCTTCTGGCAAACAGAGGCCAGGGACACCATCCCCACCCATCCTGGCTAATAGCCGTTAATAACCCCAGTCTAAACTGGATGACGACAGCCAGACGCAGATGCCCGGTTTGTGTCCCAACGCTTCAGCTCCAGAATAGCATGGGCTGGGACATGGTGACTCTGGTTCCGCGTTGCAGCAAAGCTCAGGGCTCCCCTCCTTGATCTGGGGGCCTCTTTTTAGGTCAGGATGGGGGACCCCAGAGAGTCTTCTGGGCCCTGCTGAACCGGGGCAACTTTCCACTGATTTCGGTGGGCACTGGATCAGGCCCTAAGGAAAGCCACCAGTTTGGGGGTCCTGGGAGACAGCCAGCCCACCACAGAGTGGGGCAAGGGCCCCAGCGAAGGGACTGAGGGACCATCAAGGTGTAAAGTGGGCAGCATTGATGACCAAAAGTGCATGGTCTTCCTAGGGTAGCTCATCTCCATTCTCTGGCGGTGGTCTGCAGTCGCCGCATTGGGCCTGGGCTAGGAGACAGGCAAGGTGGGTGAGGCTGAATCTTTTACTGGCCCAGCTGCTGTTGGCAAGCGATGCGGGCCCAAGAAAAGATGTCACCTCACCCTGTGGGTCCCCTGATTCTCACACAGTGGCAGGGGCTATGTCCAGAGTGGGCTGCCCTGAAGAGAAGGAACCTTTAACAGGTTGGGCGGGGGGCCAGGGAAATCAGGGATGGTTCCTGGCGACTGCAAGTTAGCAACACATCAACACGCGGCCTCCTGCCCCAACATCACCTTCCCTGCCTGCAATCCAGACAATGAGCAGAGGACAATTCCAGCACCGCGTGCTTCCTCTAGCAATGATGGGGCTGCTGAATAGACCAGCTCCCCCGACACCCACAGAGCGGGCGCTTCACTTTCTTGTGGCAACATCAGCAGCCCTGTACTCCCTGTGTGGGGAAAACCCCTGCTCCAGCCCGGAGAAGGTATTTTTCACCCATGCTGAAAGGGACCATGTGCTGTGGAAAAAGGTCTCCATCTCTGCCCCTTTCCCCCTGCCCCTTCTCCTTGGCACAATGAGTTTAGCTCAGGGGGGTTAACAAACAACTGCAAGAAAGATCCAGCAGCCTCAACAAGCTAAGCACTGGTTTGGGGGCTTTCACCTGTTGTTTCCCAGGTGACTCCCCCCTCCCCATCATTGCTCATCATCTTGGGCTGAGTCGCTAACAGCATCAGCTTCTGGACACAGCATCGGCCTTTCCATGACCTCTGCACTGACAACACACCTGTTCGTCTGAAATCAACATGTGGCTCCCAGCCCCCATAAGGCTCATTCCTAACACCCCATGGGCAGCACTTGTTTCTTAATAGAGAGAGGCCTTGTTTCATTGGGGTGATTAAAAAAAAATCAGGCCCATTATTTCCAGAATTGTAAAGTTGCATCAAAAATAAAATGGGGGTGTGGGGCTCTGGGGGTGTGTGTGTGTGTGTGTGTGTGTGTGTGTGTGTCCCCCACACTCGCAAGCACACACACACACACACACACACACACACTTTTAAACCAATGATTGAAGACAATTTTAGTTTAACAAACATGAGTACCTAGCTTGTTATAGTGCTGGAACTAACCTCTTAGCTTTGGTGCTAAGCAGTTACAGACCCCATAGCTATCATGCTACTTCTGGGATGGGTAAAATTCAGCCCTCTCTGAACGGGCTGTCTTCGGCTCTAGGGCTGCTGCATGAAGAGGAGAGAAATGTGGCTGCCTAATTAAAATGGTCTCACTCTGTCTCTTTTCTTGGACAAGTGTGGTGCTCACTTGGTAAATCATTCCTATCGGGCTCCAATTTCTAGGTAGGGTTGGAGACTTGTTGGGGGGGGGTGGATCGCAGGGAAGATGAAAAACTAATCAAAACAGTTATTATCACTCTTTGCATGTGTTGTGTATACATTGACCTCAAGCTGATATGAATCTCAAGCAGCAAAAACAAACTAATAGCAGCCCCGCCTTGAATCTCGGGGTGGTCGGGGGCGGGATCCAAACCCCACCGACAAAGCCAATGAAAGTCTTTTTTTTTTCTGGACTTGGGAATCACGCCAACAACCCAAGCAGTTTGAAGGCAGACTTATAGAAGATCAGGGCTGGAAGGGACCTCAGGAGGTAGCTAGTCCAACCCCCTGCTCAAAGCAGGACCAATCCCCAATTAAATCATCCACCAGATTTTTGCCCCATATCCCTAAACAGTCCCCTCAAGGATTGCGCTCACAACCCTGGGTTTAGCAGGCCGATGCTCAGACCACTGACCTATCCTTGCAGGTTCAATGGAGTTCTCCTCACTCATAAGGATTTTCATGGGACTACAGAAATTGGGCACTTCCATGGGTAAGGGCTACTCTGCTAAATCAGGGTTGCAGGCTTAAACCCCTGATGTTATACACATTTCTTACAGCATGCTGGAGGGGGAATATAATAACACTAATTAACAACTACATCTGACACTAGGCAGTGCCATTACAGTATATGGTAAAGAGGAATGATCCCTGCACTCTATTTTAGTGGCCCTGTCTAGTGCCAGGTTTGTCTAACACTATAAAGAAGCTAAAGCGACCCTGGCAGCATTTTTGTAAACCACGGTTGCTATTTTCCTTTTCTTAAAAAAAGGGACCAGGTGAATGAGGATTAGTTAACTAAGTTTTTTTTTATTCACATTGAACAACACAAGCTAGTCACGCTGCCACCAGCTGCAAGAGACAGCGGTGAAAATCCACAACGCTTTCGAAAAAACAATGTCTTTTCTTTTTTAAAAATTATTCTCCTTTTGTAGGCAAACCTCTTTCCTGTCACTCCCACCCCCCTGCTAAAAAATATAAAAATGTTGGAGCATTAGGTGACTGAAGTACAATAAATAACCAGTAAACACAAAAACATACTTTATTTGTTTCTTCTTTATACAAAATAAAGAAACTAGAAGCAAAAACTATAATACATCCTTCAATCCGTGTAGCCGTCAAGAAACTTTTGGGTTTGAAGTGGTGTTTGCCAGAGACATTCAGACTCGGATCGCTTTTCTAGTGGTGGTTTTAGTTAGATTTCTGCCCAGTGGAAAACAAAACAACCCCCAGTGAAAGTCTCTCCAAACATTCAAGTCCTGCAGTCCTGGAAAGCTGAGCCAGAACTAGCCACGAGGGGGCGCCTTGTCCTCAGTCAAGGTTTTGTTTGCATGACACACCAATTCCCATCCCCACCTGCAGCACCCCAAAACAAACCTGTTAATTAAAAAAGTGGATTATGAGGGGGTTCCCCCCTTTCCAGATTAAGATTAAAAAAGATGCAAATCTGGATGGAGACGACAAGGAAATCAAGAAAGAAAGACCCCCCCCACCCCCCAAAAAAGTATGAAGTTCAATCAATCAGGAAATCTGTGATCCAGTCCAGTTCAGCTTTGGTCCAAGCGATGCTGCTTCAGAGACTTGCAGAGGTGAATCAGCAGGTGGCGAGGAGGCAAGACACTGAGTGCGGGGAGCCCCAGCGGCCTGCGGTCCTGGTTTTGGGGCGGCGGGGGAGGGTGGGGGGACTCCGGAGACTTTTGGCATCAGCGTCGGGCGGCCGGTTTTGGTTCCTGGTGTCTTAGCCGGGGCTGGGAGGAGGGGGCTGGATCTGCCTGGGGCAGAGGGAGCCGGGTGCCCCCCTCTCCCGCACCCCCGCTGGCTGGGCCGGCCCCTACCACACCGCCGCCTCGCTCAGCTCCTGGTTTGGATGGGAGAGGGGGCCGCTGTAGCCGCTGTTGCTGGACATGGAGAAGGGGGGACTGGGGCCGGCGCTGAAGACCTCGCCGGGGATGGGGTGCAGCGCGCCGGTCAGGCCCGGCTCGGGGCTGGGGGTGTCGGGGTGCGAGATCATGTCGGTGTACCTTTGGTTTTCGGAAGGGTGGTGTCCGGGGAGCGGGGGCTCCAGGGGGCCCAGGGGCGTGGAGCCAGGCCCTGAGGTCGGAAGGTAGCTGGAGTCCGCCGGGGACTGCGCTTGGGACGGGGGGCCGTGGGGGAAGAAGTCGTAGTTCCCGCCCGGCCCGTAGTAGTCTGCTTGGTAATCTGGAGCAGGGGAGAGAGAGGAGGGTGAGGCGGGGCCGGAGCCAGCCTCCCCCCGGCGCAGAGACCGGGGGTTTCCCGGGACTGCCCGGAGCGAGCGCCCAGCCCCCCCCCCCAGCCTCCCACCCCCAGGAATGGCCGGCGCGGCGGGCTGCACAGCCCCGAGGGGCCGGTGGGCGCCTCCCTCCCCGCAGCCGGTACGCGACACACCGGCAAAGGGGGCCGGGGACAGCAGGGCTCACGCCGAGCCACCCCGCTCCTTTGCCCCGGGAGAGCCGGGGCTTTGCAGCCGTCCGGCCCGTCGCTTTGGCTCCAGCGCAAGCGAGCAGCTGGGGAAAGGGCCTCTCCGGATCGGCGGCTATTTGCCGCCCCCACCCCCGGCCCCGATCCACGAGGCGGTGACAACAGCCAGGCAGGGACGGGATCAAACGCGGCCCTGGGGACAAGCCATTGTCCAGAACCCGGCTCGTTTTCATTCTCCGCGGCGGCGATTTTGCTCCGACGCCTGCCCGCTTTTTTCAGAAGCCACCAACCTGCCGCCGACTCCCGGGGGCAAAAGAACCGACGGAAGAGATTCCTACCCGGGCACTAATGACTGTCCCCGCTAATAACGCCCGCCCCGAGGCCTCCGCTCACCCGAGACGGCGGGAATTCCCCCAGGGGAGACCGAATGAGAACAACGCGCCCAGTCCGCGTTTCCCCGCGGGAAACGCGCAAGGGGACTAAGGCGTCATTTTGAAAAGGTTCTGCTTGAAATAAGCAGGCGCGGGTGGAAAACTAGCGTAATTCATCCAACCCCCCCACCAAGTAATATCGACATTGACTGAGCTCTCAGCCTGACAAGCAAGATTCCCCCCCCCCTCAAATCAGCAGCAATCTTTGAAAATAGCGGAAGTCTCTAGAAAGGCGCGAAATCTGGGACGCTATCAAAAATCCGACAATCACAACGGCGGGGAGATCTGCCTCTCTAGATACAGGAGAAGATGGGGGGAGAGAGAGAGAGAGAGAGAGAGAGAGAGAGAGAGAGAGAGAGAGAGAGAGAGAGAGAGA